>CM042437.1:6080049-6365049 GCA_023631565.1 Gymnocephalus cernua | reverse complement strand
TTCCTTGAAAACAACCCAACATGCCTTAGACTGCACTACAGCTACAGATTTATCATTGGCAATATGATTAAGTTTATTCATTCATGCATCTGTACACTGATGATCTTGTTCAGGTTGCCATTATATCCCAGCATGCACTTGGCAAGAGGTTGAGTACACCCTGAACGTGTTGCCAGTTCATCACAGGAACAATGGTTATTTAAAATATTGCTGCTGTTAATACTTTTTTTCTTTGGTCTCATTAGCTCCTTTTTAGGCCTAATTAATTGAGACTCTACCATAATGTGTGCTGGTAAGCATGTGACAATTGTGATCCTTAATACTTCAATTACTAGCCAATGAGGACAATACTCTGCTTTATTTATGCAAATTAAGCTCGTCTGAATATGGCAGCCTAACTGAAATTCCAACTTTTGTGAATAAAGTAGCACATTTCTGAAGGTTTTCAGGCTTTTCGGTAATCAACAGCTTTGTCTGAGGTTTTATGTTTGTTGTTGGTTGTCTGTGTGAGAACTAGGTTCAACTCTGATCCATTATTTTTTGATTTGCATTTTAAATACAGTTTATGTTCCCCCACCAACTCCAGCTGATATCTGTGATTTGTTTGGCAGAGGGAGATAGAAAAATTTAAACGTTAGCCTTCAGCGCTTTTTTTTCTTCATTGATTCAAATCCAGCATCTAACGAGTACCAAAGTTATCTTCTGCACAGGAAGGGATATTAAGCTGACTATCTACTGAAATATTTAACCACTTTCTTACAATACTGTTCATCACTAATAGCCATTATTATAATATGACACACGTGATCTTTAAGTTAAAATCAGACTGTATTGTGGGCTGAATTAAGTTCCCACTTTGTTAGGTGGCAGTTTTTTCCTCTTAAGTATAAATATAGTCCCAATATGTACCTAACAGTCATTACAAGTGAAAGTGATGTAAGGAGTCAACTATTTGGTTCCAATCTGAGGCCCAGTGGTTGAGTCATGAGGTTTTACTGTAAACGCTAGTGGTGTTCACTGGAAGCACAGTCAAGTTGTGGTGAATGGTTTCATAAGAACATTTAGGTCTTTCAACAGCTATTTTGGTGTATCAGCTAAAATGAAATTGAAGTGTCAACTGATGTGAAAGATGTGAAAGGATGTGAATTATGAGCTGAAGTTAAAGTAAAGTGGAAAAAATAAGAGGAGACAGTCATAAAGAGAGGAGAGGAGGTGACACGTAGGAGAGAAAGCAAGAGAGGAGAAGTGGAGACTCATTGCTATTTCTATTCTAAACCATCAGGAGACTTTGCTGAATATGTTACTTGTGTAGATACAGTTAACAATTACAGTTTAAGAAGTCCCCACATTTATGTTTTGCTCAAATGTGTCGATGCCAAAGTAAGATTAAGGTCAATGAGAGAGTTAAATGGGCTTTCTAGTTTCTTTGAGGCAGATCATTCAAAACATTAAGTCATATTTCTTACGTGGTTACATTTTGTGAAAGTGGACAAACTTCTCTACGTTTTGCTGTATGAAATGTATTTGTAAAACACTTGAAGCTGCACTGATCAAGCTGATAAACTCAGAAAAGGATAAACCTGAATACAAGTTTAAAATGTAAAGTCCTGTGACCCATTTGAAGTTTAAATAGTCTGTAGCTGGACAGAAGTAGTAGATCTTCAAAGTAGAGTGGGTTTGAAGATGATTTGAAGATTTCTCCAGTTCACTTCCATTATGAATACATAAAAAAAAAAGTTAATATATTAAAAAGTATAATTGGAAACAATATAATTGAAGCATAAATGCCAATGCTTACAGCCACAGTATATTTAGATTATGTAGCTGAAGGTATGCAGAAGTCATAATATTAAAGAGCAAAGATAACAACAGTGTTAATCCTGATTCAGCAGCATTCACACTGTTGTTAATAAGTATAGTACAATAATGCAACTTATATCTCACCATGCCATACAGGTATGCGTTCAATTTACTTTTACTTCAGGTTTGATTTGTAGCAATACATGACAGTTCAAACATTGGAAAATCTGTGACCCTTTCCTTTCAAAATCTATTTGATTATATTGATCCCTAATGGAAAACAATGCTGTGACCCTGTGCCCTTTTTGAATAAGGAATGTTGTAAAATATCTACTTCTCCCTCTCAGCTGAGCATTCATCATAATGTCTCTCCTCAGACATTTGCATGATCCAGGCATTCAAACTTAAGTTAACCCTTCAGAGAGAATAGGTTGTGTTTCCACTGTTGAGATGACCTGAAATCAGAAGCTGTGGACTACACATAGCACTGTAACGTGCTACAGAGCACATCCGTCATTAACTGCTTACAAATGTGCCCAGGACAGAGAAACACCTGTTCCCACTGTTCTTGCAAAGTTGCCTGCTTATCTCATTACCTGTCTGACTGTGAGGGCTTTGCTAACAGCCTGTAGAAACGTTTTAATTCTGTGCAGCGATTAGCTACAACTGACACCAAACATTAAGGGAGAGAGATGGTTATTCTACTGCTGCTGCTGAAATCTGCTGAAACATAAAATGATGAAATAAGAAGTGAATAATGAAATATGCTGAGCTAGCCCAGCCGGTGTTTCATCCCTTCCACCACACAGACATCATATTATATCATCAACAAATCCTTGTATTGGATGAAGTCACGCTAGCTGCAATCATCCCTGGAGTCAATCACTTTCATTCATAATCAATTCAAAATGTAAACAGGAACTCTGCTCGTAGAAAAACATTTATTCTCAGTCAAGTGTTATTAGATTGTGTATACGTTTATGGTGGAAGTAAATCCAACTGAAACAGAATTTCTGGATTTATCATCATGCAATTGCTGCTTAACATCCAAACCAAAAACGACATGCTGTGTTCTTGAGTTTGCACGGCAAATTAAGACACAAGGTTATAGTTTTCCACATGTTTTCCATTTGATTATGAGCTATAAATCTTTTTTTTTTTTTATGTTTTGCTTTGAGCATAATGGATTTATTTCTCCAATGTTTTTTTGTGTGTGATTTCGTCCTTAGTAAGTGGACTTCCAGGACGCTACCTGCCCTGCATCCTTGCTGCCCTCTTGTCATGTCAATCAAATGATTTCACATCTTTCTATTTCCCTATTCATAAATCGGAGCAGCTGTTGTGCTTGCCCTGAATAACCCATGCAGGACTCCTTCCTAACCAAAACCATATGCACATGCAAACAAAGCCTTCCTAACTGGAAACATAACAGGAGCACCGCCAAATGCACAAGGTTTGCATCCGCAAGGCAAAGAGCAGAGAGGACAATGAGGAACAGACACAGTTATCATTGGTGTGTGTGTGTGCATGACAGTGCGTGTAGCCTCCCTGAGGGCGGCGGTGGCAGAGAGGATCATTTGGCATTCATTAAACCTCCCTCCAGTGACCTCACGACCTCGTTCAAGCTTCCCTGAAAACAGTCCATATCCACCAAATGATGTATGATTACCGTCACCGGTCATAACCTCGGTCAAAATTTAGTTCACCTGTGCAGAAGGTAAATCAGGCCAGGGATGTGCAGCTGTGGGTGTCTCATTTGGCAGGAATTACTTGCTCCCTGAAAGCCTGTGATTTCGTAGAAAAGGCTGTCTGAAAAGAAAAAGAAAAAAAGAAAAGAAAAAGTCAGGGGAAAAAGGAGAGTGAAAGAGAAGGAATAAATACAGACATGAGACACAGGCTGAGAGGCTGGGTTTACACGTACTGGAGATGTCTGTTCATAAACCGATAATCTGTGACACTTCTTGTGGCACTGATCCCAGGCACTATTATTATTGTACTGTATATGGAGGTACTAGGCTTTTCTTTGTTTGTCCATAGCAACATAGAAGCGTTTTCTGATCTGACGACTGACGTCGTCGGCAGGATGACATCATTCGTCTGTGCCTGCTAAAACTGTTACAAATCCTATTTTGTTAAAGTGAGGGGACACTTGTCATCTTAGTTACAATAATAAACATGTGGTTAAGGTTAGGGAAACATCGTGGTCATTATTTAAAATGCTCCAAACAAAATACTAATACAAGGGTGAGCTGGTTATTTTACTTTGTTTTGTTAAATTAATACCTTGACGTTGTGCAAACCAGATCTTAATGCAAAAAAATAATTTTGTGGATAATTACTTAAGTCATCTCAAGTTTCCACTGACTCCATCCAAATAAGGTTGTGCTCTAATTATGAAAAACATGACATTGACATGCTTATCTACCAGGTTTTCTTCTTTTTATTTAAAGTGAAAATCAACCATCAAACAGAAAATCACTGCTCAAATAAGACAACTGCTGCAGACAGTCTTCTGTTATTCCTACAACTTGATGATAGGTCACGGTGAGATTTTTCCAGTGCAGCTACTAACCTATTGGAGCTAAAGTATTTTAAGTGTCTTAAAAAGTGGCATTCTAAAACATTAACTCACAATGTCAAGTTTTGTCAATTATAGGCAATGGAAAATGGGCAAAGTGTAGCATATGAAACAATATTTAAAAAGAGTGTGACTCACGATGGACATATAATCGATGCAGCAGAACCATATATTTCCCACAGCTCCCCCTGAAGCCACAAAAGGCCTTACACAACTTTTTTCACATATGCATTAGTACTCCTACACACCTGTTAACACATTTTGTTGTGTAAAATCGTTGGAGTTCACCTTTAAAATAACTTTATTCATATCCTGTGGGGAGTGTGGAGTCATTAGAGGGGTACTCCAGCAATTTACTATTGCACTTTCATACCCCCACACCTCAAATTTGTAATGCAAAAATATTAACCTTCAGCATTAGGGTTATTTTTTCAAATGTTGAAAAGCTCCCTTAAGAGCCATGGAAGTCATTATACAGCTGTTTTCAGTACTACTACTCATGGCAAATAAACTGAACTTGTGTAAAATCAGTGCACTACCCTTTTATGGGTAACATGAGATATCACAACACAGGTTTAGGTTAGGTGTGTAGCTTCCAACAAAAATTAAAATTAAGAGCTTAGACAAGATGTTTGCATACACGGCCTTAAAGTTGTTGTCCGTACGATTTGAGTTGGGTTGTTTCTAGCTGCAGCTTTGGTGGTAAGATGCAATTGCAGGCAGGTGTAAAGTGGCTAATTGTGCTAACACGGTCAACACTGCTAACGCAGCTAGCGGGATTACTTACCGAGGCCAACGGGGAGGTGCAATGTTTTCCATAGTGAAGCCGTCTTTTCTGCATTAGCACTGTTGCCCGTATTAACATGGTTAGCCACATAGCGATAGCATTCAATCTAACCAGTGTAACACAAGCACCCTACTAGCCACTGAGGCAGAATGTGATATAACCTTAGCTGATGAAGTGGCGAGTGGCCAGCACGCACCGCTTTCCCCTTATTTGACTCACCTGGGCAGGAAAGGGCTTAACATCTCCTCCGACCCGAGTGTGGCGTCTCACTGCTAACTGTATTAGCTGACACAACATGGCTATCAGTGCTAACATCTGAACCAACCTGAGCATCAGAAAGTGCAGGCAAAGCCGGTCTACGGAAAGCCGTTCCACTCCCTATTCAGCCCCATTGTACCGACTTTGGTTGCAGTTCCACCAGAGTTCCACTGGGGATGATCGCAGGCGAGTGCAAAATGAATGGGACCCTATGGAGCTAGACGGCTAAATTTGTCTCTTTCGCCTGATTGTCGTTGAGAAATCTCAGATTTGATTGTAGTTTTTTCAAGTTCAACATGGATTATAGGTTGAAAGTTACTATGTCCTTTCGATTTCTTACAGGTTGAGTCGTCGTTGCCCATAACACGCTAGCATTCTGCTAATGAATGCTGATTGGTCAGTGAAGGACTGATTACGATCGGAGATCCCGCTTGACGGCATCCGAAGCGGAGCCAGAATGTCAGAGTGAATATTTCGGCGTGGTCTTTAAAACATTAGCAAACCTCTTTCTAGCATGTGTATTGTCATGTATTGAAGTAGCGATGGAGATGTTGATGATGTGTTTGAAGAGAAAGTCGCAGATTTGAATACTTAAGTCCATCAGACACTACAGTATTGACAGGGAGAGCCTAACCTGTCAGCTGTGGAAGCGACTCGGAAATTGCCGTAAAGCAGTATCTCTGGCCATATATATGTATGACGTCATTGACATTTTAAAAAGCTTTTAAGAACAAAAAAGCCACTTTAAAACAACTAACACTCACCCCTTTGCTTCCCCTTTCAAATGCAACATTCCCACTCGCCTGTGAGCACCCCCTATATGGAACAAGAGTGGAACTGCAACCAGTTTAGAAGCTGGAAGTATCGAGAGAGTGGAACTTTTTCCCTTATTAGAAATTCTTTGGTGCAGGGAAGAAAAACTCTTGAGGGCCATACAAAATGTACGCCCAACGATGGCAAGTGAAGCTTTCCACGGGCGCTTCCAAACCCGCTGGCGGCGCCCTGACTGCTGCGGGCGGAGATGAGAGCCCAGCTACTCTGAGGCTTTACGGCTGGCTTTAAGCCTGGCTATCGTTCCTTGAATGTTCCTCCCGAAAAGGGACTCTGAGAGAGAGTGGTTTACAGTACAGAGCACAGGAGTACAGGCCGAGCGTCAGGTGTCGGTGTCCCACCTGAGCTGCACACCGACCGGCTGCAGTTGATGGCAGGTGGCATTTTTTTTTATTTTTTTATTTGGACTCGAAGTTGAATTCTTTCTTTGTCTGTTGGTCCCCCATTGTGAGTCAGCATTAATGAAATGTAGGCGCTCGATAAACAAACCGTTTCTTTGCATCTTTCCTTTACGGAAGTAATTAATGTCAGTCACTAACTGTGCGCTCTATTTAAATTTAGGGCGGGAAAGTTGCCACAGACACTCAGATTGTATTGCTTGACAAAGCGGCAAATACAAACGCTTTCATCAGTGGGTCATATGCTCAATCAACATGGTTTTAACTCACTTTTTATAGATAGGTTCTTTCTAGACAATCAGCTACATGAAAATCTTACGGCCAATAACTCGAACTGCCTGTACTAACAATTCTGTAACATTTACATTTACACAGCATTTAAAACCTCTAACATTGCATAGATTACTGTTGATCATCATTTTCACACAGAGATAGCTGTCAAAATGTTTATTCACAGCAACATGGATAGCCAAACGCAGAGAAAGTGAATGGGACCTTAACCAGAGTATATGGAAAGTTGATGCCTTGCTTTATACAGTACATGCAGTCATAGCCATAAATAGAGTAAAATAATGAGACATAATTAAAACCAGACTCCGATACAGTTAAAGTCAGACACAGAACACTCCTTAACCTTTTTGGCTTTATCTAAAATATTTGTACAGTAATGGAGCCTGATTGTGCAGCCCCTCCACTAATTAGACCTGTAACCTTACTGCAGTCATTACAATCAGAAAGCCTCCCACAGAGCAACACACACTCTCTACAGTCTAGACATCCTCTGTCTCAAATACACTCCCTCTGCTTACCTCCATTTCCCTCTCTCTCTCTCTCTCTCTCTCTCTCTCTCTCTCTCTCTCTCTCTCTCTCTCTCTCTCTCTCTCTCTCTTTCTGTTTAGTTTCCATACTTTTTCATTCGCTGTGCATCTCTCACTCCTCTGCCTCCCTTTCTCTCTTTCTCTCCGGAGCCATCTGTTGTAAATCACCATAATGGTAATGGAGGCTGATGTACACTCCTTAACATACTGAACCCATTGACAATGGCTTTCACTCTTTTATTCACTGGTCCTCATCCAACTGAAATTGCCATTCACTCACTATTGTGGTGCCGCCAGACCAGGTCTCACTTTCTCTGTCACCAAAAAAAGGATTTCACTGCAAAACTGTGGTGTTGCATACAGTGTTTACCCTTTGGCTTTACAGTATATTGGCTCTAGACCCAGTGACAACTCAAGGGACCACACGTGGAAGCTGATTTTTTTATGTAAATGTACTACACAATGTAGGTGGAGCAAGTCCCACAAACTAATTAGGGAGCAGTTGTTGTTCAATTCTAAAACTAGTTCCTACACAGTTTTGTTCCCAGAAAAAGTATGTGTCGCATCGCTTGGAATATACATGCAGAATTTCCCTCAAGTAAATGCAGTATATTATCAGATTTAACTAATTGGAAAGTGGTGTAAAACGTGTTTGGGCTTACAGGCTGGGAAGCTGTGGCAAAGTAATGATTTGAGCATAAAGCTAAACAACAACGGGCTGTAGCTGACAGCAGTTGAGAGGGTTACCTAGACCCTATTTACAAATGGTTTATAAATACATTGTCTTAATCACTGATGGGCAGTAACGCGTTAGAAGTAACACGTTACTGTAATCTGATTACTTTTTTCAAGTAATGAGTAAAGTAAGGGATTACAATTGCAAAAACAGTAATTAGATTACTGTTACTTCCCCGTAAGCAGGCTGCGTTACTGCGTTACTTTACCGTGATTTTGTTTGGTGAGACTGTCTCGTGAGTGACAATGACGTATGAGCGCCGCGACGTCAGTGTAAACACCGACATGTGTAGTGTTGAACAAGAGACAGTATGGAGCGCGGGAGAGAGCAGGATCATGCAGCGATCATGCAATGCTTGGAAGTACCGACATTACTTTGAGTTTGACTCGGTTAAAGGTGACAAAAACATCAGCGTCCGCTGTACACTCTGCGTGGGAAGACTGGGTGGTTCAGGACCTCTGAGGGCCCCCCCCTCTCCTGCTAAACAGGTGAAAATAGACTTAAAAGCGACAGGACTTAGTGCTGCTGAACTGAAGAAGGTCGTCGCTGGCTATATTGTCGAGGACATGCTGCCAATTTCCACTGTTGACTCTGAATCGTTCCGACGGTAGAAAAAATACTGACCAAACACGGTGTCAAGCTGCCGCAGAGAAAGTCATTTGCAGGAAACCTTGAGAGAGAATACGACATAATGGACGCTAATCTGAAGGCTGCACTCGAAGATGTAGACTTTGTTTCCACCACTGCTGACATCTGGACGGTGAATAACAAAGGTTTTATGGGTGTAACAGTTCACTGGATCGTGCATCATGTTTTTGAAAAGTAACTTATTAAAGTAACTAATTACTTTTGAAAATAAGTAATCAGTAAAGCAACTGGATTACTTTCTTGGAGAAGTAATCAGTAACTAATTACTGTTTCCAAGTAACTTGACCAACACTGGTCTCAATGGCATTACTTCAAGAATTAAGGCAGCGTTCTGGATACACCCAGCCTATCCTTATAGCAATCTAAAGACCAGCATGTACAGTATTAGATGTCCCCTCAGAATACATATGATGGGAATAGACATTTCAGAAATGCTTTTACTTACCTATTTTTCAACCTAAAATTGCAAAAACCCTAATTTAGAAGTGACTCATACAGCAGGGAATGACGATGTCATCCTTTCTGTGACTCCTTAGACTTTACAGACAAGGTCTACATTTATATTAGCGAGCTTGTTCGGTATAATTCCAACATCCATTTTTCGATGTCCATAGCTTGTACATGTCCTCCTGGGAAAAGTTTTCTATCCCATGTAATGAAGTTGAAAATGCCCATCATGGGAATGAGGTCAATCTTACATTGCATTCCAGTGTGCATCTCGGATGTGTGATAATTACATTTTTCACTTAACATACTTAGACACAAGAAAGCCACTGTTTAGATGCACATACTGTACATGCAGTACCTTGCATGTCCTGCTACATGCAAACGTCTTTTAAATAGATGTGGGATCATAACTACACAATATATTTAAGATCCCCAGGGATATTACGAGACATTATGACTACTTGGACCTGTTTATCCACCATGTCACAATGGGTTGACGAAGTTTAAATACTCCTTCAAAATCATACAAAATATTGAGGATTCAGTGAGACCTGCGTTGTACCCTCCAGTCACTTTCCTAAATCCAAAGTGTTTACCTGAACTGGTTACCTGAGGCATTTGCAGGTGCTTGATGTAACTTGGAACGGTTGTCAAACAATATATTTTTGATGTATTTTGCTTTTGTGTTGTCACTGAAATCTGCAGTAGTATATGAAGAGAAGAACTAGAACAGATTCATCCCAAGCAAAAGTCCACATTGCAGAAAATACTGTAAATGGAATAGTACAACTTCTTGTAATAATTATTCATTTGCTGCCCAAATCCTGTTGTTGTTTTCATTAATATTTGACCATCCCTAAGTTGCTTCAATGAATATTAAACAGTGTGTGTTATTCATATTTACAACACTAAATTTAAAAATGATGGTGCGAGAATGAACTGGTTCTTTTAGCTGCCTTTACATATCTGATGAGTTGGCTGACTGTTGGGGGTCTGATGAGGTCTTCATCCAAATACTGTACCTGTCAGAATGGATTATGTCTGTGACAGCGTTTGGCCAATCTTGTCAGATTCGCTGTGTTCCCTCGGAAGGAATAACTGCACATGGGTAGGACCTTGTAATGATATTTCGAGCATATTTAGAGGCTAAAAACACGTTTAAAACTTGCCCGGTTTACGCCTGTTAGGTGCTAGAGCGAGTAGGGGGATAACACGGTGTAGGCAGCACCGATTGGTTTCGCTTTTTTGACTGACAGCACTACGGCACTACTACTGACAGCAACGGGTTGAAATCGACCGGAATTCTCCTTTAAGTTTAAATATTTAAAGTAGAATATAGTGAAATCTTTTCACTCAACATAGGACCTTAAGAACTTCATTAAACAGTATCCTGGTTGAGTGATAGAAGGATAATGTGTCTCTAAAATCATCTCTTTAGAACAACACATGACGTATATGATTGACATCTATCAACGGCCCTGCCAGTAACTCACACAGTTTTAGCAGGACCAGCTTCAGTGGTGGGATGCTTTGAAAAGAAAGTGAACTGACCCCAGCTCAGGTGCATGCGAGTCTATATGTGTCCTCCATAATGATCTATATCTCAAGCCTTATTCCAGTGACTAGACACAGGCGATAAATCCTGGTTAAACTTTGTCCTTCCTCTTTTCACAGCGAGACAGTGTGCATGATGAACTGTGTCTCTCTCTGCCATACAGTCCTCTATCCTTTCCCTCCCTCATTTACTTCATCCACACCTCACTTCATCCATCCCCCTTCTCTTTATCCCTCACTCTTGCCTTTTCCAACCCTCTCTCCATGTATCACTTGCCCACTCATCTCTCTCTCTTTCCCATTTCCTCCTAAATTGAAAACAGCAAAAGCTGGTGTGGTGAAAATACAGGCAATGCTCAACAACCCATTTGTGTATCTTATCTACTATACACACTCAAGTTTCTCTCCTATTATTGAGTTTGTAAGAACATCAATATCCAACACTCTTTTCCAAATTCTCTAATTTAAGGCTTTAATAATCACAAGAACTCCTGGAGAGACTGCTAAACATATTTATTTTATCTTGCCCTGGTTCTCTATGTCCCTCCCCCCACTCTCCACCTCTCTTTCCCACCCCCTCTTTCCAGATATTTTCTCTTCCCCTGTCTCCTTTGCTATTTAGCTAGCAGACACAACAAAACAAATTCTGGCCATGGTCCAGCTGGTGAAGGAGAGGAGATGTCTGTGTAACAAATGACAAAGTGTCAACACCAGGAAAATAGCTGTGTGTGTGTGTGTGTGTGTGTGTGTGTGTGTGTGTGTGTGTGTGTGTGTGTGTGTGTGTGTGTGTGTGTGTGTGTGTGTGTGTGTGTGTGTGTGTGTGTTGGAAATAGTTTGGCACGCTTGATTACGCTTCAGCCAGTCAGCCAGCCGCTACAGTCTGGCAAAGTTCAACCTTTCAGGGCCAACATAGATATAGAGACAGAGAGAGAGAGGGAGGAAGAGATGGAAGATGAAGGTGATTCGAAACGAATAAACACAGATCCGATACCAGCGTTATCCACAGTTCACTTGTATCTCCAATTTGGGATTTTAGTCTGACAGCTGGCCTTTACTCTCACCTGTACAAAATGCAATTCATGACCCCTGAACCAAGTCAAGCCATTGAAGGCCGAGACATCAATCACACCACTCAGAGAAGAACAAAGATTGGGTTTATAGGTCTGAGGTTTCTGCTGAATGTTGACAGTGATGAAGCTCAAGGATTTTTTTTCCCGCCAAAGCCTAATGACACAAATGGAATTACTGTCTTAGAGATTCATAAATCTGCATTAGTAATGTTTGCTACAGCACTGTTAGCACTGCAGACAATTTGTAATCTGCAAGATTCTCTTTCTGTTTTGGTGACAGCTTTGGTACAAGGTAGTCTTAATTTAGTCAGTTTTGCTCTCTATTTCCCTAACAGGTTCTAACAATCATGTAAAATGCATTGATTTGGACTTTTTCATTACATACCTGGTTCATCTGTTGAATAATTTAGATTCTCTGCAGGGTCTGTCTCCGTTTAGCATAAATATCATTTAAACAAAACTAGGTTGAAACCTATTATATTGCTGCACCGTGGTTGGTCATTGTGCCAGATTTGTTACAGGGAAAGTCAGCGGTAGTGTCTGTAATGTTAATTTCTGGATATTAAATGTTCATCTGCAATTTTCTGTAGCCTATCATATGACATGCATAAGCTACATTTAAGTCAAATAATTAAGGGCTGTTTTAATTAAATTTAACAAAATAATCATGCTATTTTTAACAATTTGTTAAACAGGTTGCATCCCCTGACCATTATGTCATGTCAGCACGTGGGAAGCATGACATGGAAACTTACTTGGGTCTTAATGAGCTGCAGCATTTAATCATGGACAAGCTGAAACATACATGGTACATTTACTACCGCTTGACAACTTTAATGCTAATTTCCTCTGCCCCTGATCGCCAACAGCTCTCTGCTCTGAGCGCATCCACTGTCTATCTCTCTCTCTCTCTCTCACTCTCTCACTCGACAACACACACACACACACACACACACACACACACACACACACACACACACTACACTCTTATAACATACCAAACTGTGTCTACAAATATGATATTGCAACATTACAGGAAAATATAAAATTCTACAGAAAAGAAACAGTGGTACTAAAAATGTGCAATATTTTAGAGGACACCCTACATTTCTCAAACGTGGTTTTCTGGATCAAGACTTGCGAGTAAAGTAACAAATATGTTTCAACAACAACAACAACAACAACAACCGCGGATGTATTGAGGAAGTGGATCAGATGATTGATCACAGAGGCAAAGATGTTACCAGCTGAAACACAGGCCTATTCATTTTGAAATGGCCAATGGTGTAAGTTCATCAGTCACTCAGAGGTAGACTTTCCTGTTTATGAGGCTGGCCCCCATTTTGTTGCAGTCCAGCCCAAAATATATAAATATACCATTTAAACAGCTGTTGTTAGTAGAAATGTAACAGAGTTGCACCAGATTTTTTCAGAACAGCAAATGTACTTATTTGTGTGTTTGATATTAAAGGTGCAGTAGGTAAGCCTTATAAAAGTAACTTTCTGTCATATTTGCTGAAACTGACCCTATATTCGAGTAGAACTACATGAAGCAGGTCATTTAAAGGCACCTCCTAAAGCCTGTAGTGCGATTTGCAAAAATCCACCGCTCCCTGTTCAGATGCACCAATCAGGGCCACGGGGGGTGTCTAACTGCATGTCAATCACTGCTCATGCGCACGCATTCATTCTCCCTTGTGGGGGGAGGGGCTTAGGAGACAGTTTTGGGCTTTAGCAGAAAGGGGGGAGGGACTGAGAAGTTGTCGATGTTCAAATTTTTTGGCCTGGATCATCGCAATCGTACCTACAGCATCTTTAAGGTTACCTGGGTAGTAAACTACAAGAAGTCCTTGCCCTTAACAAAGAGAGTTAGAGAAGGAGGAACTAGGGCTAGGCAATATATCAACATATATATCCACAATATTGGTGCTTATTTGTAAAAAATCTCATTGTGTAAATATTTTGTGAAAGCACCAATAGTCAACCCTACAATATCGCCACAACATCGAGGTATTTGGTTAAAGATATCGTGCTTTTTGATTTTATCCATATCGCGCAGCTCTAGGAGGAACAAAGGACGGATGAAGGAGAGAGTGATTGAAAACAAGAGAGAGGAAATGAATACACAGAAAATGAAAGAGAGAGGGAGAGAGAGAGAGATGCGGCCTTTGCACCATTAATTGTGTTGAATTATTCAACTGACTCTAAAAGGACCACTGGAGCACTTCTCTCTCCTTGTGTGTGCGCAGGTGCTCGTGCAGTGTGTGTGTGTGTGTGTGTGTGTGTGTGTGTGCATGCATGCGCTAATATCATCTGCATATGTAGATTTGTATGCTGTGTGTGTGTGTGTGTGTGTGTGTGTGTGTGCACGCGCACGCATGCATGTGTTTGTGAGGAGGGAATCAGATGTGTGTTTCCCTTATGGAGTTTGTGGTATCCAGTCAGTGTCCTCCAGAAGAAACTACTCTTTATTAATGAGAGCTGCATGGGTGTGTCAGGTTACATTACACACACACACACACACACACACACACACACACACACACACACACACACACACACACACACACACACACACACACACACACACACACACACACACACACACACAATCTCACATGAACGCAATGAGACCTCTGGACAGCATCGTGGTCAGTAACACAGACAGACAGCAGCACACGAACACACACTGATATGCTGTGGAGTCTTTATTAATCATCTCCCATTGATCAGCTGCCTGCTGCATTTGCCCTTTAACGCCAACTTAACTTAGGTTTCCCATCTGTCTGTGTCTATCCATCTCTCCACCTCTCTATTTCTTGGACGTTAACATGGTTTTGGTTTCACATCTGTCAGCCAAGCTAGCATGTGCCTATCCTTCTCTCCAGACACCTCTCTCGATCGGTTAAAAACTCACTAACTCCGTGCAGCTTTTATGGTTTCTCATCCAAGGATTGTGTGAAAAGATTAGCTTAGTTATGCAAAAACTTAATTAGTTGGTATGTTCTCAGAGTTAGCTGAGGGGTACTCAGTGTCCAGTATAGCTGTAGTCCTGATGTACTCCTGCTAGCTTTATCAGACCACAACCTCCTACAGTATGTACACTTATTTGCAGCCAAGTGTGAAGTGACTGGGATGAGAACCAGACCCTGCAGGTCTAAGGCCACGGCACTCTCCCGGAAGCGTTGGATTGCCTCTGTTGGGTCCGGAGTGAGTTGTTGCCCCAAATTAAATCTTGATTTCTTGGTGTGTTATTCATGAATGAGGGTAAGCTGGAGGATCGGTGCACCTTCGACACTGATGGGGTCATTGTACCTAGTTGTTATGGGGAAGAGGGTGCTGAGTCTGAAGGCTAATCTCTCAATTCACCAGCTGATAAAATCTACCTTCCAGCCCTCACCTGTGGTCATGTGACACACAGGAAACAAGGGCAGCTGGACTCTCAGGAACAGGGTGAGGAGCCTGGGCTTCCAGATGGAGGTTAGGGTAAGCTTGTGATCATGTTGAGTACAACTCTGATGAGGCCTTGTTGCCAACACTGCGTGAAAGAGATTCTAGGAATTTGTATTTCTGTCTTTAGAGATCATCAGTGTCTCTGGAACACAGAGCCTCAGATACAGAGCAACAAGGCACAATTATACACACACACACACGCACACACACACACACACACACACACACACGCACGCACGCACGCACGCACGCACGCACGCACACACACTCCTTACTACTTTCCAGGGCTCTATACTTATATTTCATTTTAGGTGCAAAGTCAAAGTTATTATAACATAAATGCATCTTTATTTTATCATTAAACTTAAAGTGTGCACACGATGCAGAGACAGGCTGATTTAACCAAGGCAGTACTCAAGATGTTTTTTAAATATAGGATGTAGCTTACTTGGGACTGAACAAAGGCCCGGGATGCATTGTGCGTCATTATGCATTTCTTTTCAAACAGCACAGAGGCTGCTAATTCTTTTGAGGTGCTACAGTTATGGTTGGGGTTTGCTAGCATTTTATTCAATCTGAATCTGGTATCAAGTCCCTTATTAAATCCAATTAGGTTCAGCATTCAGCCTTTGAGAAAACTGTTATAAATAACTACAACTGAAACGATTCAGCTAAAATATGTAGGGTGAGAGAACAGAAACAGTTTTGAGTGGCAGCCTAATTAATGTTCAAAACCTGCTGCTATAACTTAAAAATGAGATAAGATAACACACAACTCATTGGGAGCTCAGCTAATCTATTAATCTATTTTGCCAAACCAGTGTGCCCAAATACATTTTCACACACGCAGACAGGGTGACATGGTCACACAATGCCCAAATACATCTCTGACATGCTTGTGTTATACAGTATAAACATTGAAGGACCCTAAGTTAGAACAAAACACGGTGAAGCAGCATTATGTTAGCATGCAACACTGACCTGGAGCAATCTCCCAAATAACATTAGACAAGCCCCGACTTGGACCACTTTTAAGTCAAAGCTAAAGACATTTTTTTTTTCTTTTAAATGGACTGGATGATGAGGGTTTTGTCCTTATCGTTTATATTTTGTCTGTACTTTTTAATTGTAAATCTTTTATCTTTACTATATTTCTATTATTCTAAATCACTTTGAACTGCCCCCAAATAAAGCTGCCTTGCTGAGAGTCCTGCTTAGTAATTTGGTAATGCTAATGCTTAATGAGTAATTTCAGGTTCCTTCCAGTACTCTGCTAATGTTTCGATCTAAAGCAACTCAGATGGGAAATAATGAAGTACGCTGATAGGCAGCGCTATGCTATAGGCAGACGTTTATTACTTGCTCATAGACAGACACTCAACCACTTAGCAAAGGCATGGCATAGGTTACCTTTAGTCAGGAGCTCAAAATGGGATTTTTTTATGTCTCTGTGGCAGAGTTCTGATCGTTTAATGGTTGTTTAAAAAAGATCATTACTTCAGCCTGTTTCACTGTACTGGTAGTTTGTCCAGACAGCCATGCTATGATCACATCAGTTGCACTGTGTATGCATTTAGTCTTTTTTTTATTGCACTTCCTTTAAGCAACAATAACATGCTTAAAATTTAGAGTAAAGTTTCATAATATATGGCGACTGTGCTTTCTCTTTAGAGATTTTCCATTACCTAACTCTGCTCAGCAAACGCCTCACTCTGGACTCTTTTTCTCTGTTTCTGTCTTGATCTTGTCTTCAAGGTACAAATGGACCCTTCTCATGAGATGCGGATTGGAGTAAGCACATGAATAATTTGTATCTAATATCCCTTCTCCCCTCAGCAATATAAACATGCTTCTCCTCAGTGTCTCACCTCTCCTGATCCCCTATTCTTGGCCTCTCCTCTCCATTCTTCTCTCACTCACAGACTTCACTAAACAGGCTTCGAGTGAAAATGGAAGTGGTTTATCACTCAGGTCCATTATGTTAGCATTCAGTAGATAGAGCCGAAAGACACCATGATTAATTGAAAAGGGTTGTGTGTATAAGTTCATGTGTTGTGGTATTTAAATATTACAGCATGCATCATTCTTCTAGCAGGCTACAGTGTCTGTATAGTCATGCTTCAATGCATTATGAATATACATTTTCAGCTCAGCTACAAATGGTAGAGTGTGAAGAAACGGGAGAAGTGAAATATAGCACATGTCACCGGTCAAATTTTAACGCCATTGGATGCACATTGAATGTGTCAGAACCCACAGGTCTGCTGAGCCGAGACATATTGTCTTCCAGAGATTGGTTTCCATAGTGTCCATGAGGAATCCAAGTTAAACATGTTGCAGAACTTCTCAGGGATGATGCACAAACAGTCATGTTGTATGTATGTATGTATTAGGGCTGTGTGATTTCGGCTCCTAACAATCACAAAAACGGATTTATCAGAAAGAAAAAAAACGATTGTTTTGCACTTTACATTTTGGAAGATAACTCTTATTTTGTCTTGTGTTCTGAATGGGGAAAACATTTTTTCAAAAGGCAAAAGTATCAAAGGAACATCTTTCCAAAAGACAATGAGTAATCGTGTTAGGAAATTGTGATTTCAGTATTGACCAAAATAATCATAATCACGATTTTTTTTCCATAATCGAGCAGCCCTAATGTGTATGAGGTCTTTGTGACAGAGCTAATTAATTGATGATACATTATGGACTTTTATAGTTTTGCTCTCTTGTTATGAAAAGAAAAAAAAGTTGTGTGACGCAGAGCCCTGCAGCAAAGTCCTCATTGTTGACAATATATAAAAGCCATCATTGGAAAAACCTGACACCTTATGAAACTAAAAACAGTATATATATATAATATGAAACTAAAAACAGTATATATATATATAATATGAAACTAAAAACAGTATATATATATATATATATAATATGAAACTAAAAACAGTATATATATATATATATATAATATGAAACTAAAAACAGTATATATATATAATATGAAACTAAAAACAGTATATATATATATATATATAATATGAAACTAAAAACAGTATATATATAATATGAAACTAAAAACAGTATATATATATATATATATATATATATATAATATGAAACTAAAAACAGTATATATATATATATAATATGAAACTAAAAACAGTATATATATATAATATGAAACTAAAAACTGTATATATATAATATGAAACTAAAAACAGTATATATATATAATATGAAACTAAAAACTGTATATATATATATATATATATATATATATATATATATAATATGAAACTAAAAACAGTATATATATATAATATGAAACTAAAAACAGTATATATATATATATATATATATATATAATATGAAACTAAAAACAGTATATATATAATATGAAACTAAAAACAGTATATATATATATAATATGAAACTAAAAACAGTATATATATATAATATGAAACTAAAAACAGTATATATATATATATATATATATATATATATAATATGAAACTAAAAACAGTATATATATAATATGAAACTAAAAACAGTATATATATAATATGAAACTAAAAACAGTATATATATAATATGAAACTAAAAACAGTATATATATAATATGAAACTAAAAACAGTATATATATAATGTGATTGAAGTCACTGATCTGAAAGGCTTTGTTGACGAAAATGTAATCAGCTGTGGGACACCGAACCTCACAGCTGTACAGTGAATCTGCCTCCCCCCCCCCCCCCTCTCTCTCTCTCTCTCTCTCTCTCTCTCTCTCTCTCTCTCTCTCTCTCTCTCTCTCTCTCTCTCTCTCTCATTTTGTAAACACATTACAAATAATGTTTCAGTGTCAAGCTTTCAGCACAAGCTGACATTTAATTGATGAAAGCCTCAGGCTGAGACATCTGTTTGTTCCTTGGTGAATTTAAAATCTTTAAAAAAAGTTTATTATTATCTTTTATTCTATTCAACCTTTTATTTTGTCAAATGCATATTATAAGCCTCAAGCATGGTATATATTGTAAACATTGCAAAGTGCAGGTGAGCGCAGAAAAAAACTATGAGGGAAGGTCAGAAGTGTTAGAGCTTTGAACTAGATTGGAGATATGTTTGTTTTAAATTGGCAACTGGTAAAATATTGCTGGTAAGACCGGGCATACATTCATACCTCACTTATCATGAAAACTGGCTAGAAATGTTCTGCATACATCTCCAACACTTGACTTTTATTTTATCTATTTATTTTTAGGAATGTGTTGGAAGGTCTGCCCACTATTCATTGTGGTCCTAAGTTCTGTGTTTATTGTAGTCTGAACTGGAGTAGTGTGGACGCAGCCAAACACAAGGTGCCTTTAACCTCCCTGCAGGTGGGTTGAGGTCCGTGCAGGCACAAAAACTCTGAAATGCACTTAAGTAAGAGGTCCTCAGATGAGACTGCATTTTAGAATCATATGCTCCCTAAAAATTAATGTATGCCACCTTAAAAATTGAAAGAGGAGCATGTGTGCAACTTTCAATTCAAAGTCAGGTTGAGTACATTTGGTTATTTTCTGCTCCTCAGTTCTCTAGTTCAGGAGTGTGTCACCGTCCAACCCTGCAAGACACACTGGCAAAAAAGTGTGGAGCTGTCATCGTACGTTATTAGATAGACATTATAAATACTGATGAAGTGGGGATTTTTAATGCTATTAGGAGTGGGTTAGCCTGCTGCGACTTACACGTTATTCCAAACACTATTTTCTTTCTCACTTTGTCAGGGGATTTGTCAGTTGTCTCAGTTTTTCTGGTGTCACTGAGGACACGGGGAGGTGAGAATAAGGAAGGGAGGCAAAGGAGACGGGACAGAAGGAGGAAAGGATGGGCTGATGGATGAACAGAATGGGTACTGTGTCTGTTGGCGCCATTCTTAGAGTGATGTATAAGAAAGAGATGAAGAGACAACATCTGCAATAACAAATAGGGATATATTTCTTTCTTTTGGTGGAAAGACAATCTTTAGGATAGATGACTTAAGGTTTCATTGGAATAAATAGTGTCGGCGTAACATCAGAATTTAGACCAAAATACAGCAACATTTTTTTTTTGGGCCCTCCTCACATGAGGGCCCTGGGTTATCAGTCCCCTTTTTCCCCCCAGTCCGACGCCCCTGCATCCATATGCAACTTTATTAGCATTCTTTTGCAACTGCTTTGTAGCTCCTCCAAGTGTTTTGTGCATTGCTTTGTGGGACAATAGTGTTCCTTAATAGCCAACTAAAAGCAAATACACATCTAATATGTACCGTGTTTCTTTGAGTATTCTTAATTTAGTCACTTTTCCAGTGTGAACACACTACATACTTACTGTAAAACCTTCTTTGGATTAGCATGTATGGAGTTGGGCTGATAAAAGGACAATATGGAGATATGTATAGGATGAATGGCTGGATGGTGTGTACTGCAGCAGAGAAAAAGGAGTTAGGAAGGCCGCAAAAGAGAGGGAGGGTGAGACAGAGGCGAAGAGAAAGCTTTTTGCAACCTGCCACCAGAGACATCACAGTTTTTCTGCTCAGAGGGTTTTCACTCGTTAAGAAGAACAGCTTTGTGTGTGTTTGTGTGTACTGTGTGTGTGTGTGTTTGTGTGTACTGTGTGTGTGTGTGTGTGTGTGTGTGTGTGTGTGTGTGTGTGTGTGTGTGTGTGTGTGTGTGTGTGTGTGTGTGTGTGTGTGTGTGTGTGTGTGTGTGTGTGTGTGTGTGTGTGTGTGTGTGTGCGTGCGTGCATGCGCCCAGCTAAGCCTCAACATGTTAGCACTGCCGGGACTGCCTTACGCTCCCCTGTCCTCTCCTGCACTCCTCCCTGACTTTTGTCTTTGTTTTTTTTATGTCACTTCTTGGTGTCGCTTCAGAGTTTTCCTTCCTTTCTCCGTTCCTTATTTCTTCCATAAATCCCTTTTCTTTCTCTCCATGTTTTATTGCAGTGTGATCTTCTTTTAAAAGGGTTCTGGGTTGTCTGTTGTTTCTTGTAGCAATGCCATTAGGTCCATATCCTCTCCCATTGCACCTGAGTATCACTGACAGGCCGTGAACACTCACAGAAAAGCTTTACTGTCAATAATGGATTAACCAACTTGCAAAAAGGAATGATATGTATAAAGGAGAGGATGGAGTAAAGAACAGAGAGGTGTATTTTTTTATTATTAACAACTGTTTGCCACAGTGAAGAAAAAAAAGCTTGATTGCTCATGAACTTTTGAATATTGAGTGTGTGACAGAGGCAACAAAGAAGTGAGGTGAAAGAGAATAAGTTAGTTTGTGTTTGACGTCCCCCTAAAGAAAATGATGTCAGGTAACCGTCGTGCCGCTCAGTCTGGACTATTTATCAAACATCCGAAACGCAAAGAATGAGAAAGGATACCTCGGCTCGGAGGGTCATGGCACTTCAGGAGACGGGAATGAGATGCAGTGTGACAGGCAGACAGACAGATAGACATGCAGGTAGACATGGCACAAAATTGGTTGGTGGGAGGTAAAATCTACTCAGATGCGGGTCATGTCAAACAGCGCATTGCAATGACAAATTGCATTTCTCCAAGCACCTCAGCCAAACTTGGGCAGGTTTATTGCACCAAGCAGCCTGGTTTTATGAAACTTTATACGAGAGATGAATCCCCGCTCTCCTTCCATTGCCTTTGCTCCCTTTACACTGTGTCAAAGCCCTCAGGTTATGATTGAAGTGATCAATAGTGGAAAAAGATTTCTTTTTAAATTGCTATGGTAAAAATATAAATAAAGAAAACACTGTGATGAAAGTCAGTGATGAAATGAAACATTAGATCCGTCATCAAATGCTTAAGGGTGATCACAAAACTTCTCCCATGCACAAAAACATATCAGTAAATATTAGCAATTGCAAACACACTTTTTTTTACAAATGCAGCAGCAGGTCTGAAATGATGATACATTCAAAAATACATCAGCCATACTATCAACCATGCACCTATTTCATTAAGACAGCAGGAATTACAAGTACTAATCATGTTACTTTTTGTTAAAGTTAATAAGTTGAGTCGTATATGTTTGAGGTGAATGAGACCCATTCTCATGTGATTATTACTTTCATATAGTATGTAGTACTAAAACACTTTCAGTAGTGATTAACAGTGGACTAGTCTCACTTTGCCAGACCATCTTCCACAGCGCTGCATAGGAGGGTCTGGCTAGTCCACACAGCATTCCTGGATGGGAGAAAAACGTGCTCTGGTTAATTGGCAGTTTTTAACCAATCACAATCGTCATGGGTGGCGCTAAGCTCCGCACGGAGCTGCAGCAAAAAAGCCTCGGGAAGGAACTTGTTTTAGTGGAACATGTGTACGTTCAATGGTTGTTTTAGTCATACAACAGAAAACTCAGATTTAAGATGAAGATTCATTTATTTGATTAGGATAATGCACATTAATCAACATTTCTGTAAATGCGCCAGTGTTGACCAGACGGTTAATTTTCAACTGTAGTCCTAGTTACCCAGCATGCATGTCTTTATGGTGGGAGGAAACCGGAGCACCTGGAATAAACCCACGCAAACACGGGGAGAACATGCAAACTCCATCGAACTCTGCAGTGCCAACTTGCTGTGAGGCAGAAGTACTAACCACTGAGCCACCGTGCTGGTTGGACAGATAGTCTAGCTAGCTGTCTGGATTTACCCTGCAGAGATTTGAGTAGCAGTTAACCATAGTCCTCAGAAATCAATCAGAGTTTAAAATGCCAACCCAAAGAAAGAGGAAGGTGAGGTACATCAGTGAAAAGACATGCATCCGGCCGAATTTCCTGCGGCGCAGGAGCAATCCTGGAAGTGGAACGTTGTGGATATAGACTAACAGTGGACTGATGGGAGGTAGGGCTGCATATCGTTTTTTTTTATTGCCATTGCGATTTTCAAGTGGCACAATATACACATCGGGAAAGGCTGTAACATATCACAAAATACTTTTTTTTGTTAGAAGAAAATATCAGTCATTCTTTTTTGGTGATGCCTTTTATATTCAATTCAATGTTCACACACACACACACACACACACACACACACACACACACACACACACACACACACACACACACACACACACTTTGACATGCATTTGACCCTTAATGGGCAGTATGTATGATTCATGAGTCTTCTGTGTCCTGAGAACCACTTGAGTGCAAAAAAGGCATCCTCTTTGTCTCTCTCCACATTGGTAGAGAGCCAACCTTTAGCATCTGTATGAGACGCCCCAGGCTTTCAACTAACCCCAGTGTAAAACATCCGCGGAATATTAGATGCTCAGAACAACTGCTCTACCGTGGCGCTGTGAGACGTAGTATAAAGAGCGACAAAAATCAGTGGGGATTAAAGGCTCAGATATACTAGCGCTTTCAACAGTGCGTGCGGAAATCGTGACGTCACGGGACTGCCGTGAGTATTTATACTCGTGCGTGGTGGTCGCGGCACTAGTTGCAGTCTTCTCCTGAACAGCGGTGGCGCTAAGGAGCAAAGGCTACCGATGTTTTTCTTTCTAAGGACTAGAAGAAGAAGAAAAAGATAAACAATGGCAGAACAGGCAGCAACAGTGTCGTCAATGCTTCGATTTGATTGTGAGCTACTTGGTGGGATCAAGCCTTTCATTCACAAAAAAAGAACTCATCTTAACCCGGTAAGTTTACCAGAGAGACTTGCAGTCAGTTGGCGAGTCCTGGCATCCGGTTTCCCAGGA
This sequence comes from Gymnocephalus cernua, assembly GCA_023631565.1. NCBI lineage: Eukaryota > Metazoa > Chordata > Actinopteri > Perciformes > Percidae > Gymnocephalus > Gymnocephalus cernua. The sequence continues at coordinate 6,340,936 of CM042437.1, read as the reverse complement.
GCTCGTTCAGGCATTCTGTTTCCGGTTTGTCGGGCGTCGCTGAAAAAAATAGACTGGTGCGCGCCCTGTGCTCGCGCGCTGAAAATTGGACGCGCCGGCCGGAAATGACATCATTTTCATGTCACGAATGCGCGCGCCACCTCCAACGCGTCAAGCATAAAACGGCCTTAAGAGCGACAAAGTCCGCGTAGGGAGGAGGTTGGGAAGCACAGATGGTTAAATCAAACACAGGACTGTTACCCAGGAGGCCGCTGTTTGTGAAACCAGAAGTCAACATATTTTAACTTTAAACCACATTCTTTTTCTGAACCTAGGCCGCATTTTTCTGTCCGAGCCCGGCCCGCGTCCGACAGAGCAGTAACCAACCTGGCCCGAGCCCGACAGGCATTGTGTCGAGCCCGACACAGATAAAATCTCGTTTTGTTTTTCTCATACCAATGACACATACGTTAAAGACCGCTTTTATTAAGCAACTGTAGAGGCATTCGGAAATGTCAACAGATGAGTGCATCAGCGCACACGGGGCAACAAGCACACATTAACACAGGCGCGCACCTATATAATAAGCTTTATTAAATTTAAAATGTTCAATGCCTTATCGCGCTGATGTGACCGAGCCCAACCCGAACCCAAACATAATTTCTAAATATCTGTCCGCGGCAGGTACCGTTGGTCACTCACACGCTCGCTCACTCACTCACTCACTCACTCACTCACTCACTCACTCACTCACTCACTCACTCACTCACTCACTCACTCACTCACTCACTCACTCACTTGCTCGGTTCGGGTATCCATCCTCTATTGTAGAGACATTAATAATGGTATGAGAGTGCAAGAAATGGCTTCCATTTCTGATCTGTATTTTTCTCTACACATTTTTACAATTCAAATCAGTGCAGTTCTGTACACAATCATGCAATTTGGGTCAGCACAGTTGAGATTTAATGTGAGTGACAGTAGAAATTCCTTTCATTCTCTCTTAACATTTTTTCAAATGCTGTGCAATTTCACATGAGAATAATATTTTGACAGAAGTTAATATTGCCTATGAGAGGAATGTCTATTATGACACTGTAAGAAATAGTACAACCCCAAATCAGAAAAAGTTGGGAAAAGTATGAAAAACACAAATAAAAAAAGAAAGCAGTGATTTCTAAATGTACTTTGACTTGTATTTCATTGCAGACAATGTGAACACAAAATAGTTCATGTTTTGTCTGGTCAACTTAATTTCATGTGTAAATATACATTCCTTTCCTGTCATTCAGACCTGCAACACATTCCAAAAAAGGTTGGGACAGGAGCAATTTAGGGCTAGTAATCAGGTAAATTGGTTAAATCATGATGTGATTTGAAACAGGGGATGTTAACAGGTGATTGTAATTATGATTTGGTACAAAAGCAGCAAAGAAAGGTCTAGTCCTTTAGGAGCAAAGATGGGCCGAGGATCGCCAGTTTGCCAACAAATACGTGAGAAAATTATTGAAATGTTTAAAAACAATGTTCCTCAAAGAAAGATAGGAAGACATTTGCTTATTTCACCTTCAACAGTGCATAACATAATTAAAAGATTCAACGAATGTTGAGGAATTTAAGTGCGTAAAGGACAAGGGCGCAAACCTAAGCTGGACAACCGTGATCTCCGATCCCTCAGGCGGCACTGCATCAAGAATCGTCATTCATCTACAAGTGATATCACCACATGGGCTCAGGACTACTTTGGCAAACGTTTGTCAAGTACCACAATACGTAGTTACATCCGCAAATGCCAGCTAAAACTGTACTGTGCCAAAAGGAAGCCCTGTGTTAAGTGTCCAGAAGCGCCGTCAACTTCTCTGGACTCGGAGGCATCTGGGATGGACCATCACATGGTGGAAACGTGTACTGTGGTCAGATGAATCAGTATTTCAGGTATTTTTTGGGAGAAATGGACGCCGTGTGCTCCGGACCAAAGAAGAAAAGAATCATCCAGACTGTTACCAGCAACAAGTCCAAAAGCCAGGGTCTGTCATGGTATGGGGTTGTGTCAGTGCCCTTGGCAAAGGTAACTTGCACTTCTGTGATGGCACCATTAATGCTGAAAAGTACATAGAGATTTTGGAGCACAATATGCTGCCTTCAAGAAGACATCTTTTCCAGGGACGTCCATGCATATTTCAACAAGATAATGCAAAACCACATTCTGCACACATTACAAAGTCCTGGCTGCGGAGGAAGAGGATACGGGTACTTGACTGGCCTGCCTGCGGTCCCGACCTGTCTCCAATAGAGAATGTGTGGCGCATTTTGAACGAAGACACCGTACTGTTGCCCACCTTAAGACTTGTTTGCAGCAAGAATGGGACAAAATTACACCTGAAACACTTTATCACTTGATGTCTTCAGTCCCTAAACGTCTTTTAAGTGTTGTGAAAAGGAATGGCAACATTACAAAGTGGTAAATGCTTTACTGTTCCAACTTTTTTTGAAATGTGTTGCAAGAACCAAAATAGGAATTTTATTTTTTTGAAACAAAAACAATAAAAATCATGAGGAAAACATTAAATTATGTGCTGTTGTATTGTCTGCAATGAAATACAAGTCAAAGTACATTTAGAAATCACTACTTTCTTTTTTTATTTGTGTTTTCCATACTGGTCCCAACTTTTTCTGATTTGGGGTTGTACTATTGAGGCCATAAAACCATCTACTGTATGTTTCTCAGCAGGATTGAAACACCTCTGTAACATCAAAGATTGTGTGTGTGTGTGTGTGTGTGTGTGTGTGTGTGTGTGTGTGTTGCTCTTTTTTGTATTTGACTGTTTATGTCACAGGTTTCATCTCTGCGGTGTCATATATCTTGGCCTAGATACATAATTACCCTCATTCAGTTTCTACGTTTGCTATCTGTTTAACAGTACTTGGTTTACCAATAATTGGATGCCTACTTTGGTTTATGCAGCCTACTTTAATCAACCCAGAATTACCTGTCTCTACAGCTTCCAAATGTTTTTTTTTTTTTTTTTTTACAGCTGTAACACACTATGAACAGAGAATAAAATTTAGAACTGCTGCCAAAATTCCCCCAGCTCTACTGCCTATGATAATGTTGCATATCAAAGACTGAATACTCCATTGCTTTTGGTAATTTAACCTTCTTTTATGACTTAAAATGTGTGAAACATGTTCTGCACAGTGCCTTTACTAGCAATAAAACAGCTTAATGAGAAAGCATTTTAATGAGAAAGGTCAACTACGTAAAACATTCTCTGACAGTTATGTTTACGCAGTGGATGTACATTATTTATGAATGCTTATTTTCATGGTCATTTTGTGAAAAAAACATTCAGTCCTGGCTGAAATGTAAGATAAAATAAATGAAAGACATTTGATGTTTCCAGACAATCTAAAGTGTACCACAGCCTGTGTATGGTATTTTTCTCAGCTAACATGTTGATTGTATTTTCTTGTGATAATACAAGACAGGGGGGCTAAAATCAGGGAAGGGTGATGAGAAAAAGAAATGGGAATTAAAGTAGTGAGTTCAGCCCTTCCTCACAGAGGCAGTAAAAAAAAAAAAAAAAGCTGAATTCTTAGAATTAAAATTTCTGCAAAATGAATTAGCAGAGTTGCAATAAACTTAATTAAAATATTTGAAATGATTTGATCATTTTAGTAAAAGTGAATGAGTTGAGAGACTGGGCTGGGAGGGTTAAGGAGGGAGATGACTGCAATGAGTGAGGGATTAAAGAAGAGACGGAGAAAAGATGGAGGCAAAAGATGAGGAGGAGACAGTAAGGGGACTTGTGTGTTTTAACAAATTTAAAAGACATGTCTGGATTCTGGAACAGAGCAAAAGGGTGTGAAATGGAAAGAGTGGAAAAAGTGCCAGAAGCGACAGCGGTTACACCAGCGAGGAGGTTTGCTGAGGCACCCAGCTGGACTGGACATGCTGGCTCATGCATCATAAGCCTCCTCTCAAACTGTTATTTGCGGTGACAAAATGGATAACACAGTACATTGGACATTGAGCTGATTTTTAAACAAACAAATTGTTAGTTTTCACTTGAAATAATGTTGATGTTCATCAAATTTACACCAAAAAAGTAAACAGGCCGGTTTAAGGGTTCCACTCCCTGTGTAACTAATAGTTAGTAGGGAGCTTAACAGGTAGATGTGTTTCTATTGCCGTTTTTCCACTGCTAGTACCAGCTCTACTCGGCTCGGCTCGACTCGGCCGCGTTACCCCATCCTCCTGTTTCCATTAGTATCACCTCATGCGTGAGGCGAGCGTGGCTGGTCGTCTTAACAGCGGCGCAGGAAACTGCCGTAACCTAACAGACACAGAACGTTGAAGGTGTGTTGTTGTTGCCAGAAGACAAAGTTTGTTTCGAATGAAGCTGGAGGCAGCAAAAACAAAACACCGCTGGCTAAACTATTTAGAAATGGCGGGTTTGTTCAGGACACCCCCGTCTGTCGCTTTCACGTCACCTTTTGGTATCGGCTCAGCTCGCTTGGAACCTCGACTGAGGTGGTACTAAAAAAAGTACCTGTTAGCAGGTACCAGGGACTTTTTTTTGTAATGGAAAACCAAAAGAGGCGAGTAGAGGCGAGTCGAGCAGGTACCATGTAATGGAAAAACGCCATATGTAAGCCCACACGTTGGCAGGGACTCGCCACACCAGGATACACCACTCTTTTTATTTCCCTGGGTCGTAGCCTCAGATTGTCATGGTCACATGGTGGTCGTTTGTACCGGTGCCCTGAGAGTTCAACACCCTGAAAAATCATACAGATAGCCATGGCACAACACTCAGTATATATTGTCGCCTGAAAGCTTTGCACTAATATATTCCCTTTGACATAAAAGCAAATCATTTCTCCAGTACTACTTGTGCCGTGACAAGATAAATAGCAATTGTAACACATTCGCTCCTCAGATTAGCACATCTCGGCTACTGTACTTTGACTTCCTCCTCTGTATGTGCATCATACCTCAGGGCCAGAGCATCATATTCTCCCCAGACAGAGGTGTTCTTTCCTGGGGGACAGAGAGCCTAATGAAGGATCACCCATCCGGAGCCTCGGGTGCAATCTGGCTGATCAATAGGGAACACACACAAAGAAACACATTTCTAGTTCCTATAAATTGAGTTCAACTTATTATTACACAGACACATAGCTGTGCAGGCAAGAGTAACCACCAGCACACGTTCAGGTATAGATGCACAGATGCATGTACATGTTGCACATACACCCTCATTCACAAACTAAACAAACAGAAGAAGACATGCACTCAAGAAAAAGGCATTCAGAGGCACATACACATTCCCTGTACACCCCCCAGCTCATGGAGGACAAGTTGAGCCCTCAGTGATCTGTCTTCATAGCAGCAGCATCTGCTCTTGTCCCTGTCTGTCTGTACGATGTATGAGTGGGAGGTAATTGCAGCGCACAACACCATCACAATGACATTAACACATGATGGGGATTAAGTGAATACCAATACTGCAGTACCAATATTATCATTCTCTTTTTTCCTTTCTCATTCTCTCTCTTTTTTAGGCATATTTGGTATTGTTCCTGTCGTTTTTATGCTATTGTTTTGTCTTTCGATTTGTTTGCTGCCAGATAAATGCAGTCAGTAGGATTGCTTCTTTCATGGACCACTTGCATGATAACCAGCACTATCATAGAGGCTGTCAACAGCTTTTTCAATATGGTTTTTATGGCTTCTCTGCAGTGTGAAAGTGTATGCAGAACTTGTATAATGTCAATAATGTTGTTTGTGGCTCTGGTCTTACTCAGGCCCATGATCTCCCAGGACATTGAGTCCAAAAACGCACATTAGCCTGACCTGTTGTTTTTTGAGGATAGTGTGATCATACAGAAAGAGAAAGTAAAACTAAATACCTGCTGGAACAGGAATAATAACTTAGAACTAGAGGGGTGTAGAATGATCTAAAGTTGTATGTTTTTAAAGTACAAATACTGCCAACAAAAAGGAAAAATGTACAAATTAAAGATTAATGAACCCTGTGGGGATACTTGCTAAATTATCACAGTGATTAGCACTTACATTTCTATTAAATATACGTTAGTTGTTATTAACTAATTATGCACCTCTGCAGTCAGCTTGCCACACAATTGTAACATAGGTTTGTTACTCATCAAACCATGTCAGCCAGTCTGTGACTATGTAGCTGTTTTTGTCAGAGCTTATTTAAAATCCTGTCACATATACTGTAATCTGTTGCTCACCCAATGCTGATGAGTCATTATTTCCACTAAATAGTATCAAACAAAGGTCACAACAAATAATTAGAATCTAATAGCTGTGCTTATTTCAGTAACTCTAACGGAGTTTTTTTTTTTTTAAACTCAGATTCATATAATCCTGTAACATGTAATCCCTTGCTCCCCAGCCCTGATGAGTCATCACTTCTATTAAGAAACAGTCACACATATTACACAGCTGTTATCTTCCATAGCCTTTTATCTTGCTTTGCTCTCAGCTAGTTTCCTTATCTTCATAAAAGCACGCTTTTATCCAGTGTTTTGCTCATAGCACTGTCTTGGGGGTAGGGTGAAATGTGTGTGTGTGTGTGTGTGTGTGTGTGTGTGTGTGTGTGTGTGTGTGTGTGTGTGTGTGTGTGTGTGTGTGTCCGTCTGTGTGTGTGTGTGTCTGTCCATCCGTGTGTGTGTGGATATTCCTCTTACATCTATAACAGCTTTCATCATTAGCGTCCAGCTTATAAAGCTCAGCATGTTTCTGCAGTGGTTCGTGCCTTAACCTGTTATGTGATTTTACAATTAGTTTCTCTTATCTTTAAGGGAACAACCTTTTATCCCATTTCTTGTTCATAGCATTGTCTTGTTGGCCTCTGTAATCATATTCCTTGTTCTTATCACATCCCTCTTGTTGCGAGTTGCACTATTTTCTTTCAAAGCTATTTGTCATTACTGGGAGATAAAAATGCTGACTTATTGTAGTGCCTGCTCCTATTCTAAATGCTATTCTTTTCAGTTTTTTTATCAGCAGTTTATTGTAGTCCCTTGAACATCTTTATTGGAGTGCTGCTAAAAGTGACAGCTAGACACTGGAAACTTTGCACAGGCCGTTTGGTTGCACTTAAATCCAGTGTGCCTAACAGAATATCAGAGGAGCATCTAAACCCCAGACTCTGAGACCATTAGTGCCATATTCTTAATGTGGGGGCCTACAGTGACAAAGCTGACTTATACAAATGCCGGCACTTCACGTAATTCAACAATGTCGGTTGAAAATCTGAAATGTAAATGGTGGAAATGAGAAATGTATGACTGTGGATGTGGATAACACAGTGGGCTACACAGAGTAAAAAACTTGCCTCAGGCACAGAGAAGCAGAATGAACAGGGCAGCCTTTCCTGTTGAAACCATTATTCCTGAATGGTCATTTGGCCAATGCACTGAATGTAGGTGATTCAGCAGTAAGTTGATAAAACCTGCCTATTCACTCTTTACTTTCTCAAAAGCTCTATCGAAATAGTGTCTGCACATTGTTGTCATTTTTCTGAAAAATAAATGAATAAAAATGTGTCAGCCTTATCAGTGCTCGGTTTATCCGTTCTTGACCCAGCAGCATATCTGCGTAGCATATGGATTCCCACCTGTTATACTGAGGGCAAAGCCTATAAAATGTTTTGACCAAAGGACCATGGAGACAAGTATTAAAAAGTGAAACTGAAAAAGTCAAATCAATAAAGGCCCCAGCATCATTGGGGTCAAAACTCCATGCAGCAATACTGATCCAAACTTTTATGGTAAAATATCAGAACAACCTAGGAAGAATTGGCAGGTATGTGGGATGAGAGACTCGGCACCTAATGGTGAGCTTCCCCTGAACAAGGCACTTAACCTTCAGCTGCCCATTTGCTAACAGTAATACACTATCTGCCAGAGTACTACAGTATAAATATGGATAAATGTGAAACAGGATGTTGCTGAAAATGTACACTCGGTTAACCTGTGGATAGAGCTGAATTTCAGCCTCTGATGTCTGACAAATTGGATTGTGCATTTTATTTTTGTTTTGGGAACTTGGTGTAGTTACTTTGTGTGCATACTTAGGGGTATAGCACAAAATGTTGGGCCCTGTAGAAAGGCATTCTCTATGGGCCCCACACCGCATCAGCAGCTATTCATTGTAGCATCTTTTTGGGCCCTGCTCACATGAGGGCCCTGGGTACTCAGTCCTATTTCCACCCCCCAGTCCGACCACCCCAGTGCATACTCATCGTGAAATTGCCATTTACTAATCAGATCACATTTGGAGCAGATCAATTGCACCTTGTACAGTACTTTCTAATTTTTCCAAACTGAAGCGCTGACACAGTTTGTGAACACTGATGGGCAGTAACGCGTTAGAAGTAACACATTACTGTAATCCGATTACTTTTTTTCAAGTAACGAGTAAATTAAGGGATTACAATTGCAAAAACAGTAATTAGATTACTGTTACTTCCCCGTAAGCAGGCTGCGTTACTGCGTTACTTTACCGTGATTTTGTTTTGTGAGACGTATGAGCGCCGCGACGTCAGTGTAAACACCGACATGTGTAGTGTTGAACAAGAGACAACATGGAGCGCGGGAGAGAGCAGGATCATGCAGCGTTTAATGCTTGGAAGTACCGACATTACTTTGAGTTTGACTCGGTTAAAGGTGACAAAAACATCAGCGTCCGCTGTACACTCTGCGTGGGAAGAAAACTTTATCTACAGCGAAAAATTACACCTCAAATCTGAGCAAGCACCTAGCAAGCCGGCACAGGAATGTGAAAACTCTCTGAAAAAAAACCTGAACCCCCAACTGACATGACCGCTGGGGCTACATCCAACTCCACCGGGCGAACCTCTGAGCCCCCCCCCCCGTCCTGCTAAACAGGTGAAAATAGACTTAAAAGCGACAGGACTTAGTGCCGCTGAACTGGAGAAGCTCGTCGCTGGCTATATTGTTGACAACCTGTAAAAATATTTACCAGTGAATTTGTGTCCCACTGGACAGACATATAGACAATGTGTAGGGGTGTGAATCTTCACTGGTCTTACGATTCAGTTTGATTACGATTATCCTGTCAACGATTTGAATCGATTCAATATCAAGCTGCGTCACCTCCTTAATAGTATTATATATTGCTACACATTAGATTGGGTAAACTAGCCCGTTCTGCTAGCGATTTGATTTCGCCCTGAAATCAATTCTTTGAGGCACAGGTAGCCAGTGTAAAGACTTCAGAACTGGAGTGATGTGATCCACTTTCTTGGTCTTAGTGAGGACTCGAGCAGCAGCGTTCTGAATCAGCTGCAGCTGTTTTTTAGGGAGACTTGTAAAGACACCGTTACAGTTGTCAAGTCTACTGAAGATAAAAGCATGAACAAGGTTTTCCAAATCCTGCTGAGACATAAGTCCCTTTACCCTTGATATATTTGTAAGGTGGTAATAGGATGACTTTGTAATTGTCTTAATGTGGCTGTTGAAATTCAGGTCTGAGTCCATAATTACACCAAGATTTCTGGCTGTGCCTGTTGTTTTTAATATTGTCGTTTGAAGCTGAGCGCTGACTTTTAATCGTTCCTCTTTTGCTCCAAAAACAACCACCTCAGTTTTTTCTTCATTTAATTTAAGAAAGTTGTGGCACATCCAGTCATTAATTTGTTCAATGCACTTAGTCAGTGTTTGTATAGGACTATAGTCTCCTGGTGATAAGGTTATGTAAATTTGTGTCGTCCGCATAACTGTGGTAACTTATTTTGTTGTTTTCCATAATCTGAGCCAGTGGAAGCATGTAGATGTTAAACAGAAGAGGCCCTAGAACGGAGCCTTGGGGAACTCTGCACATCATATTTGTATGCTCAGATGCATAATTACCTATAGATACAAAGTAGTCCCTATTCTTTAAATAGGATTCAAACCAGTTTAGTACTGAGCCAGAAAGGCCAACCCAGTTTTCCACTAAGGCCTATATAAAAGCATCCAAAAAGCAGAATGTCATAGGACCTTTAAAAAAGACCCTTCCTGAATGTAGCAGAGTCTGAACACAGCAAACAGACAAAAACAAAAAAAGCAGCAATTGGAAAATCAGCAAGTAGGCAATAAGCGATTATGGTCTGTCACCGCATCGATGTAGAATCGTCCACCTCAGCAACGCGATGCAGTGATTCATTTCAACACCCCTAATAATGTGGTAGTTTGATCTTACTGGTGATCCAAATGTCCTGTGTATTACCAACATGCTATAAACATCACATATACTATTTACAAAGCGTTTTTATGTCCCCAAGTAGCTGCTGTCTTGTAGTGAAATCACTTGAGTACATGCACGTATGAGATAGGGAGACACACAGACAGACTCACAGTGCAACATACCTATGGGGGCGATGAAATCTAACCGGGCGTGTAATCTAAAGATTTCTACCAGAGGAATATTCACTTTCCCATCAGTCTGTTGCTTCATCCCTCTGTTATCACAATCCCTCTGTCGTTTATTCCTCCCTCCTTCTGCCTCCGCTCTTGCAGCAGCAGACGCTCTCACTTTCTCAAGTAAACATCACCAGATGGAAATGGACTTATTCTGTGTGTGTGTGTGTGTGTGTGTGTGTGTGTGTGTGTGTGTGTGTGTGTGTGTGTGTGTATGAGCTTTTTTTATTACGTATTCTGTACCATGCGCCTCCCTTTCTTCTTGGATTTCTTTCCTAAAAGCAAATATCCCTTTCCAATACACAGACACACAGTAACACACTTTAATGGACCAAAGGGCTCCCATGTGTCCACGGGGGAAAGCCAATCGTCCCATCGTGGTATTGCTGCTTTATGAAAAATTTATGATAGGATATGATACAAAGCAGAACTCATATCTACACAGTTGTGAATTAATCATTTGGTTTTAAGAGCACTCAATAAGTAGCGAAAGTGGCTTTAAGATGTATTTTATCAATGTTTTCTTTTTCGTTAACCAGCTGGTTGAGTGCTTTCAACAGAATAGGCATCCCTCTTCTCTTCTGCACCTTCATCTCTCTTTCCTTTTAATTCCATCTTTTCTTTTATCTCATTGTTTTTGTCTCTCTCTCTGTCCATCCAGCACACCTCTCTATCTCCTTTTGAAGCAGCAGCTATGACTCAGTAAACACTGGTCTAATCATTCTGCCCTTCCAGAAGTCCGATTGCCAGCTTCCGTTTTGAAATATCATCAATATTTAATTAAGTGATTATCTCTTTAGGACACAACACAGATAGGAAAAAGGAAAGAGGCTTAAAAGTTGGCTCCAGTTCATGGATAATCCTTTTGTCAAAGTGGCCTACCCCGCACTAGTGTTACTGTCCACCCACCTGACCAAACTAAAGGAGTATAGATAAAAAAACAAAAAAAACAAAGATGGGACCAGAATGTTTTTAGAATTGAGCTTTTTTCCGGTCCGGGCCTCTGCCTCCCTACCAACTTCTTCCTGCTCCTTGAAGTTCACCAGCTGCTTTGAGGTTTGCTAGAAGATGTAGTCATTCTGAATCCGTTTTCACATATGAACTCTAGACAATGTCCGAGGAATCAGGTCCCGACATATCCAGACTTTCCCTTTCTCACATGTATTACACAACAGGAGATTGTCCATCTCAGATGTGTTCTCACTTACTGCAAATACCCCGTTTGGTTTAGATGAGGGGTGGTGCTGGGAAAAGTGTGCAGCAGACAGGACGTCGTAATTTGGTCATAAACAACTGAGTCTCTTGCTGTTCCTCACTCTCACTGCTCACTCTAGCTCTCACTGACAAAAGTGCCCAAAGTTGCTCCAGTTAGACATTGTCGTTGCCATCTTCGTGTAAATCGGACTTCTTCACCCTCGGATGTTTTCTTCCTTTTTGTGTCCTCTCGCTTGTTGTGAATTCTCACACTTTGGGCTTAATCACAGATTACACAGACTTTGTACTAGGGAGCTGGCAGGGTAAAGTTTGTTTGATATCCGATCCAACTGATTTGGACATTTGCGTTCTCACATACAGCTCCGCTGGGTAATGTCTAGATAAATTCATTTTTGTAATGCATGTGTGAAAGAGGCTTTAGAAAGTGTAGAAAGAAAATACCTTCATATTTCAGTTATAATGCAAACAACGTGAATGTCACCTTTACCCTTTTGAAAAAGATCTCAGCTGGGCTTTTATGTACCTTGCATTAACATCTTGAAAAGAAGACTTGCTGTGGGTCATCTATATCTGAGACCAAGGCGGCCTATGAGCACAACTCTCACCATAAAGGTCTACAGAACCATGCAACACACATTGTACAGTTAAACTCCTGAATCGTGAAGCTTGATCATATACAGCATAGGGTTTCTTGGAAGGCAGCTGAGACGTGTGATTATTTAATAACTGGTAAACATCCCTGAGCCCCTCTTACATTTTTAAAGCTGAAGTTATTCAGTTGTTACTTCCTAGCGGTGGAATCTGCTGCTACACAATATAACCCAAGTGTTCTGTTACAGGCTGAAATTGTAGCTTTCCTGTAGGCCATGTGGCCTCCATATTGAACTATCAGTAGGTAAAATAGATCTATTAAACCAGCTTTGATTTTAATAGCAGGACTCTTTTAGGAGCATCCGGAGCAAACCACTAATGGTAGAATTAAAAAGCCAGTAACCAAGGTTGGCATTGCAGTCTTAAGTGGTAGCCCTGTTAGTTTCACAGACAGGCATCAGGGCCTCTGCTGGGAAACTTGACACTCAAGGGTAGACTGTTGAACTTCTTCTTATGAAAATATGCATCCCATGCTGATGCACATTTTTTTTCAGCTAGTGAAAGGAGTCCATCATTGTGCAAATAACATTGAACGCTTTCAATATTTAAGTTTTGGTTGTATATGTGCAACTTAAAATTCAAGAATGTAAGCAAACATGTATAAAGGAGGAGGAGGTGATGCTGAGGAGTAAGGAGGAAGAGGAGGAAAGAAGGGATAAAGTCTTGGGCTGTCCTGTTAAAATAAAGCCTAAAAATGCCCCAAAAATAATCTTAAAAAAGGGAGGATTCAAAGAAGATGAGGAGGTTACAAAGGGTGAGAAGGAAGGGAGGACATGGATGGAGGTGGATAGGAAGAGTGATGGAAGAAAAGGGAGGAATCAAAGGGGACGAGGTGAAGACAGATGAGGATGTTATCAGTCACAGACATTTGCAAAGTTAGCCTTTATTCATCTTTATTTTAGTAGCGGCTGGGTCAACAGCTGTGGCTCTACCTTTATGCTAAACCGCATAAAGAGTCTCCACTGCTGGGGAAGCTCCTGTACAGTGGGGCTCCCATTAAGACACACAACTATTACATCTGTGTTGTTGTTGGAAGTGATAAATCAGCAGCTCTGAATAATTTACCAGCATGGAGGAGGAGAGAGATGGGAGATTTAAAGGTACTACACAGAGAATGGAAAGCTCTCTCTCTCTCTCTCTCTCTCTCTCTCTCTCTCTCTCTCTCTCTCTCTCTCTCTCTCTCTCTCTTACCCTCTCTCGCCCTTTCCCTCACTTTTCTCCTCAATCCCTTTCTGTCCCAATCTATCTCCATATCCCCTCTCTGTTTCTCTCTCCAACTGGCTTTGGGAAGGAATCACACTGCTTGCCTCAAAAACACACACACACACACACACACACACATACACACAAACCTCTCTCTCCGTCCAGTGTTTGTGGAATCATATATCACTATGGGTGGGGATCCTATCGAGCTAAACTTAGATTTTTCATATATCAAACTGCTGTTTATCTTAATTATCTTCCCAGATGTTTTCCATTGACAAAACTTATCTATTGATGGAGAGTTTTTGATAAGGATAATCAAAGGTTTGATAAAGTAGAGGGTGAAATCTACAGTAACCTCGATGCAAGTGCTTGCTTCTTGGTATCCCACACACCATAGTTTTTCTCATGCTCTGCCAAAAGCGTATATTTCCCAAAGGTCAACTTTTCAGGATCTTAATGAAGTCTAAAATTGTCAGACCTTTGCCTATTGTTTATTCTTAGTGCAACGGAAAGGTCTTGCTGAAGCTTTTCTTAGGACAGAATGAAGGCAGACAGTATCATCCAGAATATGATTTCCTTTATTTCTTCAATTTAAATCCAGACAGATATTTAAAATTACCTACGCCATGAAATGTGCTGGGTTCATTGCACTACTTACAGTTGCTGACATACTCATTGTACATCACGCTGGAATACAACCTAAAAACCTTAAACATGTAGCATGTGTGCAACATGATTGAACAGGTTGTAGGTATAATGAAGTCACTTAAGGCCCTTCAGCTCGATAGTGGATGTAAGGGTCACTGTGGAATATCTCTTGAGTCATAGGCACCGGATCTTTGTCATCATGTTTTTATGTACTGTTTTTATTTTATTTTTATTTATTTTTTAACATTATTTTGACTGTGATCACAGACACGGTCAAAATCTTCCACTGTCATTTCTTTTTTCCCAAACAACCTAGCCCTTGATTTCCTATTATTGTTTTTGGGAAATATAGTTGTGTATTATTTGCAGACCACTATTAAAATGGCTCATGTTTGTGAGATTTAGACCAAAAGAAACAAAACCAGTCAGTTAAGTCAATTATTAAGTAATTATTAAGGATCTGACTCTCTTTGCGAAATTGTAAATGGATGTTCAACGATTTGAGTTTTAAAAGCAGCCTGGCATTGAAGGAGTAAACTCAATGAAAGGAATAGATGCGTCAGAGTTTGAATAAGTGTTGAGAATGTTTTTACATCTGTTAATAGGCCCTGCTTCTAAATTTAGGAGTCTGCTCTAATCAAATCAAAGCACAAGGTTCACTGCTTTGTGCTCTTCTTCTACAACCAATTAACCGTGGCAAACCTATCTGTGTGTAATTTGCTGTGAAAAGCAGTGTGCCGAATAAGTGTTAATTACAATTATGATCACTGATCGTGTGATTTCTTACTGTTCCTCTGTATCCTGAGTACTGTATATCGATGTCCAAATATGTTTGCACTGCACAAATAGATTTTATTTTTTTAAAGATTATTTTTGGGCTAGTCAGGCCTTTATTTCAGCTTAGACTTGAAAGGGAAGAGAGAGGGGGGAATGACATGCACCAAAGGGCTGCAGGTCGGAGTCGAATCCGCGGCCACTGCGTTGAGGAGTAAACCTCTATATATGGGCTAGGTGAGCTAACCAGGTGAAACAAATTGATTTTAATTTTGGTATTGTTCTGCTATAGTGTTTACTTCATTCATGGCTGGGCAACCAGTCGCTGATGTCAAACATGTCGGAGAACAGTTGTGAGACTAGCAACTCTGAACTCCTGAGTGTCTGGATCCACATTATGTAAGATCACTCAAGAGGATGTGCAGTGCGTCTGGGCAACACGAGGAAGGCGATAGGATCAGACCGGCAAAACCCAAAACAGATTGGCACCTGTCAAATTCCCATAGCTGAATCCTGCTTAATCTGTCATGCTGCTAAATACTCTTTTAGTTCAAGGCATTTTAAGAATGTGACCATCTAGTCTCTTGGCAACTGATACAGACAATTCTCAGTACAGAGATTATTGTGAAATGTGACACGGAAGCAGGTGAAAGGGAAAAAATGACGTCCACTAAGCTATTTAAAATCTCATGCACAGGACTGACCTAGTTTGGAAACAAAGATGCTTCACATGTGGACATCACAACCTCGCGCCTCTGATAAAACTAACCACTCACACATGACTCTGTTTAAACAGAGCTGAGTTGAGGCTTCATGCTGCTGATAAAGCAGCACAGCTGACATCCCAATAACTAACAAATGCCATTTGGCGGATGCTTTTATACAAAGTGCCTTACACTCTCATAGAAGCATCCACTCACCAGCATGGGAGGCCCCAGAGGGAGTCATCCTATAAAACCCCAGCAGTGGTAGTGTCTTCCTTTATCTACTGAGCTCCACAGAATTCAGTGAAACTGCTGAAACTTAGGAAACCTTTAAAATATATCTATCAACTCCTGAAGTTGGACATTTTCTGAAAGCCATGAAACAGAGATATTTACAATTCTTTCTGTGAGAAGACAAATATAAAATTACTAAATGGGCTTTAATTGATATACATTTTTTGGGACTCATCAAGCTAGCGGATCTCTAGCTGCCTTAATCCAGATTTCCGGTGCAGACTTTTCTCATCATACTGTAGATGCATCAAGTATAGGTACTGATTTATAGTTCAGCATGAACATTTAACCCACTGATTACATGTTTTATTAACTTGATGATGTAGAGCAGTGTGGGGACATTCCCAGTAGAAATGAGTTTACCACTACACAAACATATGCACTACATTTGTTCACATAGAAATACAGATATACAGAAATACAGACAACCCCGCTGCCTGGATGCATACGCATAAACGCATGTTTCACAGTTACTCTACATTGGTCTGTGAAAATGCTCCTGTGTAGTGAAGCAGACATTTTAATAGGGACTTTACAAGGCAGAGCTTTGATTCTCTTTCTCTCCCTCATGCTGTCTCCCTCACTCATGCATACCTGCACACGCCGTTTCATTCAAATCCCACCCAGGTTGCGCAGTCAAGGGGGTTAGCAAGCGAGGGGGGAGGAACATGTAATGAATATTGGGACATCTATTAACTGTCACAATGGGACGTCCACTTTCACTTTTTCATCTTCTCGCTCGCCTTTCTTCGGGGTCACTCAGCCCTTCGCTCTCCCTCTGAGCTATAGCTGCTCATCTGCCTTTAACGCCGCTCGTCCTTACACACTCAGACTGACTAATATGGCTCATGTGAGGAGAGTCAGAAAGTGGTAGAGAGAGAGAGGAGGATGGGGAGAGAAAAGTAATGATAGAAAAATGAGGTAATCAGGCAAGCTTTTTTTACTTCGGAAAGATGGTCAAATTGTAATAATAAAAACCAGAATACTTGGACCAAAATTAAAGTTTAGTCACCTGTGTTTGGCTTAGTAAAATTTGAACCCAATTGCATATCTGGTGTGTATTCAAATATTTGTCAATGTAGTTTAAAGGGTCAGTTCACAAGAAAAATATATAACATGAGCAATGTCCACGTTGCAATGTCCACAGACCTCATTGTGAAGAAAGCGTCCCCTTGAAAACGATTGACAGCGTGTCCTGATCTGATTTGGAGAAAGCTGTAAGCACCACAAACAATCAGGGTGGCACCAGGAATCTAAGGGATGGATGTATCAATACTTTGGCAAATAAAACCAAAACTATGTGCATGTCAAGATGGAATTGTTTAAACATAATTTGTCATATTCTGAGATTGTAAAATTGTTGTACTCCTTTGAGTTACCATTCACACATTCTTGGTTGGGAATAAGAGAGCCACACAGAGAGCGAGAGAGGGAGAGAAAAAGGGACACCGTCGTGAAAGGATTGTAACCACAGCAGGGGCACTTGTCTGGTATCTCTCAACAAGACGACCTATAAGAGAGATCAGGGGAGGTGGAGGAGGAGAAACTGAGAAATGCAGCGGTGGAGGGAGCCGGGGAGGAGAGGGTCTTTTTTTTGAAACTCAGTGGAGCGTTGATGTGTCTTTGTCCAGCTGAGAGCAAAGAGATAGAGAACCTATCTGCTGTACCAGGGGGTCTGCAGAGGGACACATGCAGGAGAAACAAACGGAGTGGAAGGAGAGATGGAGGGTAAGGCTGAGGTATGACAGAATGAGGGATTAAGAGGAGACTGCTGTGATAATAATTGCTATCACCATTCCTTTCTTTTTATTTTGCTTTTGCAGTGAGGGCGGCCTTTTGTTGGGGGAGAGTCAGGTGAATCACTAGAGCTGCCCCAGGCAGGATTTCTATGTAAAATCACACCCGTGCAGTCGGCCTAAATCACAAACCAGTGCTGCAATGGAGGAAAGCATCAAATTCCACGTACAATATAGTACCATTTCCTCCTGTCTGGTACGGATCATTTTTTATTCTCTTTGACAACCCCCCCCCCCCCCCCCCCCCCCAAATTGAGTAGCATACAGTTTGTCAGCAGCTTGGTGAACACTTGTTTCCAAAGAAAATATACGTACCTTTTATCTCACATGGTCGACAGTGTAGCAGCAATTGTGACTGTGTGTGTGTGTGTGTGTGTGTGTGTGTGTGTGTGTGTGTGTGTGTGTGTGTGTGTGTGTGTGTGTGTGTGCTGCGATTAAATGTATGTTGTGCACCAATCCATTGTTAAAACATGGAGATTACACATCCTGAATGGACCCTCTATTCTTCATATTAAAAATGGATAGAGAGAAGGGAAGAAGGGAGGAGAGAAAGGGGTGAAGAAGGAGGGGGGGTGATGGCAGGGGAGAAGATTTAAAGAGGTGAGAGCATAGGAAAGGATGGCGCTCTTGGTTTTAAACACAGGACCTAGAAGTTACATTAGAGGTATCAATAAATCAAGAAAGAAGAGAGTAGTTTAGAAATCAAGGAAAGGAGGTATGCTACGTCTCTTTTTCGCATAGCTTTTTACTATGTTTTTCAGCTGCTGAAAATAGCTGTATTACTCTTGTGCAACTTCTATGTTGTCAATGTTTACTCCCGCTGTCTCTTTTGTTGAAAAAATGAGATGGACTGTAGCTGTGCTGGCGTAAGAAATGCATATTTATCATTAAAAAAGATACAACAATTGGGCATTAGCCGCTCCATTATTACAAACTTCAAATCCAATTACATTTCAACTTGTAATACATGAGTGAGCCCACATTCAATTATGAAGGCTTTATGCTTTATTTTAGGTGATCTTAATTATTTATGTCATTTTCTAATGAGCTTCCACATTCTCATGGCTAAACATCTCCATTTTTTATTGTTTTCTCGTGACCATTAAAATATGATTTACAGGGTTATTGTCTGGGGTTTGAAATTGTTCAATCATTTGCAAAAAATCTGCTACAACGTTGGCTTAAGGACAAATAGTCAACATTTGTTCTGGATAAAATGTAGTTTTCATTCCCATGTTTACTGTCCATGTTATTGTGGTAATGGAGGGTCTCTGTCTCAGGCAAGCTTTTGTTTTTTTGGACGATACAAACTCAACATGTTCATGCATGTTGATTTAACATCACCAGTAAGGTGGCTGAGAGATAAAGCTCTTTTCTTCTTGTCCTCTTGCAATTTTATATACGGACAATATTTCTTATTTATTGCTACAGTAACTGACCTGATATTACTAGCCATATAAAATCTAGCGAACCCTCTTTAACCTGTCCTGTGTTATACTGATGACCTTGTTTTTATGGGCATTATAGTGAATCTATTTTTAACCTTTTTGAGATGAAGCCTGCTTGAGTTTAACCCGTAAAAGGAACGTTAATGGCTTAATGGAAAGACTTTGAGATATGTCCCCTTGACAATGGTGGTCAGGCTGTTGAAGCAGAGTCTGAGCTGATGATGTCTGGATGCTTTTTGTGGCTAATCTTAATTGTGAAATCAGCAGTAAAGTAGCCAGGTATAATTTAGGAAACATAATTTATTTATTTTACTGTAAACTCTCAGTAACACACAGAGAGAAAGAAAAATACTTCAGTCACATTCAGTCAAGGACATTATCCCAGGTGATAGATTTTATAATAGTACACCATAAGAAGTGGAAAGTTTTTCTCTCACTTTTTATTATTAACACTCCCAGGTTATTCTCACAAAACCTTTTTCTCTCCTCTCTCTGGTTTCCACTATCTTTTATCATATACACCCACATGTAGTCTATTCAACTTCTAGCTCCAGTGGGTTTTGCTACTGTACTAAATCTCCTGTCCTGGTTCCTAGATAAAATATACATGTACAAACCTCTGGGGGATGTTCGCCTAAACACGGCAACACTGAAAAAGCTTATAGACAGATCACCAAGTAATAGATCATTAACAAAGACCGGATAGACGTTTCTAACTACACCCGTACTGTAACAATTCTTCACTTGCAACCAAAGTAAGATACAAATACTGCCCAATGTTGCCATGTCAATATGCCTTTACACCAAAGGATAAACTGTGTTTTTTGGTGATCATCTGACGCTTTGTCTAGTGTCACCATTGGCTCCAAATGTTGTCAGAAACTCGGAATCGAACAGGTGAACTGCCATGACATTATCTGAGCAGATTGCAGCTCCACAGAAGATTAAGCCTTCTCTGTTTTGTTCACTCAAAGAGTTTCAGTAGATGTTGATTGATATCGAATATCGGGCAGATACTGACCTTAATAGCAGGAGCGGTATCTGTGACAATCTCGTCGGCCATGTATTTTCTACATGAAGAAAGCATGATATAGGTCTATACTTTATAATATATGTATGTAGGTATTTTTACAACAACAACAACCACTCTTAAATACTTTGTTTGTTAGTCTATTTTTGAGATTGCTGGTGAAGCTGGAAATTACTGGGTGTGAAGCGATCAATTACTGTAGGTGTAAGGCTTAAATTATGCCCACTGGCTGTTTTCTCAATATCCAATCTAGTGTTCCACAGAGGATATACAGTATACTGTACATCAGATCTTGATGGATACTTGTACATAGCATAGGCGCCGATTTATGTTTTCCTCCGTGGGTGCTCACTTTAAAAAAAAAAAGGTAGTCAAAAAATGTTTGCATTTCAGAAGCTTAGGAAATGGACAGCGGCCGACACGAACACACATGCCTATTAACTCGATAATAAAGCCGTAGAGTAGGCTGTCTTTCAACTCAGGACAGCGTCACTTTTCACAAATACAGATAGGATTGGACATGAAAAGTTTAACTGACACGTAACCGCGATCAGCTTCGTGGGAAATTAGGAATCAATGCCACCGACATAACCAATCACACTATGACAGACGCTCCACTTAGCACCAACTGCAGTGTTTCATTTTAAATGGATGTAGCCTACTGGCAGTCTGGCACACGTGGGTGCTCGAGCTCCGGAGCACCCACATATCGGCGCTACATAGTAACCTTTGTTTTATCTCCTCGTTGAGATTAAGATATATGTTGCAAGACAGACCAAAAGACAGCAAACACAAGTTAAGGTTTGACTAAATATCTAGCAGTGATACCATTAAGGTTAGAAGATTATTTAAAGTTTAGTCTATATTATCTGTTTATAATGAAAGCAATTTCACACATAATCATCTGGAGCTGTTCCAGTCGATGGTGAAGTTTCAGTAACCAAACCTTTACATTGTTTAGTGACCAATGGCTGACAGTGTCTACCACATGCAAATAATGATTCACTGTTTAGTTCACAGAGAGAAAACATAATTTATAAAAATCACTATTTAAAAAAAAAGACAAAATGTGGGCAGATGAGATAAACAATAAATAAAAGGGTTATAAAAACAACTAAAACTCAAAGTAAATACAAACAGAAAATATCAAAACAATAAGCAGCGAAACATCTGACTTGGATAATGGCATCAAAACGAGCAACAGAATGAAACATGATGGGACATTGTAAAACAAAAAGATGCAGAGGTTGATGAGAGACATTAACATCGACGGGAAACTCAGATTAGTTTACCTTACCAGAGATTGGAGGTTTGTATCTGACAGAAACAATGCACTTTTATTTTTCAATAGCGTATGTGACACTTTATCTCCTCCATAGAGAGCGTCTTGTTTATTTCTATAATCTTGTTTTTAAAAAAGCAGAATGAGCACTCTACACTGACATTTACTTTTGTCAAAGAACACTACACAGAAACATTTATTTTTTTGTACAGTTGTGTGCATCACACACAACTGATTGTTTTGTGTTCCTCAGTCATAGATGTTTTTATGACGCAGTCCATGCACAGAAACATAAGTAACACACAATTAAAGGCCATGAAGAAATCTTTACATTTGCTGGAGCTGGAGGTAAAGCTATAACGATTGTGCAATAAGTCCTTCAACTTGAACAATAACAACATATGCAGTTTGTCCATGCCTCTAGCACGACACATAGAAGTGTTTTCTGATCTGACGTCCTATATGCAGGGAAGCCATTACAAATCCCTGTAGACAATTGAATCAGTTTTATGATGTGACGATGCCTTGATTAAGGTTTGGTTAGGTTTATTGAAATGACTTGGTTCGGTTTAGGGTTACATCGTGGTTTGTGTTAAAATGACTACTACGCTAAGGCTAGGGGACCTTTGTCATCATGATGTCAGGGAATGATCATGGTCATGCTTAAAGAACAATAACGTTGACTCGTGGTTGGGACACGGACAGTGGTCCAAGTCCCAAAATACATACTGTACAGTAGATGATGTGGTTTATTTATGGATTGCAAACATCCCCGAAAAAAATTGTTGAAGTGAAAACACGTATTTCCAACATGTTCCCAAGATGTTGAAAGACAAAACATGCAACATAAAACTAAATAATAAAATCATGAAATACATAAACACATAACTACAAATTTAATAAGAAATGCCCACAACTACAAAGACTATTTGATAAATGTTCCCATAGACCATTTCCCTTCAATTATCATTGAAGTTCAAGCAGAATGTAACTTCACATGAGGAATGTGTGCAGCTATTGTGTTTTTTACAACATATTTTATTGAGATCAGAATCAACTGAAAATAGACATTTTGTACGGTTTAGATTTTAAACAGAAAAAGACACAAAAGGCAAAATTACAGAGCACAAGGAATTGTACATAAAAGGCAAAGAAAAAAGAAACGAATAAATAATTAAAAGAAGGCACACAACTCGCAGCTATTGTTAAACTAAACCTCCTAATGAGCATGTGAGGCATTTCTAAATTGAAAAGGAATGGCGTTTATGTAACACGCCCTCTGATACAGTACTGAGATGGGCATGTGACATTTTCTCAAGACAGATGCTGCTTGTTCTCATGGTCAGGACATATATATACTGTGTACATATATAGAGATATACCTCGTCTAGGTGGGGTTAACAGAGCTACAGCCAATCCATTTCCCATCCATGCTGACGTGTGTGTGTGTGTGTGTGTGTGTGTGTGTGTGTGTGTGTGTGTGTGTGTGTGTGTGTGTGTGTGTGTGTGTACAGTGGTGTTAAACTGAAGAAAATCTATCCTGGCAAATCAATCATTTGCTATTACAGACAGATTAAATGTCCACATGATCAGCAACTTCTAAGAGACTCACACACACACACACACACACACACACACACACAGCTAGCTGTAATTATGTGGAAAGTACAGTGGCCATTTCTTTTCATTGATGTCCCGATCCTGTAAATGGCTGCAGCAATAAAGTTGATCTATAGATTCAGGGTGTACAAAATAAAGCACAGTAATAGCGTTTGATTATCTGTCTCACTTTGACTGTGTGTGTGTGTTTCTGCCATTTAAGAGAAAGAAAACCCTTGTGAATAGTTATAGCAGCACAGGGTCCTAAATAGCTCCCCTGACATGATTGCCAGTGTAAAACAGACACACAGTCACGGAAACATATGTCCATGCATACACACAACGTGCTGTTAGTTATGTCTGTTACAATGTGATTGGTTGTCTGTCATGGTAACTGGCAGACCATTAGCCAGCTAGTCAGCCACAAAATGAACATACCGTGTCACAAACATGCAGACATATGTGCTAAAAAGCAACACTAAACATAAACCAGCACGCACACACACACACACACACACACACACACACACACACACACACACACACACACACACACACACACACACACACACACACACACACACACACACACACACACACACACACACACACACACACACACACACGCAGGACATGAAACATTAATGCATTCCTTTAACATTAGAACACCTATAAAGTTTACTTTTTCCAGGTTCAAGGTTTCGATGTGGCCTCGACCTGAAGGGCCAGCACAGTTTAAGCTACTTCGCTGTACAAATATGAACTTCCCGCATCCCTGAGAAGCATTCGCTATACCGCCTAAGTGACCTCCTGAATTCATACTAGCACACCCAGTAGGCTTTATTACCAGGATTAATAATACATGAATATCTGAATAAATGTCTGTATCTACTAATCATGGAAATTACACTGCAAATGCATTCTGACACAATAAGTTTTTATTTTTGTATATGAACGCATTTAAAAGACTCAACTGCAAAATGAAGCTGGTCCACATTTGACTTGATTAAGAATTGATGCAGGATACTGGACAATCTTAATGGCTAGTACCACTGTGTTCAAACATAACAAAAAAAACTGCAGAATATTTTTTGTAAATCATTTCTCATTTCCAAAAGTAGCTAAAAGATGTTTGGCAGGTATGACCTTTTGCTGAAAAACCAAACCCTGAGGAAAATAAACACCTCTGTCTGCCACAGAAAGAGACAGTTTGGTGTGTGATTTATATTGTTCAGAAAAAAAGTCTTATGCAACCAATTTAGAGTTATCCATCCATAACTTGTGGCTGTGTACCTGTGTACCTCCAGGTTATGGTGGCAGCAGACACATCATTCAGTTGCCCTGTGTTGCAGTAAACGTGGTATATTTCAAGTGTTTCTTGTAGCATGTTATAGATCTGCCCTGGGGGTCTTCTCCCAGTTGAATGTATGTAGAATACCTCTTAACAAATCAGATTATTGGATCACCTTAACAGGCTTCTTTCAGTGCAAATAAGCAGCGACTCTTCACAGAGAAAGGACACTAACTTGAACTGTTTATAATTGCAATATTGTTCTTTGGTCAGTTTGCAGAGTCCAAGGGAATAATTGAGGGTTGTGATGTAGACTTGTAATTTAAGGCTAAGATCCCTCTCCATCACCACGTGCCTGTACAATAGGACTGTATGGCTGGAGTTGTTTGGTATTGGTAAATGTCGGATGCTCCTGTGGACCCTTGTCCTAAAAGTTTTCTAAAGGTATTCCTAGTCCAGCCAAGATACCATCCTTACCTTTTAGGCCTGCATATAGTCCACAAACAGCTCTCTGTCTGGTTCCTCACCTCCAAGTTGAGAGATCCTACCAGGTGTTATACTGTAGGCTCCCCAGGTCATGTGGTACACACCACATATGTGGGAGGTATCTTAAGCTTGACACATTTTGACAGCCACCTCTGAAAATTGCATTGAAAGCGTGATGGTCTTATTGCATGTTTGACATAGTCAGTCACCTACTGTATCTGTAGTCTCACATTGCCAGACCTTCCTCCACAGCGCTGCGGAGGAGGGTCTGGCTAGTCCACACAGCATTCCGGGATGGGAGAGAAACATGCTCTGGTTTATTGCCATTTCTTAAAAAACAATCAAAATTGTCATGGGCGGCGCTAAGCTCCGCACAGAGCTGCTGCAAAATAGCCTCGGGAAGGAACTTGTGTTGGTGGTGTACATTCAAAAGTTGTTTTACTCTGGCGGAATTTCCTGTGGCACCGGAGCAATCCCGGAAGTGGAACTTTGTGGATATAGACTACTGTATCTGTGACCACAGTCAAGCACATTGTCTTAAAGGATTAGCTTGTTTAGATTTAGATGTTTAGAGGACTTGGTTGATTGGTTGCATTCCACCCGCAAACCGGCCAATTATAAGCAGCACCAAGCCTGAGGTCCTGCTAGAATTGAACCTAGGTGTCTGCACTGGTGCACAAGTGTCTTTTCATTTAGGGCTTACATTTTATATTTGTTTAATTTTATTGTATCTTATTTGTATCTTCTATTTCATTGTTTTACTCTCTTTAAAATCATATTCATGTTTTATACTGTCTTTTTACATTGCCTATACTACTAAACTTGCCGTGCCCTTTGCCCCTGCACTGTCTGAATGTCCACAAGCAATGTCATGTTTACAATTTGGCCAATCAAGGTTTCCATTTTAATTAGAGTTTGTGTTTCAGCTTCAAAAGTCTGCATGTGTGATTACTAACTGTTTGGCTTCACGGATTCACTGACTAGGCTGCCTAATTGAATGACTGCTTGCTGACTGATTATATAGCCGACTGTTGTTTTTTTCAGATCTAATCCAACCACCCAGGAGAGGATTGCATTGGATTAATCCCAGTCTCTCCCTGTCTAACTCCCTCCATCTCAACACCTCCTTTACTCCATCAGTCCTGATCCCCCCACTCCTCTACCTCTCTGTCTCTAAACCTCTAATTGTCTGTCTCAATTCTTCTCCAACCGAGCTCTTTCCCAACTCTGAATCTCAGCATTTCTCGCCCCCCCCCCCTACCCCTCACCCCTATCCTGATTTATTTTCTGTGTCCCTCTCTCCCCATTTGCATTATGTGCTATTTGTTGGAATCATCTAGTCTTTAATATTTTCTACACAAAATACAGCAAGATCTGCAGCTGTGGAGACTTTTTTTTTGTATGTTTTTGTGTCGGTAGTCTTGCAAAGCATTAGGACAAGTGTGCTTTAAGAAGTTCATTTTGACTAGCAGATACGTAGAACCCCCTTCACAGCTGCTTCTCAAAGCACTCCCGCAATGACTCATGAAAATGCTGGTTTGGACTGGGGTTAGTGCTGATAAATTATCTGCGCTACCAGTCACTTTGGCAGGTAATAACCATCTTTCTTGAAACGTGTTTGGCTGTTGCATTATAAACACTGTCTTGTAAATGCAATAATTCACAGCCACTCTGGCCAGCGGAATTAATTCATTTCCTACACCCTGCTTTAACCTCTGGACTAGAGCTGCTAACGATTAATCGATTAATCGATTAATCGATTAGTTGTCAACTCTTAAATTAACTATTTTGATAACCGATTAGTTGGTTTGAGTAATTTTTTAAGACAAAAGTAAAAATTCTTTGATTCCAGCTTCTTAAATGTGAGTTTCTTCTTAATATCTTTGAGTTGTGGACAAAACAAGACATTTGAGGACATCATCTTGGGCTTTTGGGAAACACTGATCCACATTTTTCACCATTTTCTGACATTTTATAGACCAAACAACTAATCGAATAATTGAGAAAATAATCAACAGATTAATCGACTATGAAAATAATCGTTAGTTGCAGCCCTACTCTGGACCTCAAGCCTGTCTGTCACACCTTGTCTTTGTTCATCTTACATTGTCTACTTTTGCCAGTTATGCCATACATTATTGGTCTTAAGACTTTAGTTAGCATACAGTACCCAGTGCAACTGGTTCGATACATGTAACCTTATGGGAAAAAAACGTTTTTGGGACAGAACTTTGATCCTGAATACATAAAGACTGAAGGAGACGATAAAATTTCCAAACATTTGCATCTACTTAGGTCACCACATTTGAGTTGTACGATAGCGTCAGCCGTTGTCGTTGTGAGCTGGATGGAAACAGCTTCTGTCTGTTGCTCTTCAGTCTAAGTGTTAGCTGAATTACAAAATTAGGCCTAATGGCTTTTTATCTGTCAAGAGGGAACAAAACTCTTGACCATGAAGACCAGAATGGCAAAGTACCCCATTTTTCCTTTCTGTACCATTTAAACACGTCATGTAATTTATTTTACCGTCTAATCCTATAATATCACTCAAAATATTGTATATGCTACACAACTAAAGCTACTGATGCACCTGTAATCTTGCAGTAATGCTCATTAAAAGTTATTATACTTGTATATTAAGGATGGGAATCACAAGAGGCCCCACGATACAATATTAACACAATACGTATGTCACAATATGATATATTGCAATTTATTACCTTTTTTACAACTTCAAATGTTTCCCAATTTCAAATTGTGTCCTCAAAAGGAAACTTTGTCAACATCTGTTTTATCTGTTTGTTAATCTCACTTCAGTTTTATTGCTGCAAAATGGGATTGTCAAGCAGACAAACTGACCAACGCATATATAATAAAAGATCGATATTTGGCGTCTGTGTATCGATACAGTATTGCCATGGAAAATATCGCGATACTATGCTGTATTGCTCCCCCCCCCCCCACCTCTATTATATACTTATATTACTTAATACTTACACTTTGCCATGCCCCTTAGAAATATGGTATTTTAGTTGCAGATGAGGTGACAGGGTCAGATGTAGTACTGTGATTACCGTGGCAACGCACCATAGAGTGATGTCTCGTGACAACCTATTTTAATTAACCAAATTAGGGTGGCACAAGAGATGCCACATATCTCTGAAAATTGTTAAAACGCCTGTCTTGAAAAACTCAAAAGAAAGGGGAGCAACAATTAGACGGAGAGGGAAGGAGAGAAAAGGGAGAGAGAGAGAGATTTAGAGACAGTGAATGAGATCCAAAGAGAAAGACATGAGCAGAGAAAACAATGACAGAAACACAGAGATGAAACTCCTCCAATCACCCCCCCCCCCCCACACACACACACACACACACACACACACACACACACACACACACACACACACACACACACACACACACACACACACACACACACACACACACACACACACCCCTGTTGCATCAAAGACAGACCAAACAAAATCCCCTGAATTCCTGCTTTGTGCCACTGAACTCTGCTGACTTAGAAACCGCTGTTGCTGCTGCCATGATAGACTTCATGGAAATAACCCGTCATTTTCCACTCAGCAAAATCATCCATTACGCTTCAAATCGAAAGCACCAGGCTTTATCTGTCTCCAAGATGCAAAGAGAGAGGCGATAGCGGGGGAGAAAATTCAAATATATTAAAATATGCTAGAGAAACAGAGAGAGTGCACGAGGGAGCTCAGTGGGTTGCAAAAATCAAATCAAAAACTCAATTGAGTGGCACAACAGATACATATACAGATATAATTTGGCTTATTTAGTTTTGAATCATCTGTAATTTTATCCTATCACTCACAATAAATATGGAGCTATCAACAGGCCTGGTGAGCTGCAGTGATGGAATTATTTGAGGCTGCTCCTCTTGCTATTCCTATTTTTCTTTTTTTTTAATTGGTGGGAGGGAGAATTAATAATCACATATTCCAGTTGGTGGACATGTTTTCTAAAGTCCTACACAGTATCAGGCTAGTGTACACAGTTGATACTGTGTATAGTGGCCCGAGTGGAAACGGGGCTCCTTATCCTTCACGTAAAAAATAGAGCTTTGTTAAACAAGTCAATAACATGCATACATACTGTATGGATTCAAACTTTATAGCCACCAAACACCAAGCCTGGATCTATCATTAGGGCATCCTGGGCGCTCACTCAGTTCCACATGCCAGAGGACCTGCATTTTGCAGTGGGTGGACAGGAACATGTCCTTCAGGTCTGCAGGACAACTGTTTGCTAATATGTTCACCATAACAACAAGAATACACGGGGGAAGGCAAAGAAAACTAATTCAATCATTAGAAATTTTAATATAAAACCGTTTAAAAACAGGTACACAGACTGTACATTTGTGGTGGTTTTAACACAAGCTTGTGAGCTACATGGCATGACATTCTCCCTCTCTCTACCCCCTTATTTTGCGGTCCTTGCTTCCTCCCTCCTGCATCCCTCATCTCTGTCTCTCTTATATAAAGGAAATGCCATATGAAATAACCTTTAAAAAACTGGGACTGACCTCCATTCCCCACTGTGTGTGTGAATAGTGAATATTGACATTTTGCCCCGACTAGGGACTAATGTGTTGTGAATCTATGTGTGCCCTGGAACTCCAGTGTTTACGGACACACACAGACACATTGAAGACACACAAAGCCACATCAAGACAAACATTATAAATGTTCGTAGGTACTGTAACAACAATATGCTTATAACACAACCTGTTTCATTTTAACACACACACACACACATACACACACAGGTCATACGCACAAAACATTTTCTTCTTTTATGCTGTACACACACCGACAATGCACACATCCACACAAACATGCAAAAAAAAAAAAAACTAAATATGCACAAATGCACACACAAAACTCAGGCTCTGTCCTTTTATTCAGGTGTGTGTTTGGGGATCTGATCAGAATTTCAATCCTTCTCCGCAGAAACAGAGTGATTGACTGCTGTCGTTTTTTATTTTTTATCCCTCTTTGCTATTCCCCAGCTCTTTCTTTTCACACATCGCCCTTCTCTCTCCATCTGTCTCCCTCACTGCCTGTCTGTCTCAATCCCTGTCTTGCTCTCTTTCTCTTGTTTTCTTCCCTGTTTAATATGCTTAGTTGTCTACCACAGTGCACGCCCAGTGTTTTGTGAAATTACTTATGAGTTTGCATAATCGTGCACACGAGTGTGGCACTACATGTTAAATCTACATATTGCAGGGCTCTGAAAGTTGAGTTTACAGCTTGAGCTGTTTGAGTTATTTCAGGAAAGAGAGACTGATGTACATGAGGTGGATGTGTGCCAGTACACTGTGACATCACTGTTGGGTGTGCTTACAGACAGGGTCTGAAATTAACACTCGCCAGTTGCCATATGAGGGTACATTTTCCATTTGGCGAGCAAATCTCAGAGGGCTATCCGCCACATGGCGAGTAAATGCTTGTACCAAACTAGTTCTGTTTTTGTCTTCATTTTGTTGAAGCTGCAGCTACTTTCTTCTGTTGCTCTTGTGTCTGCACGTCAGAGCTTCGCGGGGGGTGGGCCGACACACACAAGTTGATTTGACTCTAAACATATGTGTTTAGGTTGTTAGAAGAACAGAGAAATAATGTGGGATGCTCTTTCAAAATGAACAGACTCCACAATGTGTTATTTACTGTCTACATTATGTTTCACCCTTTCCTTTCCATTACTCTGATTCTCCACTGGGCACGCGTCTGTGCCATGTTCCGGCTGCGTTCCGGTTTTGTTCCATCCTCCGCCACGCGCCATACCACACCGGGAGCATCTCAGAAGCGGAGCATCTTGCCTGACTCGCAGATTTTATTGTCTCTGCAAGTACTTGAAAGAACTTTCACATATTTATTAAGCTAGTATCTACCTTCTACTCCAGGCACTCCTGCAGTTAAACTCCATGCCTTCTCTTTTTTTGCCGTTGTCCTGATAAAAGGGATTTGTGATGTTTATTATGTTTTTTCCACCTCCAAGATGAATCTCTCATTGTCCATGGTGTATAAGAAAAATATATGATATTAGGTGGTGTATTTTGGTAAACGGACTGGATGTTCTCGCTGTTTTACTTTCTGCCCGGCTGTCTGAACGCCCCACGGCACGCGTGAAAACAGACCTGCCGCTTATGCTACATGCATGCATTGACTTGAATGGTGGTGATTGCTCGCGGGGGCCACAGCGCCTCCGGAACACAGCACAGACACGCCCGGTGAAAAATGGAGGTTACATATAGTGTGTCAGGATGCACTACAAAACAATGTGTATCTACAACAATGTCAAAAAAAAACAAACTAAAATGTTGTTATAACACAAATCCTGCACCTGCGGAATGAGATTGGTAACATTTTGTTGATTTACTGTAGTGGAAGTAAGTATCCATGGTAATTATTAGACAAAGACTAGGAGAAATTTCATGCTCATAAAACTGAATCTTTTTGGATGTACAGTATAAACCCAAAACTTGTCCCAACTGTTAATCCACCAACGTTGCTGGTGATATGCTGTCAGAGGAGCAGCCTCAGGTTGTGTCACTACATGACAGTTCAGAGTCTGCAGGTCTGAGACAGAATTAACTAAATCTCGACAGATACATCGGTGGGACTTCACAGTGATCCAAAGCCAAACCAAAGTTTTTTCACAAACAGTGTGCGTGTTATTTGGTATGTAAATGTTTAATAGTCTTAAGTCTATAGCATTGAAAGAAAGCTTTTAGTTTTTTTTGACAAACTGTTTTGCATCCATATTCTTCCAAAAAAGTGCAGTCTAGGAAAAAATGGCCACTATTCATGTGAAATTTCAAATACATTTGACTAGTGCACATATCAACTCTGAACAAACCTGCAAAGTTTGATGGCATTTCAATCTTAATCAGATTATTATATTTGCTCTCAATATTCTCTTTCAGAAATCTAGTATCAGTCAGGCTGTAGACGTGTTCATGTTCACAAAAATCAGACCTAACAGTTCAGATCTTAAAAATGAAATCAAAGATCTTGAAAGAAAGAGCTTGACTGTAATAAGAAGTCCTCCAAGGCTTCTGATAGGAAGGCACAGTGAATTCACTTGACTCACTTGATTTTGAAAAATCCTATCTTTGTTTTGTGTAAAACCCTGTAAAGATTGTGTGAAAGAAACATTTCTGGTAGCCATTGTAAAGATAACTTCAGGTCTCTCAGAGGAACATTGAGGAGAAATATGCTGTGATGTCTTAGGCAACAGTAATGGATGATAAGTACAGGGCAGAAGCAGGATGGTGGGATTCTGATGACTGTGTGAAATATATTTCAAAGTTGAGTTTTATATCTTTTTCCATATAATACGATTGCCCATTTTTACAAAATGGCCCTATAAAGTTTTTATGGTATTGTATCATTTCTTTTTATGATATTGTATCATATACTGAGGGCTACTTTACCTCGTTTTGCTGAGATGAAAACAAAAAAAAACTCTTCTGAAAAGAGATGCAGCTTATGGAGTTAAGAAGCAAACTCTTTTATTCCAGCAAAAACTGCAAAAAAAAACAGTGTGAAGCAAAATGACTGTTTTAGTCAGTGAGATTTACTGGATGCTCTGCAGCCAACCATCTGCTGTCCACCTGCTCTGAGCTGGCCGACTGCTCTGCACACTTTTGTTCCATAATATTTTGGTTATTTTATTTGGTAAAGTCACCTCCATGTTAGTCTATATTGATGACATTTACGACAGGGGTCTTCAGTGTTTTTTAAGCCAAATACCCCTTAACTGAAAGAGAGACGGAGCAGGGACCCCCTACTACATATATTGTATAAAATGAAGTTGCATATTAAGCTGCAATACAATAATGTGTAGGGCGGGCTAAAGCCTTTTTGCATAGCATAATACGCTATTAAAATGATAATTGTTGGCATGATTTTATAAATCATCTTTTAATGTTGTACATGTGGCACAGTGAATCTTTAGGCAGTAAACCTATCATCAATGGGGATTTATATTTGCTAATAATATGTTGGAATTATGTTAAGACATTTACATTTTTTTATATTGTATGTGGCGTTTTCTTTTGCGGGGTGCAAATGTTCCACCTAAACAAGTTCCACGCTCGCTGTGTCCGGATTTAGCACCGCCCAAGACGATTGTGATTGGTTTAAAGAAATGCCAATAAACCAGAGAACATTTTTCACCTATTTCGCTGTGGAGATAGGTCTGGCAATGCTAGACTACCCCCATGTAAACCTGCCTGAAATAACACAAACCCCTTTTATTCATGTTTTGATCATGCTTCCACTTTTTTTGTACGGTTTTCAACCAGCTGACATGATTACACAAAAAAATATATAATTCCTACAGAATAAATAATTCCTACAGAATAAAGATTGAGCAATTCTTACCACCTCTGTAATCCACAACAGTTAGTAGCCTATGCTGAAGTTATTTGCTTTACCCTGATGACTGTCTTTGCAGCCTTCTAAAGAAAGCAAGTATCTATCCATCTGCCATCCAAGTGGAGCGATGATGCGCACTGTCGAGCTACAGTTACGCATGGGAGATCAACTGGTTAAATTTTGCGCACAAGCACCCTGATAGGATATATTTTATTGTAATTCAGCATGTAGTGAGTAGGTTCAAGTGTGTGCATTTAGGCTCGAGCACTTCCAGCTATTTTGAGAAATGCCTTGAGCATCAGGTAACTGAGTCAAACAGAAAAACATCTTTCTATAGCAATTCTATTCACAGAGAGTGCCCTAAAAGGTATTGTCTGAGGGCTGTAGGATGACAAGTCAGCTCAAGTTATTTAGGATGAAGGACAAAATCGTGTATATAAGAACTCTCGCCACAGACAGAATTTAGGACATCTTTGGTGGCCACGCTGTGGACATCTTTAGATGGTCTCATGTCATGACAGATTTGTACTTTGTTAATAAAGCTCCACTTGAATTCAAGATCACCTGATTCCTTCATCTGTTGCGGTCTCCTGACTCACTTCCGAACCTTCACACCCGACTCTGTTGGATGCATTGAAAAAAGTTCACACGTCCAAGAAGAATCGTAGATTAAAATAAAACTTCTCGGACCTCTGATAGCTCCCTGAGGATTGCCGTTCCTGCCAGTCATTCCACGGTGACTCCATCCAAAACACCAGGTAACCGGCGCTGCAGCTGTGATCACCAACATGATGTGATAGAGATTTGGGTTAGATTTTAGTTAATTTATTTTTGGATCTTAAACAGGATCACGTTCATAGCAGCAGTATGAAGATTAGGCAGGAACCTATTTCCTTCCCGGATTGTCAGCAATGATTTTTGGATGTTAAACAATCAAATCTAAGGTCAAGAAATAGAGCATGAAAAAGCTAGACCGCAGTTTAAATTCTGCTTTCACTGTGCATGGTACTATAGGTGGTATTAAACTGCAAATGGTTATCGTTGATGGTGCGTGCTGATGTTTCAGATGCTGTTCATGTTTATGTTCTGCAGCTGATATTATTTCCGTGGAAACACAGTCTGTTGTTGTGAAACCAAGATGTCACAATACTAACTGCTTATTCTGAGGAAAGGAAGTGGGGAGGGGAGGAGAAAGGGGGGAAAGGAGATGAGTCAATAAGAGATGGAAGCACGGGTGGGAAAGGAGTGGGAGAGGTGATGGGAGATGAGTGTGTACTTTTGGTTGTTAGACTGTATTGCTTAAGAGCAGTCAAGCTGCATAGTTGAAATGTTGAATCTTGAATGCGTGCAGCTGATTGTTTTGAATGTAGCTCATTGTGCAAAGTAAGACACAAAAGAGTTGTTACAGTCAAGCGAGGGGACAAGAGCATTGATGAAAAGAGAAACGTGATTTTGTGTTAGTGGAGTTGGCCTAACATCACTTCAAAGTCCATCTGTTTCCGTCTGCTGATTTAGTTGAAATTGAGAAATCCTGAGCTTGGGTCCTTTGTTGTGCAAAATTAAACGCAAACAAAAGAAAGCAGGCAGGAGTAAGAGATGAACGGAAAACAGAGGAGAAAAGAAAGCAAGGGAGTGTTTACTTTTACCAATTAGACTGTCAGAGCTTCACAGCCCATTTCTATCTGCTGTTGACTTTGTGGTGAAATGTTCCCGTGAAGAAAACTTTTGAGCAGAGTCTCCTCTTGGGCAACAGGACATCTAAACAAATTGTAATGCCATCAGCGCCTTTTGGAAAGCTCAGAACTCCAACAGGTCAACTGGTTTATTTTACCTTTGATGCCAATAAATTGTAGGTCCATGTTGTAATTCGGTCTCAGGGTCAGGGAAGGAAATGTCTGCTGTGTATCGGGGAGTCAAAGTCAACGTGATTACAATAAAGACAAAACAAAATACAAAGTTTCTGTTTGGGAGAGCAGAGAAGAGGAGAAAAGAAGGTTGGAAGAGTGTTGAAATCCATTCCAAGTTAAACATCAAGTCATTCATTTGCTGAAATGTTAGCTAAGCTAAGTGTATTTGAGCTAACACCGTTCATGAGACATAGTTTAGTCCGGTCACCTCTCTTAATGGCTCAGTTTTTTCTTAATCATTGAAATTGAGAAATCCCTAAAATATGTATTATACGAGACATAATAGGCATGTTTTTGTGCAAACGTGCAGATAGATGACAAATTAAAGAAACAAATCTGAATAAATGAATGGAGAAACTTAGTATGAAAATGATGTCAATATGTCATATGGCCTTTGCAGTCTCTAGCCATCAATCTAATTGGAAACCTATGGGAGATTTTGGGGCAGCGTGACTTTGATCGGACCCAACTACAAGGCGCACTGTGCGTCAAACGCTTCCTGTAGACAGGTACGCTTTGCATACTGGAATGCAAATGGCCGACATATACTGTTGCTAGCAGATAGTGGAAGAATGAATCAAGGTCTGACCTGGACTAGCAGGAAAGTATATTTGGGGCCTTGTTCAGGGCCTTCTTGCTGTGTTTACTTTATCGCTCCCGTCTCAGACACATCTAACCTAGGGTTTAATATTTTTCCCGAAAATTAGATGAATCAGATTCCCGGGTTCCCGGATGTTTTTTTTTTTTTTTCAATGCGTTCCCAAATCCCAAACTGACATTTTTTATATTATTTGTATCGTTATTAGGGCAAAGGAACACAGTTTATGTCCATCATCAACACAGTTTGCAATGATCTAATTCTAATTATGAAATGTCAGGTCAATCCTTTTTTTTTTTTTTTTTTTGCTAATCCATTCGGTTAAACGAAATCCATTCTGTAGCTCTTGAGATGTGTAAGTGGCTGCAAATGGGAATAATCACTCGAAGTTAACCAAATATTTCTTTATTAGGGCAGGACAGGCATATTTCTCTTTTAAACACATACAAGTTCAACTAAATTAAAGAAAACGACCCACAGAAATGTACAACTGTGCACTGCAAGAAGACAGGGTCATATGTAAAACTGAATTGAAAAAATAAATACCTAAACACTTGAACTTGTGACAACTTAGGCTACATATTTCTTTTAGTTTACAATGAATTCTCACCCTGCCCTTCTTTCTTTTTCTTCTACAAGTGTGCTTTCAAAAAGCATAGAGCGTTGATAGACTCAGGCGGATTTTCATGACAAACTGGCCGCAGATAGAAAACGCTGTCTCCTCCTCCACGGATGGAGCCTGAATCATACTAAGAGCTTCCAACAACTGTTGCAGGTGAATGGATTTAGTGAGCCTGTATTACCGTAGCTACGGTACGGCACCGTCGCCTGCATCAACGTTACCGTATGAAAACAATAGACACGCACTCCTTGCGTTTTTTATTTTATTTCCTGTTTCCCGTCATAACCTTTCCCGGGAATCGGGAAATAGTCTTGATCAGATTTCCCGGGAATCCCGTCTCCCGGGGTTAAACCCTAATCTAACCAATGAGCGGAGTAAACTTTTTCACGTGGCTTCTAGTGGTGCATTGTTGTTTTCTTGAATTCTTTTCTGTGAAAAGACACCCAACTTTGGCTTTGGACCACCACAAGCAAACTATAGGTCCACCATAATGACAATACTAAATAAGGGAACGTCTCTTAGAAGAATATTGTTCATCCCTCCAGTAGAGTTCCAGAGACTTGGGTGACTATGCTAAGGAGCACTAAAGCTGTTCTGGAGGCACCTCACTAAGACACTTGATGTTTGTTTTCTTCATTAAATGTCACCCAGTTGTATAGTAAAAGGTGCTCCAGTATCATGAACCATTTTCCCCTTGTAGGAGACGGTACCAGTTGGTGTATCACAAAGGAAAAATAGGAGACAAAGGTTTGTGTAAGGGCAGGCAAGAAAGAGGAACAATAGACAAGGATTGTTTAGAAAGGGGACAGCTATCGTCATATCAGATCAGATCACATTAGAAAGTTGATCCAGTGGGACAAATGTTGAACACAGGTTGTTGTTATCCACAGACACAGGCCAGCAAGTATGGACCCCGTGAACTCTGTGTCATATCCATCTCATCACTCCTTCAAGTGGAGGTGGACGTTGAATGCAACCCAATGCTCCACAGCGTTGATATCTGAAGGGCAGAGACGGGACTGGAGGAGGAGGATTTTTACTCCTCACATGCCACATCTGTTAGAGAATAAGAGGAAAAGGTTTTAGTGATTTCCAGATGTCAAGACATCTTGGTAAAAACTGGGTTTAAACGGGTTTTAGCCATTGTTTCCTGCTTCACACTGCAATCATTTAAATTCACTTTTTGAAATTCAAACCACTTCACTTTTCATATAATATATATATATATATATATATATATATATATATGTATATATATATATATATATATATATATATATATATATATATATATATATATATATATATATATATATATATATATGTGTATATATATATGTATGTATATATATGTATGTATATATATATATATATATATATATATATATATATATATATAATATATATATAATATATATATATTTCCCTGGTTTTAATCTTGAAATCAGTTGTGACCACATCAATGGTTACTGGCTAGTGTAGAGCAGGACTATATACTGTAAATCCTGACACTTTTATGTTTAGTCTGTAAAAGGAAATGTCCATGTATATCAAGTCTGAACCAGAATCAGATACAGATTGTAAACGCAGTTCAAACACCAGTGAGCTGCAGCCTTTAGTGACATATATCTGGAAATATAATTGAAAGTTGTGACCTTTGTGGTTGTGATGCTTTATGATGTTCTCTGAAAGGAGGCCTTCATTTTACAGTTCTTTTTTTTGTTTGTTATTCACCACTTCACTGGCTGTGGTATATGGGCATTTAGACTGTGTAGCGTCCAAAAAAATGGCAGCTGGCTCGCTTTCTCTCCCAGTAAAAGCCTTTTTAAGGCTCCTCTGAGATTAATAACGGTGGACAACATGCTTAATGCTAGAGCATTAGCTTGATGAGTTTTTGGGGTTCAGGCTAAAGCACATCCAATGACTTTCGGCTCTGTGTGCAAAGGACTTTTCGTAGCTGTTCTGGTAGGCTTGTGGTTGCTGAAATAAGGTTGGTTAGGAGGACTCTGGGAAAGGTAATGGGTGGTGAGGTAATTTCAACAGACACAGGCACTAGACTGGTGCCATTATTTGCGAGGGATAGTCAGAGGGAGGTAGAGAAAGAGAGAGGGACATCCAGTCAGAGACAGGGTGATTAGGGTTAGACATGGTGCCACAGCTAGGCTGGATCTATAGAAATAGCCTCTTAACATGATGTATGAGGTACACACAAAAAACACACTCACAGAGCTGGTGATGGTTGCATTGTGCTGCCAGTAAGGCTGGAACAGTATAACCTGGTAAGTAAGTAGTGTTATATATCTTGTGCCACTGCTATCAGGAAACAATGATGTTAAATTAGAGTTGTAGTCCCCCTGCATGCATTTATTCTAAATTAGGAGTGCTGCTTAGTTGAATGTGCTTACACACTGCTATTGTGTTTTGGCCAGCCTCTCTGTAGCTTGTTTCTTTTTTTAATTTGCAGATTTTTTTTCTTGGAACACAAATTGTTTTACTGCTTGTTTGTTATTGCTTTTAGAGGTTCAATTCTTTTCCAAAAAATATATGAAGTAAGTTCTTGTTTTCTTCAAAACATTGCTTCTAACTTAACTAGCCTAATCATCCCCTTTGGGTTAAATATTGTATATTGAGAGTTTGTGTGCTCTGAATTTCCCTCTCTAGGGATCAATAGAAGCTTATCGTATCTTTTACGCCACTACAGATGTGAAACTTGATAGACATACATACATTTCCCACATGGGTTGTTCCCACATGGAATGAGGATGGTTTGGTCATTTTGAACAGCAGTGTTGGCACTCGTCCTCTCTGAGAGACAGGGAGATGGAGAAAATACAGATGAGTATAGAGAACATGACATAAAAGCAATGGGTCTGTTTCTTTATAATAATGGTCCATTATGTGCTGAATAACATGTTCATGTTTATTCATCAAAATAACATGCATTACTGTACGAGAGTTCTCTCCCTGCCCATCCCTTAACATGTTTTGTGACATCTCTAGCTTCCACTTCCTGTTTTTTTTATCCTAAAAGCAAAAAGATAAATACATTCATATTTCCTGTGGCCTTATTTGAAAAGAGATGGAGCCGCAACACAAATTACTTTATGTACTGCAGAGCTGAGTGAGTGATATTTTCTAATTGAGAGCTGAGGTTTGTCTCCTGCTGTGTCTCCAGTTCATTTCACTACTCTAAGTGACACAAACATATTTGCATTTTTGTTACATGTTGTGTTTGTACATGTTGAGTGCACCTTGCATTCAACAGTTTAAAGCAAATAGAGACACACCGCTTGCTCAGATGGCTGCCTACGGCACATGCACACAAAACCAGATAGCACTGTGTGTGTGTGTGTGTGTGTGTGTGTGTGTGTGTGTGTGTGTGTGTGTGTGTGTGTGTGTGTGTGTGTGTGTGTGTGTGTGTGTGTGTGTGGTCACACAGAGGTGGGAATGAGGCCAGGGGGATTGGGGGAACTACTTACAACAAAGAGAGAAACAAATTTTAAGTGTGACTGAAAAAGAGGAAGAAAGAAAGAAAAAGAAAGAAAGAAAGAAAGGGAACGATTGAGAGGCCAAAAACAAGAAATAACAAAGAAAGAGACAATAACTTAAAGGGATACTTCACCGATTTAGCATTCAGCTTTGTATCAGTAGAAACCCGGTAGTATTTCTGAATGGCCGTGCGTCCCTCCCTCATATCCCCCTGAGACAGGAGATCTCTGCATTGGGGGGTCTGGAAAAAATCTTCCGATGACGTAAAATGACGATTTTAGCGTCATCGGAAGATTTTTGGCCAGAGGCAAAAGACTACAGCCAGTAGTAGGACCTACTTCCGCATGTTTTCAACCCGCCCATCACCCGAAGCGAGCCGATCTCAGCCGGAAAAAAACGAAATGTCAGCCATCTTTAATCTTCGCTAAACAGGGCTCTCTCTTCTCAGCAGCACACCTTTATGTGCATTCAAACTACCACACGTGTACCACCGGGATACATCGGTACAGATCAGAGAATATGTAGGAAACGTTATTACAGACTGAATAATCGGCCCACTACGAGAGCTTCGCCTGCACGGAGACCAGCGGTCTCGCTTGATGTCCCGAGCCGGGTAGGGGACATCCTCATCGGCTAGGTGGGAAGCTAACGCTAGCTGGCCACCTGTCCCATCAATCCTGCTTGCAAGTGTCCGTTCATTAAAAAACAAACTGGACTACATCCAACTTCAACGATGCTCCCAACGCGAGTTCAGAGACTGTGTTTTTTGTTCTTGTGGAAACATGGCTGAAGAACAGCGTACCAGACTGTCCAGCTACCAGGACTGCTAGCCCTCCGACGATCCGAGCTAGAGATGCTCTGTCACTGGGTAAAAGACCTGTGAAGTTGAGCTGTGTTAACACGGACTGGTGCAGAAATGGGGTGATTTGTATCCAACTAACTGCTAACCGCTGGAGTTTGTGACTGTTACATGGAGACCTTTCGACATTCCACGCTAATTCACGGCTGTGTTTATACTCGGTGTTTACAGCCCACCAAGCCTAATGCTGGTATGCTTAGCTGAACTCTACGGAGTTATGTGTGTGTGCAGTAAAGGTAGCCTGTTCCGTATGTCGTTTTTATATAATGTAGTTTTTATATATTTTAAATGTGTAACACCACTTGAGCCACGATGAAATGTTGTTTCGTGTATATGGTTGAAATAACAATAAAACACATTGAGTTGAGTTGAATGCCTCGCTGTCTGTCTGTCTGTCAAGCGGTAGGCGTGGCTTGGGAGTGGACTCAAAGCAGCAAAGCGAAGTGCATTCTGGGATTTGGTGTATTTCATCCATATGAACCAAAAACACATTGTCTGGCTTTTCTTGGCCTAGAAGGCACCAATTTCAATTTTTTTTTCACATTTCTGCTACATAAGTGACCCAATTTAAATATATATTCAGCTTTCCAGCGGTGAAATATCCCTTTAAGGTAAGAGTTAGTTTGAACTGAGGTTTTGATGAAGAATTCATTTTAGCCTCAGATGGGATTCAAAGTTAGTTTATTCTTTCTGAAGCAGTTTCTGGCTTTCAACAAACCGCCGACCATCTTGCCTATTGTGGAGTGGAGTGAAATGACCTCTCAATCAGAGTGTAGCAGAGTGTGTAATGTTGCTGAGACGGCGTTATAACGTTGCCCTCGGTTTCTTTTGAAAGTGCCAGGTAAGATAAGGCAAATGCTGGGTTTAAATCCCATTTAGGCCAAGAGGTGGAAAGCATGATTGTTCTCAATGGACTGACCTGCAATTGGATATACATATAGTGACAACCATCTTATTGTGTGTGTGTGTGTGTGTGTTTTGTCCTGCATCAATACACGTCCAAAAAGGTTGTTTTCCCAGCTTGAGTTAAACAGACATCACACGTGTGAAATTGATAATTATATAAAGTTAATGAATGGTTACTTGGATGTCTGCACACATACATAATTGCTAAAGTGTCTGTAACTGGTCTGTAAATATGGGAGAGACTACACAACGGATCATATCTGGGTATTTTTTGTGCATTATGGTGTACTAAGTTAAAGAGTTTGAAGATAGAAATCAGTCAAATGTCATCCGTATTGCAATAGCTAAATAGTCTGCATTGAAAAAAGGTTGTAGTAATTAGCATAATTTGTTTAAACAATACTGACGTAGCAATTTTTAAAGCCACACGCTTAGCTTAGACATCTTTGACCGGCCACACTCCAAGTACAATACCACAACAATACCAGCAGTGTGGGGTTTGTAAATTTAATAATGAAATAGCTTAATCAGATTATGTATTCATGTTCGCTGTAATCTTTTAATCCCTAATGCAGATAAAAGACAGTATCATTCTGATACTGAATCCTCCCCTGTTGCTGTGTTATCATCTGATAAAAGTGAACAATGGACAAAAAACAGACATACACACTCTCTCTCTCTCTCTCTCACTCACTCACTCACTCACTCACTCACTCACTCACACACTCACACACATACACACACACACAGGCTAAAAATGACTACTTCTACACATTCAAACACAGGCTACAAAAGGGCTTGACTATTATTCTTTTGAAAAACACTGCCTCAGTTTATACCATAAAACAGAAAGGACAAAAATAAACAAGGAAAAAAGCCTATCTGCATATGGTAGTAAGCCACGTTTAATTGTTTTGTCACATTTTACCTATATAAGTTAGTTAGTCATTTATACAGCATAAGAACACAAAGAAGCTGAGAGGGGTTGAACACTGCGTTCAACCTATTTCCCATTGTGCGTAGCTAATGGAACCGTAAATGGGCAGAATTGTAAAATAAATAATAAGGGAGGACATTTTTTTCATGTTGTTCCGTAAAATCTGTAATCTTTTTTTTAATTTACAAATGACACATGCAGCGTTAAGAAACCAGTCGAAGCACGTTGGACAATAAGGCTTTAAGTCCTGTAACTAATGGATTTAAGGAAGGGACAGTCCCTAAGAGAAGCCTCTCTGCAGAGGTCAGAGTGGATGATCTGGCTTACACCAGAGCCACTAGCCAAATTCAGTTTTTGTTTTGTCCTGTTTTTTGATCTAATATGTTCTTTGAATGGATGGTGTGTTGGATTTATCTTTGTCAACCTTAAACAAAACACGTTTTAGCCACTTGCAGCTTTGAGTATTTATTTAGAACAACAGACTAGTGTAACACACTTTGTCTGGCCAATCAGAGTCATGCATTCTCTGTGCCCAGGTGATGCACTTTTTTTTATATCTTCAAGAACTTTAATTCAAAATAAGTAATAAATGAAGACAATACAAATACAAAATGGCTTCAGAAAACTTGAAAACACACAGCATCCCCAGAGGCTTTGAATAGTATCTTAGGGTGGATTTTTCTTGTAGATTTCTTTTCATGTGATCTCACCTGAATTGATTGTGATGGAATATTGATTATCTTTAAATATTAAAGGTGTTGTGGTTCAGTTCTCTGTGCACTTTTGTAGAACATTTGCTCCTAACATTATACGTCACACAGGAGTGCCTCTTAAACTATAGCTTAGGAGCCGAAAGGTAGAAGTGTTTTGCAGTACATCAAGAGTACTACAGTGTCCCAAAGTCAGGATCCCAAAATGATCAACCGCAATTACTTTGGACCTCCTCACATATTAAGAGCACTAATGTGAAATATAATATCTGGCAGTAATTGGATGGAGCTCTTTGGTAATGGTTTTACTGTGAGAGCCATTAAATAAGTGCATACACTCTTCAGTTGAATAAAATGGCTTCATTAATGTGCCATTGTTCTGATTTGATTTCCAGGCAGGAAACTAAATTTACCCAGTTTGGATCCTGGCCTGAAAAGTTAAACCCAGTGAGAGACAGAGGCGAGTTGGGAGAAAACCATTTTAAAATAGTGACACCTGTCAGACAGCAAATCACAAGACCTCCTTTACGAAATGACAAATCAAATGTCCAGCTTGTGACACATACTCCCATCAAATTGCTCCTGGGTTGAAAATAAAATTCACCGTGGAATACTAAGTTGTATGGCTGAAAACCCCAACGATTAAAGGTTTCAGGTGCTTTTTCAGGTGATGCAACAATAGGATGTTACGTCTTGAAACTTATTTAATATTATGTGCTTTGTATGGGATTGTTTCCATAGTACTTAGCACAATTTCTCAAGTACCAAACAAAAACTCTTAAATTGGACTTGTACTGATTATACACTGTAGTTTGAAACCAAAAACTGACCTTAGAAGCAAAGCCTGCAAGTTAATGATTAAACATTTACACTCTGCAACGTTTCTGGAGTGACAGATAAACGGCGAGGAAGTCCAACGGGACTCGTAAAAAGCTCAAACAACAAAAAGCTCTTTATTACAACAATTTGTAACTACATATATATGCATCTTGCTTACAGCAAAAAGTCAGAACAGCTGATGATTAAATCAAAGATTGCCTTAAATTAATTACAAATAGTTTGTTCTTCACACTAACTTGCGCCAGTCTGCCTTTGAGCAAGGTATTTTCCTCTCTCCAACTCCAGCTTAAAGGGATACTTCACTGCTGGAAAGCTGAATATATCTTT
Organism: Gymnocephalus cernua; assembly: GCA_023631565.1. Classification (NCBI taxonomy): domain Eukaryota; kingdom Metazoa; phylum Chordata; class Actinopteri; order Perciformes; family Percidae; genus Gymnocephalus; species Gymnocephalus cernua. Next base: position 6,296,460 of record CM042437.1, on the reverse strand, counting down.
AAATTGGGTCACTTATGTAGCAGAAATGTGATTTTGTTTTTTTACATTGGTGCCTTCTAGGCCGAGAAAAGCCAGAAAATGTGTTTTTGGCTCATATGGATGAAAGACACCAAATCCCAGAATGCACTTCGCTTCGCTGCTTTGAGTCCACTCCCAAGCCACGCCTACCGCATGACAGACAGACAGACAGACAGACAGCGAGGCATTCAACTCAACTCAATGTGTTTTATTGTTATTTCAACCATATACACGAAACAACGTTTCATCGTGGCTCAAGTGGTGTTACACATTTAAAATATATAAAAACTACATTATATAAAAACGACATACGAAACAGGCTACCTTTAGTGCACACACATTATAAGCTCCGTAAAGTTTAGCTAAGCATACTAGCACAGCCGTGAATTAGCGTGGAATGTCGAAAGGTCGCCATGTAACAGTCACAAACTCCAGCGGTTAGCAGTTAGTTGGATACAAATCACCCCATTTCTGCACCAGTCCGTGTTAACACAGCTCACCTTCACAGGTCTTTTACCCAGTGACAGAGCATCTCTAGCTCGGATCGTCGGAGGGCTAGCAGGCCTGGTAGCTGGACAGTCCGGTACGCTGTTGTTCAGCCATGTTTCCACAAGAACAAAAAACACAGTCTCTGAACTCGCGTTGGGAGTTTCGTTGAAGTTGGATGTAGTCCAGTTTGTAGTTTAATGAACGGACACTTTCAATCAGGATTGATGGGACAGGTGGCCGGCTAGCGTTAGCTCGCTCTGGATGTGCCTTTTCCCCGGCTAGCGTTAGCTTCCCACCTAGCCGATGAGGATGTCCACTTACCCGGCTCGGGGCATCGAGCGAGACAGCTGGTCTCCGTGCTGGTCTCCGTGCTGGTCTCCGTGCAGGCGAAGCTCTCCTAGTGTGCTGATTATTCCATCTGAAATAACGTTCCCTGCATATTCTCCGATCTGTAGCAATGTATCCCGGTGGTAGACGTGTGCGGTAGTTTGAAAGCACATACTTTTGTAAAATTGTGCTGCTGAGAAGAGAGAGCCCTGCTTAGCGAGAATTCAAGATGGCTGACATTTAGTTTTTTTTCGGCTGAGATCGGCTTGCTTCGGGTGATGGGCGTGTTGAAAACATGCGGAAGTAGGTCCTGCTACTGTTTGTAGTTCTTTGCCTCTGGCCTTCCATTCCTCCAATGACGTAAAAATCGTCATTTTGCGTCATTGGAGGAATGATTTTCAGACCCCCAATGCAGAGATCTCCACTCTCAGGGGGACATGAGGGAGGGAAGCACGGTCATTCAGAAATACTACCGGGTTTCTACTGATACAAAGCTGAATGCTGAATCGGTGAAGTATCCCTTTAACTTCTCAGCATTTAAAATATGTAGACCTTATGAACCAGATATGCATTGAATATGCATCAAGATCAAGTGTAAGTTAAGTAAAACATATTTGTATATTAATATATGTTATATAAATTAATTTTCAGTTTCAAGGCTCACACCTAATGGCTGGCTGTTATGTAGATCAGCAGTCATATTTAAACCAGAAGTATCAAATTCAGTTACTAATGGCAGCACATTCTCACATTCTTACTACTCTGATTATGAGATATTTAATTTTGATGTTTAAATTTACAGAGAAGATCACCTGCTGCTGCCTGTGAGTTTGCTGCGTTGCTCTTGAGCTTCCAATAACTTGAACTCAGCTTGATACTCAAGACTGCAGCTCTCACAGTGATCTGTGCTAATGTACTCACCATCTTGTGTGATTTGTCCTCTCGGCTTTTCACAAGATGTCAGAGAGAGTGCAGTTGGTTTGTCTACAAATTAAGGAACAATTTACAAAGAGCCACCCTTTTCTTTTGGAAATGTTTTATTCTCACAATTTCCTACTACCCGCTGCTCATCTTTCTCTTCCTCGTCCACTTCTGTCTGCCGCTTTTAACCTTTTACCTAGCCACCATTTCTCTTTTGCCATTATTTTAAACTTTTTTATTGACTCATAAAACCAAAGGGTGGCTAGTTAAAAACACCTGAGTATGGGCTGGAGAATGCCACTATGAGATATGATTTTCAATTTTTTAAGCTTACATCACTTGATTAATTAACCAGCAGGAGAGGCCTTTGGTCAGCGTGGCCGTAATACTGCCAGGGAGTAATACTGCAAAGTGGGCCAGGCACAGTTAAGATTTATGGATTTGTGGTACTTAATTATTCAATAGAAAATGTCATGCTAAATGTCATGTAACAATATTTAATGCACATTTAACATTTGCAGTGGCAGGGTGGAAAAGATGTAAGAGAGACCATTTTAACCCTGAACGGTCCCGGGTTCAATCCCCATAACATTTTGTCTTCTCTATCCTTACGAGACATTAGGCTCCTTCTGCATGGTTTTAAAGCATATATATCAATCAATCACTCAATACATCATATGGTACAGTTCATGGTTCAAGACTAAATTATCATGATTTCATGATTTGTACAACTGTGAGGTGGATATTTTTGTCTTTTGCCAATCTTTTTTTTTTTTTTTTTCAATATCTGCATGGGTCAATGGTTGGGTGTACAGTACAATGCACAAGACCCAAATATAACTCTTTGTTAAAGATTGTAGTAAACAGAAATAAGTCAACGCTTCCCAGTTATTATACCTTCCAAATTAAACAACCAATTGTAAATTTCCCTCCAGAACAACACATACGCTTTTCTGATCTGACGCCCTATCAGCAGGATGACATCTCTTGTAAAACCTCTAAAAATCAACGTTGAAAAAATCTAAGTGTTTTCTGATGTGACATCGCACACACTGTTAAGGTTTGGGTGGGCACAAAAATTACATTATTAAGGATGGGGTATGATTGTGTTCAAAGTAAAAAAAAAAAAAATTTAAATATGGAAAACTGTATGCAAACATAAAGCCTCACTCTTACATCTTTGGTTTTACCAATGTATTTATCATAAAGTCCAAACACAAAAGCTGCATTGTCTTAAAACACCCACCTTCTTCTGATTCCTCCATCCTCTCCTAGCACTCAGGGAACAATTTGACCACACAACACAAACACAATTTCTCTTCTTTCCACTGTGAGCAAGAGGTCTTCTGTCTAATGAGCTTCATACATATACTATAGCTCTACTCAACACACAACTTCACACATAGCACTCCACATCCACAGACATTTACCCAGAATAGCTAGAAAGACAGTAAGAACAAAGAAAAGAAAGAAAGTCTGAGATGAGTCTCCTGGTTAATTGTCCATTGCCCTGGGACTCCGGCTCAACCCATGGCTCATTAGCTAAGAGATTCAACCTCCACTGACACACAGAGAGATGATTGCTGCATTTTATCCCCTATCTGCAGCTTTTTACAAAATCATTTATGTAATTAAATATTACCAGTTGTTTTATCGCCCAATGATTGAAGCTGAAATGCTAAACTCACTGCAAAAAAACACTGATGCCAGTGAGGAAATTAACTGGTATGTCTCAGTAAAATGAAAATGACTTTCTGTAAAGTTTCAATGGGTCATTAAAGACTGAATGAGTGATGGGTCTCCCACTGTGACAGTTGTTTGATTTTAACCTCACAACAGCTCTATAACAATGTATAAGAGAGCACAAGTTTCCAGGCTGCATCCCCATCCGGACAGACATTTCTTATACTTCCAATAGAAGTTTGGGCCCGGCAGGGAACAGACTTGTCATACCCAGCATAATTTCTGCCTTGATGTAGTTTGCATGGAATGCACATTTTGAGCCTGATTAAAACTGTGTTAAAACAATTACAATTTTACGTAACATTGGTCATTGCTAATGACATACAGAGTAATTAATCTAGCATACTTTCATGAAATAAATCAATTCAAGCTAAAATGTAAGAGTCTGTAATTTGGCTATATGATACCAGAGATTTTCTTAAAATGAAGTTAATACCTTTCAGAAAAATGTCACCTGGGTAAGGCCATGTCCACACGAAGACGTTTGGATGCAAACGCATCCGTCTTCCCTGGATTCGGTTCAAGAAAAGTTGTGTACACATGAATCCATGTGTAAATGCCAAGGGACTACAGATGAAAAATAGCTTCTTAGCTAACTCTCTTAACTCTCTTTTGTGTTCTTAGCTAGCTAATTAATGTGCATTGTCCCTTTTAAATAAAGATTAAGAATGACTCAACACGCTACTTCATATTCCAGGCCTGTAGGCGGCGCTGTTATTGCTACAGAAATTAACGAAACGAAGAAGAGCAGCCTTCAGTCACTTCCACTTCCTTTCATAACATGACTAGCTAGTTCTCTTAATACATCCATGGACTAGACTTTAATAACTTTCACCACTGCTCGTTATATAAAGGCCACCGCTAGAAAACGTGTCTTTGTTTACATTGTATAATGTGCTGTTGGATTGCTTTTTATTTTGCAATTCTGTCTGCTATCGGACATGATTGCAGCGCGCTAGCTAGCTAGCAGAGCTAACGTTAGCTCTGCTAGCTAACATCAGCAGTCAAACAAACGTCAATGATCCGATGTCTTTTTGATAATCTAGCTACACATTTTTCTTGCGGTAGCCTTTCTACAATAAGCCGTGCTAAAAGTTACTATAATCCGTTCAAGGAGTTGATGAGCAGACAGATTAGCTAGCTAGTTGATAAGTTCTCTACTTCCACTTTATAAGCAGTATTGGGTCCCTGCTAGAGCCGTCAGCTGGGTTGAAGGCAGTCAGCTGTGAGGCTGAGGTGTGTGCCGATGACATCATCAATACGCACGTATGCGGTTTCACCGTCCATACGAAGCCAAAAGGGAGTCGTTTTTTTTGTATTCACCCTGGGACCAGGTTTCAAAAAAGTGCGTTTACAGGCAGTGTGTTTACAGGATACGTGTGGACGATCGGCCCAAACAATGCAAAAGTGCGTTTGCATCAAAACGCGTCTTCGTCTGGATGGCCCCTAAAACTCCCCCTGCAGCTACCCTGATTTGCATTTGTATAGCTCACAGCATGTTCATTTACATATTAAAGCCTCCCCTAGAATTAGGGGGGGGGGGGGTGTCATGGGTGGACAACTGCCAAGCAAGGCCCACGTCAATTTCCGACAATTAACGGCAGTCTTCGGTGTTGCCTCCAAATTGCCATGCGCAGTTGTAAACCTGAAGTTCCACGGCAATCTACAGTGCCGCATACTGACGAAAATCCCACTTTTCATGCAGTGTAGACGGTGCACAATAGACTTCTTTCTTTCACATACCTAATTTGCAAAGACTTCTTCAAACATGTGGATGTGTTAAAGGTCCCATGGCATGAAAATTTCACTTTATGAGGTTTTCTAACATTAATATGAGTTCCCCCAGCCTGCCTATGGTCCCCAATTGGCTTGAAATGGTGATAGGTGTAAACCGAGCCCTGGGTATCCTGCTCTGCCTTTGAGAAAAAGTAAGCTCAGATGAACTGTTCTGGAATCTCCTCCTTATGAGGTCAAGCAAGGAGCAAGGTTACCTCCCCTTTCTCTACTTTGCCCGCCCAGAGAATTTGGCCAACCCATGAGAGAAAGACATCATGGCTTTCAAACGAGCAAAGTGGCAGTTGGTCAAGGCCACACCCCCACCCTCCACCTTGCCCCCCCCCTCTCCTCCTCAATAGCTACAGACACAGAAATGGTACGTTCTGAGGAAAGCTCATTGTGGGACTGGCTCTAGTGGCTGTAATTCTGCACCAAGGCTGAATTTTGGGAAAGAGACTTCAGATACAGTATTAGAGGACCACTAAGGTCTATATAAAGAGACTTCAGATACAGTATTAGAGGACCACTAAGGTCTATATAAAAGAGACTTCAGATATAGTATTAGGGGACCACTAAGGTCTATATAAAGAGACATCAGATACAGTATTAGGGGACCACTAAGGTCTATATAAAACCATCCAAAGAACACCATGTCATGGGACCTTTAAAATCAGCACTGCTGCATGTGTTCAATCAAATCTCTAGCTGTGCTGATGGATCGTTTACCTGTATTCTAGGTTGCCAGGAAATGTGTCGGTAATCGAAATTTAATCGTGATTATGATTTTGGCTCCCAATGATCACAAAAACAGAATAATCGAGAAAAACAATTATTTAGCTCATTACGTTTTGCAATTAAACTCTTATTTTCTCTTGTGTTCTGAATGTAAAAAGTTTAAATAGGAAAAGTATTAAGGCAAATTTCATAGTTGTATGTTTTTTTTTCTTTTTTACTGTTGATTTATTTAACTTTTTCCACAGTTTTTCTTCAATAATTGCAACATCTTTCCAGAAGTCAACAATTAATCGTGTTAAATTATCATGATTTCAATATTGACCGAAATAATTGTGATTATATTTTTTTCCATAATCGAGCAGCCCTATTCAATAGTATAACATTTCACAGATATTAGGAGAGCCGGTTGATGTCAGGGTGGTGCTAACATCTAGTACGAATGTTTTCTAATCAGCAATCTCAACTGCATTATAACAGAACCGTATTGTAGCCAAAGTTTGAGTACAGACGAGATCTATCACAGTATTCTTTTATCTCGAGAACGTTTCCAGTTTCAGTAAGTTGATTGGCATAGTGTGCTGAAATGATGTGACACTAGTGGCTGCCAGAAAGGAAGGAAGCACACATTTATCAAACTGAAAGGGGAAGTGCATTCACATGTTAGACAAAGCTTATTTTACACAAGAGTAGACTTGTAAAAGTTTGTGGAGTAAAGCCCACAATATATGAGGCTTGGTAGCCATGTGGTTGGGCGACACAGATAGCTCAGTCAGCCAGCACAGAGCAGTGTGTCTGCTTGTCATGTATAGTCAGCATACGCTTTTACTTTTACATATTTTGCCGTTGTATTTGATGATTCTACTGAGGCCGCTCAGATGATTTCAATTAACCCTTTGTGTTACATCTTCATTTATTTTTTGTTACTTTAATAATCACTTTTTTGGGGGGGGGGGGGTGGCCTTTAATTCCACAGGTCAGCTGAAGACATGAAAGGGGAGAGAGAGGGAGAATGACATGCAGCAAAGGGCCGCAGGTCAGAGTCGATCCCACGGCCGCTGCGTCGAGGAGTAAACCTCTATATGTGTGCGCCTGCACTACCAACTGAGCTAAGCTGGCCACACCAGTTACTGAAGTTAATATTGCAGAAATACATTAATATATAGTCACAGTGACATTTGAAGCCCTTGTTCAAATTGTAAATGATTGCATTGGACATGACTGCACAGTGTTTCTAGAACTACTGAGCAGGCAGAATACAAGTCCTATCTTTCTATTTTTTATTACACATTGTAAGATATCTGTTGGAATATATAATAATATAATAATGAGCAGTTGTTAAAGGAAAAATAAGTGGCAGCAGTGGCAATAAAAGGCTAAAGTATTGAAAATACAAGGTCAAAATGTTTGGTATGAGCAATGAGGAGTATCAGAGGAGTCAGTGATCATACTGAAAGGTCAATTCTCCTTCGCTTTTAGCAGAAAAGGAACCATCATATTTATTGTGGGCCTTTGATAAGACTTTCTATGTATTTTAAAAGCCTTTTTTTCTGAATACTGCATGCTTGCGACTAGAGATATCGGTAGCACTGCATATTACGGCCCGGTAATAACATGGTAATAGTGGGGTAACAGTGTGATAATAAAGAGGTAATATATAGGTAATAAAATGTAATTGCCAATGTAATAACAGTGTAATACAACACAGTAATAAGATGTAATAATGAGGTAATAAGGTGATAAGAAGGTAACAGATGTAATAACATGCAATTACCAATGTAATAACTAGGAAAGGGTTTGATAATAACAATATGTATATCTGGGTAATGGTAATATAGTTATATTAATATTGTAATAGCATGGTAATAATAGGGTAATATATGTTGATGTTTTCACAGTATTGTAGGGTACTATCATCATAATACTTTCCAAATTAGATAATACTTACCATATTATAATGCTGAAATTCACCCACCCTTTATGTCCCAAACATTCCCTTTTGTTTCAAGGTAATACTTTACTATTTATATGTTTAATCTTGTGACTTCTCACCTGGAAACACGTCTGGTAGTTTCTGTGTAATTTCCATGAATCAGTGCCGCAGAAGTGCCCGTTTCTATTGTATTACATGATAATATTAGAATAATAGAGGTGTAGAGATTACCTGGAAACACATCTGGTAGTTTCTGTGCAACAACCATGAATCAGTGCCGCAAAATGCAAAACTGCCTGTTTCCATTGTATTACATGGTAATATTAGAATAACAAAGGTGCCGAGATTACCTGGAAATGCTTCTGGTAGTTTATGTGTAACAACCATGAATCAGTGCCGCAAAATGCAAAACTGCCTGTTTCTATTTTATTACATGGTAATATTAGATTTAAAAAATCATCCAAACGTGCAGAGATCGTTGGAGTCTGTCAGGTCTGCTGAATCTCTGGACTGCTTTAAGCGTCTTTTAAAAACCCACCTTTATATATTATATTAGCCTTTGTGTAAAGGGCTGCACCCCGTTTATGCTGTATTTTAAATTGAATGTGTATTTTGTAACCTATGTTTATTCTTACGTATTTATTTCTTCATATGTATTGCACATGTGTGTGAAGCACTTTGTAAGTGTGTGTTTTTAAAAGTGCTATATAAATAAAGTGTTACTTACTATGCCGAGGTAAATTAATTCTAACCATAACATATAAGGAAGATTTGATTGCTTTGTTGTGCATTTGTACTGTTCACTAAATACGAGGCCTGGGTGTGATCAGTGAGGTAGGAGGGGGCGAGCCTGTGGAGGGCTTTGTAAGTGATGAGGAGAATTTTGAACTATATGGGGAGCCAGTGGAGCTGTTGAAGGACCGGGGTGATGTGATCTCTGTCGCGGAAGTGGATGAGCAGACGATCTGCTGAGTAATGGATGTATTGTAGTTTTGGTGGATGGTGATATACAGGATGTATGGTGGGTGTCCATATTATAGCTGTCAATCTTCCTCTATAATACTATTCGGATTTCATTTATTTTTTTAATATTCTAATACTATTTGAATATTTAATGCTCAAATGCAGCCTGTTCTTAATATGTACTTCGCTACTCAGGCTTGCCACTGACAAGCAAAAAAAACTACACCCTCCTACAACCGCAGTGGCTGCAGCTGATTGGACGAACACGTCACATAAGGCTGGCTGCTCCCGAATTTCTAAACCGGCCATAATGCAGTCCCTCCAGGATTTTGAGGCCTTTTTTTGAGATTGTTGCGGTCCAAAATGCCTGATTTCGCGGGAGCTTTTGTAAAAAAATTGCGATAAAAGTTGCGATGTCTTTTGTATGTTTGTTGCAGTGAAGTTGCGGGAGACAGTGAAAATTGCAAAAAAAGTTTTCCTAGTTACCTTACCAAAAAGGCTTAGGATGCTGCAAATGTTGGTATAATATGAAAATGGCTGGTGGATTTAAGACAAAAAATAATAATTTATTGAATTAATCAAATTCGAACATATGTGTCAGTGGCTTGTTGATCTTTACATTGTTAGTTAATTTCCTATCCTGGGCTGGGACACACATTCATACGGTTTGATAAAGTAACATTACTTATTGGACTTTAACTTATCATTGCACTTACAATAGCGTTTTTTCCTGCATCCACTGTGTGTGTGTGTGTGTGTGTGTGTGTGTGTGTGTGTGTGTGTGTGTGTGTGTGTGTGTCTCACACAGTCTTGTAGTTCTTGTATAATGGAGCGTGACACTGAATGGAGACAGATGACAGATAATGAATGTAGGTGAGAGAGACAGAGAGAAGACGAAGATGGAAAGTTGGCAGCAACACTTTAGAAGTGAATGAGGAAGTCGATCCTTGAGCTGCCTGCCTGCCTGCATTCACACACAACCACTTACGGACTTGTCAGGCTAATGCTCGCGTTACATAGACACACTGAGACGGGAGGGAACCAGGGATGAGAAAAAGAGACACAAAACAAGGATTAAAAAAAAGAAATATATTTAACGGGGCAGACTCCAGAAGAAGTAAGGATGGATAAGAGAGTGTGAATGGCAAAAAGCGCAAGGAAACACGTTTGTGCAAAGATGCCCATTCAGTCAACCACTTGTGGACTTTTAAGACTAATAGTCATGTTAAATACAGCCTCACAGGCAGTGCGTTGTGAAGATTGACTGCCGTATCTAGGCCATCATAAAGAACCATTAAGACTGGCTAATAAAGAAAGTTCCCTCAGCCCAGAAAATGAAGTCATCATAGCAGTTAGAGGATGGCCCGAGGCGGGGAGGAGGAAGAGAAGATGGAAAGAGGGGGGTTGGAAAATGAAGAAGGGACATCAGAGGAGATAAAGAATTGAAGACAACGACCGCCTGTAAGACGTGTGTGTGTGTGTGTGTGTGTGTGTGTGTGTGTGTGTGTGTGTGTGTGTGTGTGTGTGTGTGTGTGTGTGTGTGTGTGTGTGTGTGTGCGCAGAAAAGAGAAATGAAAGAACAAGAACAAACTGTCCCACAGGATCACTCATCCAGGATCTAATATAGCCATATTCCCTCTGTATGTCTGTTAATTACTTCCTCTGTAACCATAACGGCGAAAAGTCCGGGCTGGTAGGCATACCTGGAAAATGAACCGCTAGCAGAGCAAACTGTATCTGGGTTAATTACTTTATCTGCTGTTGCTGCGATGAAGAGTTTTTTGCTGACTGCCTCAAGCGTCTGTTCAACGTGGTGTCACAAAGGTTTTTTTTGTACAAAAGGAGCATGTTGAAATATGTCTAGATCATATTCCTCCACAATGAAAGTGGCAATAAAGCAAAATGAAAGAAAAGGGCAATGAATATGATTTGTTAACAAACATATTAAGGTATGATTGAGGTAGAAAACAACTTTGCTCAATATTTAAGCCTTTGCACACATGGTCAAGAACTTCTTTGACAGAGTTAAAGAGGGAACTCTGCTGGGTTTTCAATTCAAGTTTTAAGTCATTTCTGCTTTTAATAGTCCTCTTTGGCATAAAAACTAAATGTTCTTGTCTTCCCAAGCTCAGTTTAGAAACATAAAATAAATCAAACAAATCAAAAAACTATGAACTGAGAAAACATAAAAAACTGTTTAACAGGGAATGATTGTGTTCTTGGTTAAATATAGTAAAAGTCAAAAGTGACTCAAGCCTAAAAAAGGACATGTTTACTTTTTCAATAGCCCCTTTCACACAGCCCGTTGAAGGCGGGAATGTTGCGCCGTTATTCCGCCTCGGCATTCTGTATAAAAGGTATGAACACAGAATGAGGGGGGACAGATGAGGTTGTCACATAGCCGAAAGGCGGGGCTACACATACACACACACACACACACACACACATGCACGCGCACGCACATACACACACACACAGACTAGACGCCGATGTTGGTGTGTTACATGTGTGTTACATTTTGCTTTCGAACTGCGGCATGCTATCTAAAATCACACGGTGGGGCAGCATTATGCCGGCGTTGTTTGGTTCAGTGTAAAAAAAGAAAGTCGGCATGATGACGCATCTTCTTTACAGCAGGATTGCGTTGTCTCTGTGTAAAAAAGGATAAATATCTAACCAAACTCTACCTACCTACTCTACCTAATGTGTTTTTGTTGCTGATGCTGAACCACATGCCAGGCATAGGATGTAACAATGGTCTCTCTCTATATTTACATATGTTTGTGCCAGTAATATTGGCCATATTGGTAGGGCTTTTAATATCATTGAACATGAATTCATGAGACCCCCATAAAATTTGCAGTCATTCATTCATCACCCCCCCTCTCTCTGCATCCAACTCCCGGCAAATTGTCTTTCTGCATGCATCCATACGACTTTCCTGCCTCTTCTTCTGCATGTCAGTGAGAACTGAACTTTTATACAACAATATGCTGACGACAATCTCTGCAGAGCACAACATAAAAAGAGAGTGTGAGCATGAAAGAGTGAGTAGAGACAGAGGGAAGGTGGGAGTGTGCTCTAACAATACAGCGCTTTATTAAAATATCAAACACAAAGGACTACAGACTACAGGGATATTACTGGTACCTAAAGTATATTAGGGAGAAGTATATTTCTTGGAGTCGGAGGAAAATGTCAGTAGAACTTAATTTGTTTTAACCTCAGATCTAAGCCGACTGGTTTGCTCAGCTGCCGTGCTCATGAAAATGGAACAAACATCAAACAAGATTGGATCGAATATAAGACTGTATACACATCCAACCAAGGGAGGTCAAATACAGGTGCTTTGAATGGTTGCCTCTTCTATATGCAGAGATGCATGTATAGTGTTGCTACGGTATCAAAAACAGTGCATCTTCATGCTCTAAGGTGCATGAAGTGATCTCTGATCAGAAAACAGGCAGAAGTAGACTGCAAAAAAAACGGGCAGGAACAGAGAAGAACATCTTGGTCTCTTTAGTGTGTTCCTTCAGAAACCATTTATCTTTGTGTGGGTCTTCACCATTTCCCACTGTGCAGGTAGCATGTGCAGATTCCTCTAATGTTCAATAGATGCAAAAAGATCTTCCAGTGTTAACGTTCTAAAAGCTGCTATTTTTCCCCACTACTGTACGTCTTGTTATAGCTAAAAGTTCTGAATTGAATTCATTTGGTAGATATTAAGGCACAGATACAATATGTTTTACCAGATTAACAGATGTATTGGCCTCATAACTGGTTGTTTGTTGCTGCTTTAGTTAATCTCTTAAAGAGGTATTTCTTACCCTGAAATCTGACATATCTGAAACACTGAAATTGTGGATTATTGTAGGCTAACCCCACAAAACGTACCCTGTAATCCTCAATGTTGTATTCAGAATAATACTGTATGTCCCCTAGCTGGAAGTATTAACTGACAACTAATTGCATGCTTTCATATCATTTCTCCAGACCGAATTGTAGATCCAAGTGCTTCCATGTGGAATGCTGATCTACTGAGGTCTCTGAAGACCACTTCACTTCTGCATGTCTGAGCAGTCTCTAAGGCAAAAATGAAAGATATTCCCAAAAAATAAAACCAAACCTATTAAACAATAGGACTTTGAGAACTTGTGGCTTTTCTCTATTTACTAAAGGAAGGAGTGCTGCAAGAGTAGGCTGTAAAAACACTGCTTTCTCACAGTTGTCGCATGAAGTGGAAGTGTGGGAATGAGAAAGACAGACGAGTGTGAGTACATGGAATGAAAACATTGTGTAAAGGTTCTGGGAACTTTTCTTCCCTCCTGAATTCCCTACCAGCAGAAAACACATCAGTCAGTCTTTTCTGTCTTCAGCTGCAATGACATCAATACTACAGGAATAATATTAATGGAACTAGTCACATTCTTGTGGTTTTGCTGGCAAAGTCTATTAAAATTAATCATTTAATCAGACAAAAATCGCTTTGTTTCTTTACCTGGCTCATCTCCCTCTTGCCTTCAATGTCTCTCTCCATCCCGACATTGTTGGAAGAGAAAAGGGATCCGGAGAGGAGCTGTCAACGAATGCACAAGCCTATGCAAACACACGCACACATATAAACAACCACCACACGACTCACTCTTGCATCTATCTTTTTACCTTAAAAGCACACATCCCAACTCACTGCTATGTTTCTATCAAAGTAAAGATGTGCTGATGTGCATCTCTGTAATGAAAGGTGTTCAGTACATTGCTGCCTGGAAGAATACATTCTGTATGTCTTTTTATTTCTTTGTTGAGTATAGTGCAGTGGAGGCACTCTATAAGGACACTGTAGGTCAAACCAATATCCTTAAGAAAAAACAAAAATCAATAGTTAATCCACAGGAGGGAAAACAGATCACATAACGAAAAAAAGTTTGCAATATAGTCTTCATGCAGTACAACACGTCTTAACAAATATAGTAAACATTTCTCTCTTTCAAAAGAGAGCCTCTGACCTGAAGATCTTTCAAACCTCAGATTGTCAAGACCAGAAAACAACAGATACATAATCATATCTGCTGAGGCCCATGCATACTAAACATGTTTTTTCCAGGTCATCAAAGGTTAAAGGAATTCACTATCAGTGAGAATGGCCCATTTTCAACTTCCTAATGGAGTAGACACCGATGCATCCTTGTATCCCCAATTGATCATTTAACCCTCTTTTGTAAGCTAGAACTACCGTGTTGAAAAATCAAGTAGGTCATGTTTAATGTGGAACTGGTTTGTTCATTTGTTAGCGGCATCTCCAAATCTTGTTACAAGATTGCAAGTTAGGGCATTTTTAAACATTTTCACTATTTTTGGTCATCAGTTCCTTCACTTGCTGAAATAAAAATAAAGACGCGATGATGATGCAGATCTGGGTCCAGAAGCAAATTCCTTAACATTTTCTTTTAGAGGATTGGGTGCCCTTGGCAAAGGTATGCTCAGTATGAATGCTTTATGCATAGAGTCTGAAATCAAATATAAAACAGTGCACCTGCAATCCAAAAGTGTTGGGGTATGCATTATTGAAGTCAACTTTATTGACTCAAAAACTCTGCCTATTACACTCGTGGCTTAGTATACCAAGTATTTATGGCATCTTGGGTCGAGTCCAGTTTGGAACGACTGTCCCATGTTTCTCCCAAAACTGTGGTCACATGAAACATTGCTTTTACAAATATGTTGTGGTTCTACAGGGCTATACTAAATATTACTGTACAAACTTAATAACTTTATAATGTTGTTTGATATATCACAAAGCATTGTCATCCTAACTTCGAACATACTTAGCTTATTTTCTGTGCAGTGTTGTTCTTATTCAGGGCTCTTGGGGCTCTGCTCTGCCCAAACAGGACATGCCATAATTCTCCTAAGCACTATGCATGCAAAACAGTCTTGCACACAATCGAATGCCTGAATGAACACAAAACCTAATCTTGCATGGCCAGACGTCTGTCTCATCAAGTTCAGTGAGTCTGGAGAAATTCAAGCACAAAAGTTGGTTAAATAAAGAGCAGAGACACAGTAAGTAGTATTTGTAACTTAAACCAATAAAGTAATACTACAGAGGACTTCTTTGTCCCCAACCAAAACAATCAAAGTGCTGTTTCAACAGGAGGAAGTAAGGCCGTCAAAGAGAAAAGGACACAAAATGTGGGAAATAAAGAACTTGACAGCAACTTGACATGAGAAGGAGAAAGAGGGATGAACAAAAAGAAATGTAATGAGCCAGTCTGACAGATTGTTTCTTCAGGGGGTCACAAAGTCATATTTCAACACAGGAATTGGTCCTCTGATTGCTACCATCTACTATCAAAATCCATTTATTCATAATGTTTATTTAACAACCATGGAAAAACTTGTCATGTTGCCTGTGACCTCCGTGAAACATTCAGACAGTTCTGTTGCATTACTGTTTTTCTCTCGCATTTTTCTCTCGCATTTAGTTTGACATTCAGAAGCCCCTTTTATTCATAAGTCAGTCAATAGAGACACAAGTAATATTATTTTTTTTTTTTAAATATATTTTGCATTACATTTATTTCCAAACTAGAAAGAAACAGTTCAAATATCCATGCCATCCATAGTTAGGGCTACAGACTTTTTTTCTTTTTTCTTTCTGTTGATTATCTAAACTCCCTGTCATCTTTGTGACAGTGGTGCTTTTTTGGAGAACATTGACACAGTGAGATGGAGACGGCGTGCAAACGAGAGAGTGGTAGGAAGGGACAGTGTGAGCAATAGAGAAGAAGAAAGATAAGAGTATTTAGCTCATTATTTCCACTGGCTAGGTCAAAATGAATAAGAGTCAGTAAGAGAATGAAAAGTTACCTTCAAAGACCGGAGTAGACTCGGCTATTATTCTCTGTCTGAAAAGTGACACTCCACTCTAAGTGTTCCGCTTTAGGATGGCCTTGGGAGGTTAGAACCATGAATGTCAAAGTTGATTTCACACTCTGTAGCTCTCTGGACCGCGTGATAGATGTGCATGCATATACACACTGACACACACCAACACACACAAATGTCTGTTAACACATACTGTGTGCATGCAAACACATAGACGTATGAACTCACAGACAGACAGACAGGGAAGTAACACATGCACATATTCATATACTCACGCACGCACGCACGCACACACACACACACACACACACACACACACACACACACACACACACACACACACACACACACACACACACACACACACACACACACACACCCGAAGCAGATATGATCCATTATTACAACCAAGGTCACACACCAACATTTGTGCATAGCTTGCCAGGAAGTGCTTTATCTAAGAAGACACAGCTTTAACTTCAGTTTGAATATTTGGTATTTCTATAGATTAAGATAACCAGATAAAGCACGTGAAATTTTGAGCTTTCGAGGAAATGGTACAGTAGGTTGATTTTGTTAACTTTGGGCATAGACATGCTAGCTGTGTCCCCGTTTCCAGTATTGATGCTAAGCTCAGCTAACTCAGCTCAACTAACCAGCCGCTGGCAGTACCTTCATAATGAGCGTGGTATCGATCTTCTCATCTCACTCTGCCCCCAGGAAGCGAATAAGCAAAATGCGGAATTACTCCTTTAAAGAGTAGTCACACTAGTTGGATCCGGTTGTTTTAACTAATAATGCAGGTTTATTGTCCAATGCAATGATTCATGCTATGGTGTGATTGATTTTTCTTATGGAATTGGTTATAAAAACGGACTGTCTCTTTAAAAAAAGACAACATCCTGCATTTGTTTTTTGGCAGGTGTCATGGTTAAGAAGAAAAATAGACATGTCAAGAGCATATGATGTGTTTAGTAAGCTCACCAAAATCACAAGAAGGAAACAAAATTCACAGTAGTTAGAGGACAAAACAAAGACAGTGTTGATGGGAAACTCAAACCGATCAGTTTAAAATAGGAAAATGTGAAACACTGGTTTTCAATCAACACACCTTTGGCTGAATATCACCAGCTGCTGCTGATGAACTATAATGTATGACATACTGTACAAGTAACACAAACAACTCCTGTACTGAATTCTATTTAGAAAATGACATTTTAATGACATGGAATGCACAGATGTTACTGTCAGCTTCTTACTGTGGACTGCACGCATGAGTGTTTACAGTTGATAGTATATAGGACTGTTGTAGACCACATTGTGTTAAATGTGACTGCGACATGAGGCAGAAAGTGTCAGAACGACTTGATTTATGACTTTCACAATTATGTGTTGTACTCTGATTTGAAATGATTAAATGTATATCAGAGTGATGGGACACATCTTGACCGTTATCTTGAACAGTCAGTGGTGCACATTGGCTCTGCAGTGGGAGGTTTGGTAGGGGCTTGGCAATTATAAGTGCTGTTTGCTGATAGTGCCAGATTACTGCTGCTGGAACCAAGAGTGCTCCTTGTCTGTTAAAATGATCTGCAGAAAATGTGGTTAAGGCAGCAATTTCTCCTCGAAACGCAGAATGGCATGAACCTTATTTGCCACCTATTCGTGTAAATACACCTTGCAATAGAGTGCGTCACAGTGGCAATAACGGTATATGATGCGTTGAAGTCTGATTAACAAAGGACGAGTTCAATGCTATTCCACAAAGTTTGATAAAATGCTATTCTGATGTGATTAGATGATTCTTGCTATTGGAAACTGAGAGAAACATTTGTGACCTAAAACGTCTTTATTACTGGTCCTTGGAACAGTGACAGTATGCAGTCAGCCTCTACTTTAACAAGAGTATATTCAGGCTGTGATCACTGAGAGTGTAGCAATGTACTCACCTCACAAACAAAGTAGTTATAAAACATAAATCCCTCATACGTTGGAGAAATAGTGAATCTTTTTGCAGCAATATTTCCATTTAGACCTTTGTATGTGTACAATTTACAAAGGTATAACAACACAGCATAAAGAATGTAATTCTACTGAGCTTGGCAGTTCATTCTTTACCTTGGAAACAGCGGCTGATAAAACAATCTCAACTCAAGGTCCACTTACTCCAGAGCTTTTATTTCAACCTTCAGTGTCCTTATTTGAAACCTTCCATTACCCCAAGTGCTTTAAGGGCTTCTTCTCTGTATTGGCTTTAAAGGTGATGTCAGTTTATTCTTTACCTTGGAAACAGCAGTTTCCCAACTCAAGCTAATTTAGTTGTTTTAGAGCTTTTGACCCAATCACCTAGCCTGACAAGCCAGACCCACATCAAGATGTTGGGTCTGGGAACTCACCATTGGCAGGGCTCAATCCGAGGGGCGGGATAAACTCCTTCTGCATGCAATAGGATAGCGCTACAACCAGGCAGAGCAACGAAGAAGGTGGCAGAGCTAGTTGACAGATTAATCTTTTGCCGTATCCGGTCAGCAAAACTCCGAACACATCTTTCTTTATTAAGAATGACTTCAGTGCCGTTCTTTTCTCAAAGAAAAGCTTAACTCCAAGTCTTCCAGAAGACCGCTGTTCGCCAGCAGCAGCAGTAGCCATAAGCCCGCCCACCGACTCTATACATGATGTGATTGGCCAGGCAAGAATTTTGTTTTTCCAGCTTGCAAGCCAACGGAGAGTGCCTCGACTGACCCTTACTGCAAATTAAATTTCCTGCCGGTAGGGTGCTTATAGATATTCTAGGCTACCAATCACCCCGATTTCATCAAAATCTGATATTTTTATCTTTTTATTTTATTTGTTGATGGGAAGGGGAAAAAAAAACGTAAGAGATATTTTCCTTTTCTTGCACATAAAATGCACATTCTTCAATTATAAAGTTACAAACTTGACTGTCTGCACTGTAATATACAGAGCCCCTAAGGGGGGCATGGGGAATTTTCTGGTGCACACAAGATGCTTTCTTGCTCACGAGTACCAGTCAGAATGGCTGCCGAGCAGGAGGTATTCATCAACACAACGAAATGTACCTGATAGTGTCATCAACACACTTAAAGATGGTAAGGCAACTGTTAACTGATTTCATGCTGTGAATGTGAAATATTAACTTTAGCCACATGACGTTAGCAGTACTTTGTTAGCATAATTTTAGCCATGCCATAGATTGGTCACATGCTCACGAGAAAAGTATCTTGTGCTGACATGGACAGAGAAACTATCTAGAAAGTACCCCAGAAAGTTTCTCGTGCGCACAAAAAAAATAAATGCCTATGTCACTTTAGGGGCTCCATAGTAATACTTTCAAACATGTCATCAGAAAGAAAGAAGGAAAGAAAGAAAGAAAATTTGCATTGAAAGTGGTTTTAGTGAAATGTGGGTGTTACAAATGGTTTGACACTTAAATAAAATGCATAGACATATTCTACACATCCATCTAAACAAACCGTTCAGCCTTTAGAGTGCTCGTTTGACATGCTGATTCCCGAGAAGGTCGCAAAAGATAAGACTGAGCAGTGCGTGTTAACAATAAGATGGACAGGTGACTCAGCGTGACATAGTGTGCCACCATCTGCTGACACAGAAAACAGGGTCACACTTGACATTTTCCAGGCGACATCATTTGTAAGCCCTCGCGGTGCAGATCGTATCTCAGGAATGCGTCACGTAGCAGAGAGTGGCAGCACTCAGTTGCTGACTAAGGCATGCTACTGTGAGAAGCAAAAGCTGCTTTTGAAGATACATTAATTCTAATTCCTTAAGGAAACACCGGCATGCTTACATGCACACAGCATTTTAAACACCAACACACATCCTGCTCAAGGCCACTTTTGGATACAGGATACAGACTAAACCTAAAGTTACAAGTGTTGCTGTGGGAATAAAATGACATACAGCAGAATTAGGAGATAAAAATATCATCGTTAAAGGTATTAGTGCAAAAGTGTCCCTAAATGAATGAATGTGTTTTATGTTAAATGTATCACTCAATGATAGCTTATTAACTTTGTCTTCACTATGAACAGATATTCTTTTGATAGCATGTTATTTATAATTCTAGTTTTGTGCGCAACATTGCACTCAACGTAACATTTTTATCACACATCATAATATGTTTATTCACTTTTGCATCAGTGGGGTTTTGTTGTAATCATTTGCCAATTTCAAAATAAATGTAGTTTTGCACCTGAGGAAATAGAGCGTGATCAAATGGGGATCCTTAATGAACCAAATGCATAAACATGCACCAGCTAGTTAAACAGCAATTCTTTGATATTTCAAGTAAAACAAAAAACATTGTCACCTAACTTGAGTGAGAATTGGATGCATGTAAGACAAAAATAAGTTCAGAAATAGGTTTAATATTGATGCACTAACCACTTGTATTGTACAGTTTCAACTGTGTATTCGCAATTCGAGGATAGTCCATTAATTACTGTGTCTGTTCAACAAGGTACTCCTGTTGTACATGTTCCTCTCCTTGCCTTCACCTAACACAGGAGGTAGGAGGGACGATTAGACGGAGGAGAGAAGCTTTCAACAAGGACAGTTAGAAGTAGAGAGATAGGGAGAGAGGGGCGTAAAGACAGGGTAAATGTGTGAAAATCACAGAGTGAGAGCTCTTACATCTCTCCATCTTTCAGTCGGTTTCATCAGTTGATTGCCCCTATCAGACAGATTGAAGGAGGCTCCATCTCTCTGTCTGACCGTCGCAATAACGCTGCGGCAACTTGATTATCTGTTCATCGCCAGCTCTCAGTGCTTTCCACTCAAATGTTTCACATAAAACAAATTAAGGGCTACAGCAAAACACTCACACAGTCACACACCTGAGGAGGGAGGTGAAGTCTTACTGCAGTCAAATCCATTTGCTATCCATTTATTGTTTTAAAGCGCCCATATTATGCTTATTTTCAGGTTCATAATTGTACTTTGAGGTTTTACCAGAATAGGTTTACATGGTTTAATTTTCAAAAAACACCATATTTTTGTTGTACTGCACAGCTCTTTCTCACTGCTGCATCTCCTCTTTTCACCCTGTGTTCAGGTCTCTGTTTTAGCTACAGAGTGAGACATCTCACTTCTGTATTATCTTTGTTGGCACTCTCACATGCGCAGTAGCTCGGTAAGGGTCACATCAGCTAGCTGTTTGTTTCTACAACAGTCAGTACAAGACAGGATTAGCAGGGAGACTTCTTCTAAACAAGGGCACACTTCCGACTTTGCGTGGAATGCCTGCAGAACAGGGACATTTTGTAGATTATGGTGAACTTGTGTGTGTTGTAGCAGCGTTTTGCCATTGAGAATGAGCTAGCATGCTGGCGCTAGCATGCTACGGTTAGCCACCTTGTCTCGGCTACTGACGTAATAAGCCCTGCCGATTTTGAACAGCTCACCCAGAGACTGAAGGCAAGAATCATTCAGAAACCCGTATCTCACTCAAAACAGCATGGATGTTTTTTTCAAAGTTGTTATGCGTTTGGAAGCACCAGAGACACAAAATAACACCCCAAATACCAGAAAAAGTGATTTTTTTTTAAGAATATATATCCTACAGAGCTCTTCAGGTGTTTTAACCTGAGTCTGTCTCGAGAGAGAAGGACTGAAGACAATTAGGGATATGAAACATAGAAGTGATGCTGTAATTTCACATTTAAAAAAAAATTACCTAATGATGCAAAACGTAGTAGAGAACAGTACCTACGGCATGCATTTAAGGAAATCAAGTCTTTTCTTAGTATCTTTAGAATTGGTCTGTATAATTGACTTTATTCCAGCCAGTTAGCATGAGTCAAGTGCCAACACACCAGCAGGTAGGCAATTATACAGTCACCTGTGGAGTGAGCGTGTCACCTAAGTTGCTAAAAATTTGGACAGTCATCCACTTCGCTGACCTTTAGTGGATTTCTGAACTGTGCTATGAAATGTGTATATTTTCTTTTATAGTTGGCCACCCCCTGACCCAGACAGACAGTTAGCTAGCCAGACAAAGATTTGGCCAGTCAGCCCAGCCAGTGCCTTAACAATGAATTTCATGGTGGACTTTAAATCCTCAATTACATGCTAATATATTTTGAGTTCACATCTGCCAGGAGGTCCATTAGTCTCCTACACAGCCAGCCAAACAGCTAGTCAGCTTTAGCTAAGGGAAACTTGTAGTTCACACACACACACACACACACACACACACACACACACACACACACACACGCACACACGCGCGTCTATTATAGATTTGTTTCTCAATCGTAATACAATATATATATGTATCCCATTTGTATATGCTCGCCAATTTGGAAAAAAGCCAGTATACCAGCCAGCCAGAAATCATAAAAAAGATCTCCTCCGTGACTTTAAAGTGTGATTTCCACGCTAATGTGTTCTTAATTTCAGCCAGTCTGTGACTCAACCAGTCAGCCAGTCACTGTGTGCAGCCAACAAACTGATCTGCAATATTGAGCGATGAAACATCCCTGGCCCTACATGTTAAAACTTTTTTTCCAGTCTAATAAATTAAGGTTTATACGGCTGGATAAAACAGTGCCAAAGAAATTCCTTATTAATAATAATCACATCCCATCCAGAGTGCCCGGAGTGATTTATGGTTTTATAGATGGATTACGCTGCAGTTTACTGCTGCAAGTGAGCCGTGTGTGTGTGTGTGTGTGTGTGTGTGTGTGTGTGTGTGTGTGTGTGTGTGTGTGTGTGTGTCCTTGACTAATACTGCATCCCAAACATACTGTGTGCACTCAAATCTCTACAGATTTATTGTTGACCAGAACAAAGACATCCATTCCCAGCAACAGACGTTAGAAAGACACTAGATATATTGGACTTCAATAAGACAGAGCAACCCAAAGTGAAAAGAGTTGTGCGAGAGACAGTGAGGGAAAGAGGAAAAAGTAGAGACTATTTTCCTACTTTTGAGTGGAGCTGCTCCATGATCCCAAAGACATCCAACAGCTCCTCACCATTAAACATGCACTGTACCTTCAAACTGCATGCAGAAATATATATGAATGAATAAATGAGTGAGTCTGTTTGACTTTGGGAAAGTGGGACAAATACTACAGTTCTCCAAATGTTCTTCAACTGACCCTTTAGACTGATATAAATGATGATAAATATGGATACATAATGGTAGATTAAAAAATAAATATAAAGTTATAATATGAATATTACAAATTTTACTACAATAAAAACATTATTTATTGCAGTTTTTGCCATAATTTATATCGGTTATGAGAAAAGAAATACTTTGGAGACACAACATACGTACAATAAAGTCTGACACGTAACCCAAGCAGTCTAACAGATTATCGACAGATAATGTGTCAAAGATGACCCAGAAAGGCGATCTGTAAATCATGATGGATGTTTATGATGAACAGTTTTTTTGGCTGCTTCTGTTCACTGCCCTGTCAACTTATTTTTAGCAACATCACTATGTTCCCAAATCTCACCAATTAACTTGATGACCAGTGTTATGAATACCAAAGGGAAGGATAGCCAAAAGTCCAAAATAAGATATAATAAGGATGTAAAGAATAAAATGATCCTTTAATGTCCGAAAATGTCTCGCTCCAATCCAATGTTAAATATTGGACTTTTTCAGGGTAAAACTACGGAGCCCCAGAGGTGACGTGGACGAAAAAAAAAAAAAAAGCATGTACAAACACTAAAGTCAAGATCTCGAGTTTGTGACATGAAGGGAAAAAAAAAAAAAAACATGAGGAAAAAAAAAAAAAAACGTAAAAAAAAATTCTAAATTTTTCTGCCGGCAAAGGCAATGGAACTTCCCGCCGAAATCAACGTACAGGTCATCCTGGACTACATGGAAGATCCTCCCGATCACCTCTCTGTCTTTGGTCGATCCAGTTTTTTTCTCCTCACGTTTTTTTTTTCCTCACATTTGTTTTGTTTTTCCCCCATGTCACAAACTCCAGATCTTGACTTTAGTGTTTGTCCCCAGTACATGCTTTTTTTTCTCATGTTCTTTTTTTCCCCTCACGTTTTTTTTTTCTCTCACAGGGCTGAAACTCAAGATCTCAACTTAGAATTTTTTGGAAAATTTCACGTTTGTTTTCCCTTGTTTTTTTTCCCTCATGTTTTTTTTCTCACGTTTTTGTTTCCCCTCACATTTTTTTTCTCACATTTATTTATTTTTTTCCTCCATGACACAAACTCGAGATCTTGAGTTTACTGTTTGTCCCCAGTACATGCTTTTTTTCCCTTGTTTTTTTTTTCTCCATGTCACCTCCAAGGCTCTGTATAAAACAATGAAAAGAACAAAAACACATCTAGTCATTTCCATCAGTTGTTTTGACATAGAATTCATGCTTTCATATCACACTAATGACACAAGTAACCTTTTTTTGATATGACTGGCAGATGCAGTTAGCCTAGGTCACAGTATTGAGTCATATTGATGGTATTTCCAATGCAATCAGTGTCGGACATGTCTGCAGACCAATAGGTCACAAAGATGAAAGGATTGATATAAGTGCGGCTGTGCTGCTGCATTGCAGACATAATAGTGGACGCAGCTTTAAAGGAACACACCGACTTATTGGGACTTCAGCTTATTCACCGTATCCCCCAGAGTTAGACAAGTCCATACATACCCTTCTCATCTCCATGCATGTCGTAACTCGGTCTGACGCCCCCACTGCTAGCCTAGCTTAGCCCAGATCCTGGAGGTAACCGGCTCCAACTAGCCTACTGCTCCGAGTAAGTGACCAAATAACGTCAACATGTTCCTATGTACATGTTGTGATTTGTATAGTCACAGCGTGTACAAATAACAAGGTCACATGAGACACAGCCATGTATTTCATACTGAATACATACTGGGAACTATATTCTCAGAAGGTGAAGGCGTGTTCCTTTAAGCCACAGAGAAAGTGGTTTTAAGCATTAAAAATCTGTAAAATTAAGTGTGACACCTTGCTGGAAGAGCTGTACCTTTCCCTGGCATTGCTTCACTTCTGTTTGTTTTCTCTGTTGCGTCACTGGCGATGATTAAGAGCTTAAAGAAGTATATATTTCATTTAGCCTTTGACTCCTCACACCATCTGCTGTTGCCAGACTACACAAACTTTGGGTGTTAGGAGCATTCAGCTAGATATCCTGCCAAATTCAATCTGGTGATAAACAAAGTAAAGTAGACTGTAGAGATAAGTAGAAGCTGCCAACTCATCATAAGTCTCATTTGTTTACATTAATAAAATTAAATGATGAAATGGTGTAGCATTTCAGCTGCTTTGTCTCAAACTGTTTTACATTGAACATCTTTGCACATTTACTGCCTTTTGAAGCAGTAATGCAATATTTAGTCACTAATGAAACGACGATTAGGGTGGATCATTTTAATATGTATTCCACAACACAATTTCAAAAGAGGTCCAAAACTGGCTGACATTTAATTTCACGTTCTTTTAGGCTTTTACAACAGAGGAAAACAAAAAAGGAGAATGAACATGTTTAGGAGCTTAGCTAGAGGAGACGGGCACAATATATTTTCTTCCTTTATTCCTTCTTTCCTATTCTCAGTCACACACACACACACACACACACACACACACACACACACACACACACACACACACACACACACACACACACAGTCCTAAGAGACACTCTCCAGAGTAGATAAGGCTGAAAGACAGACAGGGGTCACACTGTATTATCCAGCCACAGGAAGTGTGTGTGCGTGCGTGCGTGCATGCACAACAGAATAGAATACAATAGAAAAGCCGTAGTTGTTAGTGGTATCCAAAATGACCCATGTGACGGTTCCAAAATCTTCTCCTCCGACACCGCTATAGTTGAGGCCTTTGTGGTGAAATGAAAATGCCACAAACTCCTGTCTTCAGCATGCTGGACATCCTCCTGCAGCGTCAGGATATAAGACACATGACTAAGCACACTGGCACTAAATGTTTCCATTGAATGTAAATCATCAATGTAGACTGCATGGAATATGAGGCTGCTTTGTATGCAAGCACTTCAACCTCCTCCCTAAGAGGTTATGCAGCAGTCTTAACATCATCATGCCACTATGGCCTTTGCATCGTGCAACTACAATGGGCTTTTGTAGAATATCTCTATTCAAATTGTAAAACAAAAAACACATTTTTGAAGACATCTGAATATGAAAATGAATGGAAAAAAGCGGCACTACCGTCTGTCTGGCTTGCTCATTCTCGCGTAGGCCTGGGAAGCTGTTTCCTTAACGACTTTAAACGTTCAACTCGCTGGTACAAAGTCTGTGTAATTAAGCCCACCCAGTCACAGTGAGCGAGTGGTCACGTTGATGACATTTTTATCATGCTTGGCACGA
The DNA here is from genome assembly GCA_023631565.1 of Gymnocephalus cernua. Classification (NCBI taxonomy): domain Eukaryota; kingdom Metazoa; phylum Chordata; class Actinopteri; order Perciformes; family Percidae; genus Gymnocephalus; species Gymnocephalus cernua. The sequence goes on along the minus strand of CM042437.1, from coordinate 6,270,283 downwards.
AACCAGAAGAAACGGCTGAGGTTGAGGGAGAAGGAATATTTTCACAAAGACAAAATTAAAAATGTCTAACTGTAGAGAAGATGAGATCCGGGAACTTGTCGGTAAGTGCCGGCGCCCTTTTTATTGCCAAATTATGAAGCTGCTACGTGAGCTAATAATTAATAAGTCTTGACTACTGCACGCTCTAGAGAGAGAGCGAGGGGAAGAGCGGTCTATCGCTTTGAATTATGTTTTTATGGGACATTATTTCTTTAGTTTATTTTGTAATGTGTAGTTATATAGATCTTTTAAAAATACATGTTTATGTCGAAATAAATATATCTATAAGTAATTATGTCTCATGTTGCATTGGCTTGTCCTCTTACAGACATAAAATAGATATTCAAATAGTTAAAACCTGTGTTGTTTTTTAGAATGAATATTCAAAGGTAATTTTTGGCCAATTGTGACAGAGGACACATATTGTACCAACATAATAATTCCAGGAATGCATAACCATTTTAATTCTGTCCGAATCGCTGATTCTGCTGTTTTTCTGACGAGGACAGTCTAAATTTGGGATGACCCAAATATGTTTTCCGCCTTCTGTGCTGTATTGTACATAGGACTTGATTTCCTTAATGACGCATATAACTTCTTTCATTTTGACATTTTGGGATGCCATATTCCCAGAAAGAAAACATTGTAAATCACTAAAACGCTTGTGTGTGAAATGATTGAGTGCTTTCATCACTGAAGGTGAAAATATTAAGGTAATTCACAGATAATTTACAGTCCCATCATACCCATGAATATGGGGGAATGTTATAAAGTAGTAGCCAATTTAAGTTCAGATGAAATGATGTTTGACAGTTTAATAACTCAAAGTTACTATTATATTCAGACGATTAAACTTCAGCATCTTTTCGGTCATGTCTCTGGCCAGAGTGGATGTTGCAGGTAGCAGTAACCTATGAAACCGAAGAATATATTGACATCTCTGTTGGATTGGAGAGGAATACTTCTTTCTTATGGTTTACATTTATTCGATTTTCAAAATTGAATCCAGTGATGAAGAGTGGGCAGAGTAGAGTGAAAGTGGTCATTGTTTGCTCACGTTATCCCAGTTAGCGAGGCTCCATTATTTCCCAGGAGGCTTTTGAATTTCTTTTTAACAGGATTTTGAGTCTTTTCAGTAGGTTTACGGGGTCAGTGGGGTAATATGACACTGCAAATTCTGTCAGATTTTAAAAAGAAAGGGAAAGAAAAAAGGAATATAAATGTGTCACTTTTGCAAAGATTAGGGTTTTGATGGACAATAAGCTTTTATTTTTATTTCTACAAAAGTCACTGAAAGTTTCGATACATTCATCGATACGTTAATTTTTTGAAGTGTTTTATTTCCTACATGATTACATTTATTTTCCAATTAAAAAGTCTAACTTATGGTCTTAAAGTTCACTTTTCTGTGTATATTGTCTTTCTTGATTGCTCACTTTCTTTTATTTTTAAAATAAAACTTTAAATAGCTACCGATGTGCTAATAATTTCTTTATGTCGGGTGTATAGCTAGAGAGAGATCTCACGTCACCTGAACCAAAACATACATGATGTTCTGAACAAGCCATCTCCACAATCTTACTCTGCGATTTGCTACATACAAGACACACTTCCTCCTGGCGCTAAACATTGCCATTGGATGTAGATTGTAGGCGACAGAATCATTGAGTACATTTGAACGCATTTCCTCTGGAATTTTCCAGCCTGTAAAGCTGAAAAACAAACAAACAGAAAATCACTCTCAACTTAAGTCACTTCCTCAACCTCTCCCTTCCTGGTGTGTATTTAGTGGTAGTGTTGGTCTGTCAAGGTTGCTTAATAGCTTGAGCTATGATACTGTCGTGTGTGTGTGTGTGTGTGTGTGTGTGTGTGTGTGTGTGTGTGTGTGTGTGTGTGTGTGTGTGTGTGTGTGTGTGTGTGTGTGTGTGTGTGTGTGTGTGTGTGTGTGTGTGTGTGCGTGCGTGTGCGTGCGTGTGTGTGTGTGCGTGTGTGTGTGTGTGTGTGTGCGTGTGGGTGTGTGTCTAACGACACACATGAGATATCTCAAGGTTAAACTGTTTTCAATTTCTGATGTAAACAAGAAAATGACATCCATGATTGGTCAGGAAGCTAGGAGCCAAGGTCCAGTGGTGATACAATGTTGACTTTATCACTGTATATGTTCAACGGAAGCAATTAATTTTTTTTTTTTTTTTTTTTACCCATGACCATATTATATTGCTCCAGGTTTCTGACCTCAAAAGACAACATTTAAAGTACTCTAAGACAGGATTATGCACGTCTTTAAAGTTTTATCCTTCACCTTAACCATCTTGAGGTAAACAGACAAGTATCCCATTAGCAGGAATGCATGCATATATTTGATTGGCCACCGCAGTGCCTTACAGGATGTCGTTGCACTGTGTTGTGACAAAAGTTGAGCCAGGTTGAGCTGTTTTGCCAGAGGATTGTACAATGTCTTTGGTTTGAATTGTGTGGTTAGAGTTTATTAGGCTTTAGACTTCGCCTTTTGTGTATGTTGTCATTAAACTTCGTAATTTTAGTGCTGCGATCTGGGACCATGGTGACATGGCTAGACACGGTTTTAGAACTGAGGACATTAGGACAAACAACATATTTCATTGTAACCAAATTATTTAAACCATTCAGTCATAGTTCTGCGTACAACTAACGTACGTGCAGGTCAAAGGAGGAAGTAACTGTGAAACCCAATGGACATTTACAACCAACAAAGTGGATTAAAAACATTAACTTTCATTTCCAATTAAGTTTTTTTGATAATGTGGCTAAACATGGACCTTTGTGGCCAGCTTTGTTGTTTGTCCATATTGTGTCGGTCAGACTCACTGCATCTATCGGTACAGTACAGTTATTCTGACAAGACCAATCAGAGTTATAACCAGTACAAATGTAGCCACAAATAATAAAATTAGTATAATATTGTAAGACCAAGATTGTGAAGAGATGGTTTTTCCTTTAAGTTTTAAATTGTTGTTGCCACAATATGCCATCCAACTGCAGCTGTTGCCATATTTTCACATTATATTTATGTAATAATGTTTGTAAAGAATCATTATATGGACTGACAATGAACCCCTTTAAGCAATAACTATCCCTGTGATTAAGTGTAATTTCACTCAGGAGCAAAACATGTAAAATTTAAGCAACAAAGACAAGAATTTGACATTGTTATGATGGCTGTTAATTGTGCTGTTAAGCTGAGGAAAGTCAGTCACTGTTGACACGACACAGTTTCTTCGATGGCATGAGATTTGTTGTTTTTAGTCTTTTTCAAGTGTTTACTTGTAATGAAGACATCAGAAGCAACTGAAAAGTTTCTAAGACAGGATCAGTTGTAAGCTTGTAGTTTGCACATGTTGGCATCTTTTCCCCCTGGAGCATTTGGGTCAACACATTGTCATACCTAAACTACATTATAGATCGATTTCCAAAGACTCCCTAAATGACACAGATGGCCGTTCTATTTACTGCTGCACGGTGGAGGTTTAATCATGTGACCGTTCTATTTAACGTAACGGCCACAGTTTTAAACGCATAGAATATTTTGTAAGACAGGATTAGCAAAGTTTAGGCAACAAAGATACCAAATAGGGTTAGTAAAACATGAGGGATTACTGTAGCTTAACATGAGTCATGTAAAACTACTAAAATGAGGATGTAAAGTAAACTCAGTTAATTTCAAAATAGCAGTTGATTTTTAGTTTCACGTGGGACACAGCCCTGGTCTCTGTAGAGAAAGTCCTGTATTGGTTTGACCCATGGAGCTCTTTGTTACCTCACTTCCTTGTTTGCTCTTGCGATAATTACTACAGCCATGAGAGTTTGCCACCTAACAAGAAGCGTAATTGTCAGTCGTTATGAGATGATTGCAAAATCTACCTATATGGTCGTTTTCTGGGTGAGGACGGGCTGAAAATAGTCCATGACCACTCCACTGCTTTGCCAACAGTAAACTTGTTTAACCATGCTGCTGTAGTTTTAAATCTAATTGACTGTATTTTTCAATGTTTCTTGTTCTGTTTTGAAAGTTTTCCATAGGTGTACTAGGCAGCCACCAGGCATTACAGATGTCAATTGAGTAGAGTTAAATAAAAGTTGTCTATATCCACAACGTTCAACTTCCGGGATTGCTCCGGTGCTGCCGGAAATTCCGCTGGAATTCTACTCTTTTGATTTTTATAACAATGTTTGTAAATAATAATTTTATGGACTGACAATCCCTTTAAGGAAATAAGTATCTCTGTAATTAACTGTAATTTCACTCAGGAGCAAAAAAAGAATAAATAAGTAAAAGAACAATTTAAGCAAATTTTAAACTCCGGTGGACTATGTTAACTGCTCCTCAGATCTCTGCAGGGTAAATCCAGACAGCTAGCTAGACTATCTGTCCAATCTGAGTTTTCTGTTGCACGATTAAAACAACTTTTGAACGATCAAATGTTTCACCAAAACAGCTTCCTTCCTGAGGCTGTTTTGCAGCGGCACTGTGGCTCTGTCCGGCGTATAGCGCGAGGGTCACTCTGCACTCTGTTACGTCCTGTAGCTAGGGGTATCAGGACATAGACATAAAACCAGATGTAATTAGTATTTGAAAGGGTATTTATTTGGAAATAAGGCAAAATGAACTTGAACAGAAAAAGATGGGCCGATGGGTGCTGTGGAAATCAAAAACAAAATATAACAAAAGGAGGTAACGTTCTTGGTTTGGTTTGTTTGTCCATTTGTCAGCAGAATTATGGAAATAACTACTGGCCCAATGTTCTTGAGACTTTGTGGAAGGGTGTAGCATTGGCCAAGGAAGAACCCATTACATTTTGGAACAGAGCCAAATCACGGGGCGGATACACAAAAACTGCTGTTTGTATGTATCACTGACATATATTTGCATTTAAAATCTGTAAACCTGACTTTTAGAAAATAAAGGTATTCACTAGTAATTTGCTTTGCCAGTTGTGTTTTGATGGAAACCATAATTTCCGCCTGGACAGTGTTCACTGGCAGTATCTTTTCCTTTGAAGGAAGGTTTTAGTGTACTGCGTGCATTCATAAAGAGGTGGTGAGAATGGATGCTGAGCGTACAAAACACAGCACTTTGACACTGGAGACTAGGTTTATGCAACAAAAACACTTTGGAAGAAGATAAATATATGTCAGACTCAAATTTTACCCATTAAGTTCATTGTTTGTCAACCTTCTACTTGACCCTCTTGATACATTAGCATTTTTTGTTTTCTGTTACATCACAAACTTCATTTGATTACAACCTGTAACATCTTTACAGATACATTACAATCTCACCTTTTCATATTTACCTGCTTTCAGTGCCTCTTTGTCAGACCTTGACCTTAAAATAACATTAATTTTCTATAGCATCAGCATGTCGAAAGAAATCCTATCTCTAATGGATGGTTGCAGGTTACTGGAAAGGATCAAATAGAAAGCAATATTGTCTAAAAGGTACTCCTGAACAACAGAGAATGCAAACCTGCCTCGAAGTATTGGCATGGTTAACAAAATGCTGCTAATCGAGGCTGAATATGGCTGGGACCCTGTCTACACTTGGTTTTAAAATGCGTCTTTACAAGTGGACAAAAGTGTAAACGACCAGAAAGACATCCCTTTAACAACTTGTCGTGGTGGCCTGGGGTTTATTGTTGTTAGCAGGCAATGTGTCATAGATAGATTTTTTTTTTTTGTGGCATTTTAGGCCTTTATTTGAAAGGACAGCTTAGACATGAAAGGGGAGAGAGGGGGGGAACGACATGCAGTAAAGGGCCGCAGGTCAGAATTGAACCTGCGGCTGCTGCGGCGAGGACTGAGGCTCTGTACATGGGGCCCACGCTCTACCAGGTCAGCTATCCAGATGCCCCATATTGGGTCTCACATGTTTCAAGATATTTACTTCTATTATCAAGGAATGATACAAGTCTTAACAAGTGCACAAAAGTGTAAACGACCAGTAAGACATCCCTGGAACAACGGGGCACATTTGACCACATTCTTCTGCAGTGTAAACGCTAATGCATCCTGGTGTGTATCCGACAAGGAAGTAATAGGAAAATACATCATCAATGCAGGACATGGTGGTGTTTAGGTGACAGTGCGCTAATACTCTATAACGATAAAGAGATCTTCAACAGGGGGTCCGGGACCCAGAGGGGGTCCTCAGATTCACTGCAGGGGGCCTCCAACTTATTGTTAATTTTTGAATGTTTTTTTTTTCAAAAATGAAAATGTCCAACATATTATTAGCAAATATAAATCCCCACTGATGATAGGCTTACTGGCCTATACAGTAGGTAAGGTAATCACTAAGGTATCCATCCACAGATACAGTTCATCCTAAGGATTCACTGTGCCACATGTATGTATAGTTATTATTTTAATAGCTTAGTATTCTATGCACTAAAAAGGTATGAATAAAGGCTTTAGGCCACCCACACGTTATTGTAAGTACAGTTTATTATGCAACTTTATTTTATACACTGTATCTAGTAGGGGGTCCCTGCTCCATCTCTCCATCAGTTAAGGGTAAAACGTTGAAGACCCCTTCTCTATAACTTGCCCATTTTACGATGAGTTGGCCAAAGTGTTTCGTGATCGATTGCAGTAACGAAATCTGAACATAAGTGGTCACCTGGAGATGCATTATAGACACAAGTGTGAACGATGATGTCCACTTGTGTTCAACACTTTCATAACTTCTCTGTGCAATTTAGTTTCTGAAACAAGCTGCTTGCAAACTGAAAACCTACTGATGACACTTTGAAAAACAGAAACAAAATATATATATTTCCTGATCACAACAGAAAAGCACTGGTGTGATAAAAAAGGTTCAGCCACTTCGTGTTCATGCATTTTGAGTTGTATATAAACATCATCTTGGTTGTGTGTGTGTGTGTGTGGGTGTTAATTACTAGTCCGTCTCACTAATCGACTCAGAGCATTAATGAAATCAGCCTCAAAACCAATTAATTCAACATCTGCTCTGATCAAATTTGCCTCTTGCATGTTTTGATGATGTATCCACACACAATTATTCCCTTAATCTGACGAGAACAATTAGTCTTCTGGCCCTGATGGCATCTAATTATCAAGTATCACCGATCTGCATCACAGAGTCCAAAACCGTTTGTGTCTGCTGTGCTGTCTTTTAGTGTTTTTCTTCAAGTCTTTTTATGACAATGAGCCTTGCTTGTGTAGTTTCTTAATATGTCTTTTTGGGTTTGTTCGATTTACTGCATTTGACAATAGATGACAACCATCTAATCGGCTACAAACATGTTTCATCCTTCTTGCTGTCCTTAACTTCTTCCTCAAATCTGTTTACTTTCTACATCCTTTCTTCCTTTCTCTCTCTGTTCTCTATTTGTTATCATTTTCCCTTTCTTTTTTCTAGTCCCTCCCTCTTTCTCCCTAAAATATGTTCTTTCTTTCTCCCCTCTCTCCCCCTTACTTTCATCTTCTCCTCTGTGTCTACTTTCTTCCATTCTGTCTCCCTACATTCTTTTTGCTTCTCTTCTTTTATCCTATTTTTCTTCAGATTTTCTTCCTTCATCCCTCCTTCCTTACTTGATTTATTTCATCCTCCCTTTCTCTTTCCTTCCTGTCTGACTTGCTTCCTTCTTTCTTTCTTTATTCTTTCTTTCTTTCTTTCTTTCTTTCTTCTGTCTTTCTTTTACTTTTTCTTTTGTTTGTTTCTGAAGGTATTCATTGGTTTCTTTCCTCCTTTCTTCCTTTTGTCCTTTCTTTTACTTTTTTTCTGTGCCGAAATGTTTCGCGGTTTTGGTGAATTCTTTAAAAAAATAAATAAAAAAAAATAGAAAAAAACACTGCTAAATGTCAGGTTTATATGTAACTTGTGTTACTGAGATTGTAACAGGTATACTATTAACGAAATTGTATTAGTAATGTGTTATATTACTGCGTTACAGCAAAAAGGAATACATTACTGTAATTGTGTTACTTTTGTAATGCGTTACTTCCAACACTGTTCCTAATCTATGTATAAGCACCTCAGCCTGTTCTCATGAACCATTCATTCAAAATGCTACGAGAAGTTAAGCACTGTTATCCGTAAGCATTCCACTGTTTTTGCTGTATTCACTACATTGACGGCCACTGTATAAGAACGTGGCTGGCTGCGCTGGGAGGAGGTCGGGGGGAATGGGTGAGCGTTAACATACAGGTCTTTCAAGCCAGAGAGCGGAGTTCACTTACCGGGGTAAACTAAAGCCTTTCACCCAGGAAATGCGTGAGGAGTGTGCCTAATCTTAACTTTCTTATGAGAATGTCTTGAGCACCTTCATACTGTTTGTGCATTATGGCTCTATATGTAAATGCATCCACCTATAAATTAAACCATACACTGCAGAGTTGACCTTGTCTCATCTGTGTGTGTGTGTGTGTGTGTGTGTGTGTGTGTGTGTGTGTGTGTGTGTGTGTGTGTGTGTGTGTGTGGCAACCCAATCTACACCATAACTCACCGTTATTCACCAAGTCAGACACTTTAAGCCACACATGCACACTGAGTGACACACACACACCTATCATAGCTGTACTATGATAGGTTTGTTTGCTGACAGTTTGTCACCTATAGTGCCATAAGTCAGTGTATGTGTAGCACAGGCTGATTTAAGGAGCTAGTTTAAATGCTAAGTCTCGACACTCACTCACCAGCAGTGACAGCTGCTGTATGGGCACCACGGAGAAACTGACATTAATCAAAGGCCAATCAAAATAATCTAAACTGTACAAACACCAGGATTGATTCAGATGATTGAGGCATTATTAAAGTCTTTCCTTTGATTTCTTGTCCTACTACAGTATAGATCAAGCACGACATACAGAACAACAGGATTACCTGACAATATTATGCAAACAATGTCTTTTCAACGAATGCTATTTTTTTGTAAAGCTGATTATGTTTATCTCTTGTAGGTTTTTTGGTGGAGGTGGGCAGTATGAATAAAATCAGGGTGTATTGATAGAGGAACCACTAAGCTAAATAGATATAAACTAGATAAAACTGGTTAATTCAAGTAAATCAAATACCTGACAAATCAAAGCATTGCATCACAATCATGCAAGAATACTGTAAAAAATGTTTCTAAAGTTTGTCCTAAAGCTGTCCTGGTAATCCATTTGCACAATGCTTTTAACAGCCAGTTTCAACCAATGAGATTGAAGGGAGCTAATAGCTACTGTGTATAGAGTATGGCTATATACTATATTGTCATATTGCCAAAAACATTGGCGATTTTAGACCCTTTTTAGGGGGGCTCAAGCCCCCCTAAATTTCATCTTAGCCCCCCTAAAACACTTTTGCAAGGCACTGTATCCGTGTCACATTCTCATTAGGGGCTGAGACCCCCTAAAGTCTGATCCTAGAATCGCCCCTGGCCCAAAGCTAGTTAAGACTTTGTCAGAAAGGTGTTCTGAAGCCGTAGTTTGCGGCGTTGTTGTTACTGGATTGATATACTGTCATATGCCATGTACGTTTGTCCATCTGCTGCACATGTGGACGATGATCAAAGTAACTGCTGACCCAGTTTCACATAAAATTGAACATGAAACAGAGGTATCTACTGCAGGGCTACAGCGTAAATCACGTTCTACTGTCAGGTGGTGCTGTCTTTTTGTCCACCCCCTGTTTGTTTCTCATCAGCCCAGAAGGCAACTGCACCACCCACGGGGAGACGGCATGTTTACTCCCATTTTGTTATCTCTCTCAATACTGTAGCTCAGGTAAACACACACAGCCGCACAAAAAGAGTTACAAACAGTGGTGTTGTTTGATGAGTCATCCCCAGGTTAGCATTGTAACAAAATTCACTTCTGGTGAGAGAGGAAAACGTGGAAGATAAATACGAGTGAAACCAATTTGGGCACTGTCAACCGTTTCATTCGCAGTTAAGGTGAAGCAGCTAATTACAGATTTGCATTTCCATCTAAACAGATTGATTGGAGCAACAGACAAGGGGCAAGCGAAGGGAAGAGAGCGAGGGTGGGCTGCAGATGAGAGTGACAGAGAGACAAATGAAAATACAGGCGAAAAGCAGAACGAGAATGTGAGCGAAAGACAGGACCGAGAGAATGAGGGGAAGTGCAGCAGTTACAGTCGTCGGTGTCATGATGTGAATGGTGATGAGACATTGACAGTCATTGTGGAACAAGTGCCACACCAGGTTTATTTGAAGCGTTTACAGCATGGCAGTGTACTGTTTCTCTGGGGATCCTGAGGGAAAGAAAGGAAAACCCAGAAACTCAGTTAGGGAATGTTTACCGAGTATGAAAGACAAACCTCAATGCTGGAAGAACTAGTGACTTAATTGTATTGTAACCTTTCCTTTATATCACAAATACCACACACAGTTATTATGAACTTCCTTGTTGTTGCTCTTGATAATTTATATCCACCATCCATACATTCTCAGCAGCATTATTTAAGCAAATGTATTGAAACTAAAGTGTATGTACCTTTTCCTTTGGTCTAAAACATAGTACAGGTATTGAGTGTTTACAACTTAAAAACATTATTTATGCTTGTACGTGAGTGATATCTTTGTTATCTTTTGTATTTTGCCCACTTGCTGTAGAAGCCAACCAGAGCTTGAAAACAAAATACATACATTCAGTTCAATTCAATTTTATTTATAGTATCAAATCATAACAGGAGTTATCTCAGGACACTTGGTACAACCTGGCTTAACCTGACTCCACCAGATGGATTGCTTCGCATTTGCTCGGCATATCCATCTGGGAACTTTCCGTTGGAGAACTTTTGGGAGGGTGCGAAAATACTGGTTAGCTGATTGGATAAACCATCTGTCTATCACCACCTATGTTGTATTTTCTAGTAGAACTCAAAGTGCATTTGGTTATTGTTTCAAATCAACCCGACAAAAATGTTGATGTTCCCACACAGATTAATTTTAGGTCCCTTGCTAGGACCTCTGTACATGAATAATATTTATTCCCCAACTCAGCATCTCCCCATGATGTATACTGTCACATCCACCACAAACAAATCATTCCTTTTGTCACAGGCTACTTTTACATGACATTTACCTCTTTAATGAATTTAAAACATGTTTTGAACTCTTCCAAATTCACTATGTACATTTTACAAAAAACTTTGTTCAGATTTGCTTTTGGTTGTTTTTTTGCACCTATTTCAAAGATTAAGAAACTGTTGACACAAGCATCTGTCTTCCTTTATTTAATACCTTGCAACGTGTGTTGGATCATTTCTTGTAGTTAGTTACATTCTCCACAGCTGTTTGCCAGAAGAATGGCAGAGACATTTGTAAGGTTTGGCCAACCAAATGAAAGAAGTATACACTTGAATAAAATGAGCTACTTCAAACATGCCCAACAGCTGAATGCATTCTGCTTTCTAGGCACTTTTCTATTAGCCAACTGTACTACATAAACAGTTGACTTAAACCATTACATAACAATGCTGAACGTTTAAATCTGGATCACACATTTATAGTAAAAGCTTTTAAAAAGGTGCAGCAACTAATGTGTTGACATGCAGCATGTCTTCAGATGTTTGAGCGTAAAGTTAGCTGATGCTTCCTTTACCTTAAAGGTCCCATGGCATGAAAATGTCACTTTCTGAGGTTTTTTAACATTAATATGAGTTCCCCCAGCCTGCCTATGGTCCCCAATTGGCTTGAAATGGTGATAGGTGTAAACCAAGCCCTGGCCATCCCAGGCTACAGGACATTTTATCCTTCAGTATCCTGTTCTGCCTTTGAGAAAATGAAAGCTCAGATGAGCCGTTCTGGATCTTGCTTGTTATGAGGTCATAACAAGCAAGGTTACCTCCCCTTTCTCTGCTTTGCCCGCCCAGAGAATTTGGCCGACCCATGAGAGAGAGACATCATGGCTTTCAAACGAGCAAAGTGGCAGTTGGTCAAGGCCACACCACAAAAAACCAAACTTCCATGGTAGTTTCTCCACAACATTTTAAGGGCTTGTTTCTTATCTGTCAGTGATTCTTGTTTGCATTCTTAGGAGTATTCAGTACTACACACAAACACACACAGACACACACATTTTACCAGCTCATTTGACACACTCACACTCGTACACACTGAGACTGACAAGTTAAGATCTCTGATGGCAAAACTCGCTATCGCACAAACAAACTTAAAAAGCTACCTAAGTGGGCGTGCGCGCGCGCGCCCACACACACACACACACACACACACACACACACACACACACACACACACACACACACACACACACACACCAGCTTCAGCAACAGAGACGTCAAGTGGAAATATTTGCCATAGGCAAAAAACGATAAGAAACTGATTAACATTCAGCACTCCAACACAACCCTGCTCTGCTCTGCCTGTCTCTGCTTCAATTACTTTCTCTATGACTCTCTCTCTCTCTCTATTATCTGTTTTACACCCCCTCCCCTCTCTCTTTCTCTTCCTTCTGTTGATGTACAACACATAAGAGAGACAAAAGGATGAGAGAGCTGTGTGTGTGTGTGTGTGTGTGTGGTGTGTGTGTGTGTGTGGACAATGATGACTAGAATAGAACATAATGAGGTACAGTTACTACATTGCTTAGATGACAGCATGCAGCAGGCAACATCTCTTCCTCCATCTCTCCCTCAGCCTATCCCGCCTCATCCGTCTGTCTTCCTCTCTGCTGTAAACAGATGTAGAGGACAACATTGTAACCACAATCCCCCTGGGCACTTTGGGAGCCTCTCAGTCATGAAATGTATCTCCCCCCCCCCCTGTCCTTCCTTCAATTCTCATCTCTCTCTCTCTCCCCTCCTCTGTTAGGCCACAGTGGACCAGTTGTAGCTCAGTTGTAATTACGGAGCTGAATGATTTGGCTTGTAGTGCCATTGATGGGTTTGTTGCTGCTCTTGTTTTTCTGTCAGATCTGAGGGAATGACCCGGGATACAACGTGCTGCTTTACGGCCCGCTCTGTAGCATTCAATCTAAATATGAATCGATAACTTGTTTAAGCCAAATTATGAAACGACACCACAACACAGAACTTGAGAATGCTGTTTTATCACTTTACTGCATGAGAGAGTTCTTATTAAGGATGTGGTAAGTGATTAAAGGCTCCTGCATCCAAACACACACATCCACACACAGTTTCAGCCTACTGCAGGAAGTCTGTCTCAAAAGGTAACTAGAGGACAGGTTTACACTTCACATGTTTAGACATTTAAGATGGCAGCTAAACCAGGGAAAGAGTGGAGGATTACAGGGCTGATTTTCACCAGATTTTCATTACTGACATTTAGGCTGGTTTTACTCTGAGGGGGGTTAGAGGACAGGGGGGAATCAAACAAAGGTTTCGCCTTCCAACAAATGAGCCAAGTTTGCTTTTACATTTATTCACTGGTGTTCCAATGCAAGGTAGGCTATGTTTCATTAATGAATTACTCATTGTAGTGCCGGCGCTCATTGCATAGCTAACCGTTTTAATGTCTACAGGGAAAATGGAGAACAAGAGGCGGCCAAAGCCTTGTGATGACAAATGACAGAAGTACGACCACCAGTACAAACAGCAAAATGTGATTTCCCCTTGATTACTACCATCGTGGGAAAAGGATTGCATGCAAAAATATAGATATTGGACCACCTTGAATAATCTCATCATATGGACTCAAGTACGGTCTCTATGTCCACACGAGGATTTGGAAAAAGTGCTCATATTGTCAAAAGAGCTCATGGAAAATGATGTGAAAGAAATGTACCTCCAGCTGGTCTTCCGGTGGGACAGGTGCTGCGATGCGGCCGACTCACTGAGGATCACCTGTCAAACCTCAACAGGCAACCAAGGAGTGGCAAGGGATTCAAAAGAAGGCTATATTTCCACACTTTGTCACTGCAGTATGTCACAACTCCTTTCTCTCGCTCTTGTGACACATTAGCTTTTCCATTGTGCCTCTCTGTGTTTCTGTCAGAACTGGACCTTAGAGAGTAAACCAGAGACAGTTGGTTTATGATGGTTGCTTTTGGATGTTGCCTCCTAGAGTGAGCTTATCTGCCACAGTAACATTGCATGTCTTCCTGTTCAGTAAGGGGTCCGGATGTCAATGACCGACCATCTATCCGTTCTATGTAATCTGCCTGGTGGTCCGATGTAAACCGATTTCTTTTCTGCCCCTGCTTGTCATCTAAAAGGGAAGACATGTTGCACTGTGTCCACAGCTGGGTGCATGTTTGTCTTTAACAAGCTCAGAGAGGTTGATTTATGACCGGCCAGGTCCCATTCACTCCCTGCTTGATCATGTTGATGGATTGTTGCCCCAAGTGTATGTGTGTTTGTGTGTGTGTCCCATGCTATAGATTGAGAGATATAAGGTGAGTTTGGTGGTGAGTTCCCTGTGGCCAAAACTTTAACAGCACTTGGAAAAGCAATGACTGCTTACCTGTGTATGTGAACCGACTGGCTCTGTGTTACTGGTGCGCAGGCAACAGCCAAATTAGATTGGTGGATGTCAGTGAGGCCTCGTCTACTCTTGGTATTAAAATGCAGTCTCCATCTGCATATGCTGTACATTTGATGAACAGTCCCACCATGTCCTTGGATATTCTTGTATTATAATCTTGTTGTCAGCATTCTGTCCACATTGCGACTGAATCTCGTTTGTCGCCTGCATTGTATGCAAAGCAGGCAACTAGGCTAGGAGGTGATGTATAGTTTGTAGTTATAGTTGCTTTTCTTTTGCTGCAAAGGGGTTTTCTTGTAGAAGGTTTCTCAGTGGTTTCCGATCTGTCTTTAAATCCCAAAAGTATCATGAACCCAGCGGGCAAGTTATATCTTGTGAATTGGAGTATTGCATATTTGTATTCACTATTGTTTAAAATGGAGGGAGCTTCAAATTAATACATATAAATGATATCATTTGAACATACAACACATAAAATAACAAATGAAATTTGAATGGTATTATAGAGGTAGATTGACAGCTCTAGTGTGAACACACTTCTTTTTCAAGCATTATTGCTTATTTTACATAGTGTTGGAACTAAATTAGATCCTGTCACAGTGTGAACAGAATGCTGGCACCAAAAACATCATATCAGAAAAAGCAAGAAAATATTACTTATTAGCATATTTATTATGTCTCAGAGTTTGTCTTTACCTGCACCCCCCCCTTTTGTGATTGATCTGACTTTAATATGGGATGTCGTCAATAGCTTGGATTTTGCCTCATTAGTGGAATTCACAAAACAATAGTCAGTTGAGTGTAGATATCCTGCAATGTAGACATAGTGTCTGGTCTAGACAGGTGTACTAGTATAGAGAGAAAGCTTGTGACTAATTTAAGACAAGACACCTTTAAATAAACAGTAGATTCAATCTGTCTCCATGTTATTACAAAATAAATAATGCATACTGCCAGAACTGATAAGAGCATATACTGTAGTTGTGCATGTTTCCCAACACAAGTAATGGTAACATATTACTTAGATCAATTTCGCAGTTTGAATCTGCATGATTTTCAGTTGTCATGTTGATAAAAAGTCAAGTCCAAATCCAACGTGAATGGCTTTGAACTGAAGCCCCAGGTGATTGAGCTTGACAGAGTAGTTTTTAATGAGTAGGTTTAAATGAAGCGTTGGCCCACACTGGGCTGAATTGTGACAGAGTCTCCAATATGTTCATATATTCTTTTACCTCATAGCATACATTAACCACATTAAGAACTATAGGATGAGCAGTATGTTCTGTGTTCTAAAGTACTTTAGCTTGGCTGAATACAGGTACAAATGCAATGGTACCTTAAAGGAACCTGACTCTGATGGAGCATCTTCGGAAGAAAAATAGAGCATTATAGTTCTCAATTGTGTTGCTAAATAGTACCAATAAAGGTTTGGACATTGTTTGTGAAAGAATGCTCAGCCAGCCAGTGGCTCACTGGAGCATTAGCATTATGAACGGTCGTACTATCTTTAACTTTATCAAATTGTCTGAAAACAACACCAGGCTGATACAGTATAACCATACAGACCTCTACAAACAGACTGCTTGCTTGTAACTTAACATTACTCTGTTTTTGGCTGAGATGGAGGACATAGCACTGCATACATTAGCCAGCAGTTAGCAGCTTAATACTGACGAAACACCACAGTCAATTTCAGCCAACAGGCAAATGTTTTGTAAAAAAACGAATATTCGATACCCAAAATTGAAAATCGAATACCTACCCATCCAACGAATATCCGATCCAGCCCTACATGCAACATTACAATATTGCAGACAACAATATTGAGATTGGAACATTCCCAGAACGCCTGAATAAATGTCATTGTCATTTCCTGTCCAATCCGAAAGTTCTTGAAATTATCGCTTTCTACACTGTGGAATTTTTCTGCGGTACATCAGTGAGGCTATTATCTCTCCTGTTTTCTAAAATGATACTAATAATTTAGTCATGACGTAGAATGTCAGTTTTTTTAGGTCAAGAGTAAGCTTGGGGCACCAAAACAACCACGATGACCATTGTGTACCACAGCTCTATACAAGCTAGTCTCTCTCTCATTATATGGACTCAAGTACAGTCTCTACGTCCACACGAGGATTTGGAAAACATGCTCATACTACTTTTTCCACTTTTAGTGGAATTTCTTCTAGATTCAGAAAAATAGCTCATGGAAAATTACCTTAAAGAAATGTACTTCCAGCTGGTCTTCTGCGATGCGGCCGACTCACTGAGGATCACCTGTCAAACCTCAACAGGCAACGAAGGAGTGGCAAGGGATTCAAAAGAAGGCTATATTTCCACACTTTGTCACTGCAGTATGTCACAACTCCTTTCTCTCGCTCTTGTGACACATTAGCTTTTCCATTGTGCCTCTCTGTGTTTCTGTCAGAACTGGACCTTAGAGAGTAAACCAGAGACAGTTGGTTTATGATGGTTTGGATCTGGACATTTCAGGACACATACCCCCCCAGGAGGAGCCCCCTCCTCGTCATGAGGAGCCCCTTGTCCATTTCTGCAGTCACATCACACAAGCCATTAGAAACTCCCGTAGATTTCATTTTGACGACACTTTTAGGGATTATAAACTCTCAGATGGACTTCATGGCTATGTTTTAAACAAACCATAATGCAACACTCTGTAGCAGCCGATGGCAAAAATAATATCAGTTGTATATTGTATATTAGTAAATGTCTCGACCTTGAATATAATATGACCCACTTTTTCAAAAAGTTCAGAAAAGAAAATATATATATATATATTTATATTAAGGGTGCTCCGATCGATCGGCCACCGATCGGTATCGGCCGATAATGGCTTTAAATAGTTTGATCGGTGGTCTCCATAAAGGCCGATCAGATAGGCCGATCAGATGATGCACTACCACGGATGTATTAGGAGCGCACTACTCCTGAGAACATTTTCAAAATGGCGGCGTCCCTACATTCAGCGGTCTGGCAGTTCTACAAGGTGTCTGAACGGCGGCAGAACAGCAGTTGGCCCGCGGCCGGTCGCAGAACGAAGACACTAGGAAGACGGCTACTGCTTTTAAAAGCGTCTGCCACCGGTGGTGCTCCGGCAAGCGTGTTTGCGATTACGCCATTCTGACGCTTCTACTGCCTCTGGAGCACCGCTGGTGGTCCGCCGACTCATTGCTATCTGGGAAAAAGACAATACACTAGCGATTAGCAACGTGTGTACCGAGGAAATACCACGAGGCGGAAATCTCCAAAGACTTTTCAACACCACCAACCTCATCAGACATTTGAAGGTTAGTCACAGAAAGGAGTGTGAGGAGTTTTCAAAGTTAGCTAACGCTAAGGCAGAGCGGAGTTGTGTAGCTAGCAGCTCCGGCGCCGCTCAAACAGCTGTTTCCCTGTGTGTGTGTGTGTGTGTGTGTGTGTGTGTGTGTGTGTGTGTGTGTGTGTGTGTGTCGGTGTCGGTGTGTGTGTGTCGGTGTGACTGACTGTGTGTGTCTGTGTGTGCTGAAGAAATGTGCAGTGATTGAAAAAAAAAAGAAAAAAAAAAAATAGGCTCCAATACATAACTAAAGTGTGTGGCAAAATTTCCCAAAACTCCCTGATTGACTTAAACTCTCTATATGAGATAAGGACTCTGAAGAAAGCCCAGTCAGTCCTGGCTGATATAACCCCCCCCCCCCCCCCCCCCCCTCTGAACAGCGACAAGATGTTACCTCTGGCCGCAGATTCTGTCTGCCAAAATGCAGGACAAACAGACATAAAAACTCTTTTGTTCCTGCTGCTATAGGCTTTGTAAATAAGTCATTGCGAGATGTGTATGTCTTTGTAGTTTGTATTTATTTTGTCTATTATTGATGGGGTTTGTTTTCTGTATAGTCTATGTGTTGTTTATGTTGCATTCTATTGCTGCACAACGAATTGCCCCTCGGGGATAATAAAGACTCCTTGAACCTTGAAAGGACATTTTTTAGATTTTGAGCTAGGACAGAAAGCCAAACAGTTACTGATACATTCTCTAAACATGTGTGACTGTTATGTAATGGCGTAATTTTCAGTTCATAAAAGTGATCGGTGATCGGTATCGGCCGATACGTCTTCCAGCAATCGGTGATCGGTGATCGGCCCCAAAAATCCTGATCGGAGCACCCTTAATATATATATATATATATATATATATATATTAATATGGTAATTCCATGCGTTATTAGGGCATGTATTACAGTATTTGACTCCTGTTTAAATGACATGAGTTTGGACATTTTTGTGTCATTTAAGTGAATTTAGCTGGTCCAGGTGGACCCGTGTGGGTTTTGATCGGTCCAAGCTTTCACTTTTTGGCCTGATATGATCTTCACTTCCTGCAGATCTGTCTCGTTCTCTCACTCTCCTCCTGTCATCAAAACTCCCAGGAGACACCTAGGCTTCTCTCCATCCTCCTTTTCTTCCGCCTGTTTCCACATTTTTTTCTCCTCTTCTCATCTAATCCGCGATTCAAATTACCTGAACGCCTAATGCTTCCTTTTAGCGATGCATGAGTGGGATCAACTGAAGGGAGTCAAGTAGTGGATTAATTCACACACACACACACACACACACACACACACACACACACACACACACACACACACACACACACACACACACACACACACACACACATACACACACAGGGTATTAACAGCGCAGGAAGAGGATGCAATACACTTTAACTGCACTCTCCCTAGAATGACTCCCATGACGTGTGTGTGTGTGTGTGTGTGTGTGTGTGTGTGTGTGAGTGTGTGGGTAGTGCATGCGTGTTTGTGTGTTTATTGAAAAAACCTGCCAGGTGCTGGTTTGAATAAGCCACATCTGGAAGTCTGAAGTGTGGAGAATCAATGTCAGGCCTAGGAATGTACTTACACACACACACACACACACACACACACACACACACACACACACACACACACACACACACACACACACACACACACACACAGTTAGGTTGTTATTATGACCCATGCCAGGCCTATTTTCTGCTTGTAAATGTAGTTTGTGCCATTGCTGTGCACCTGAGGAGTTGGTAATTAAATCAGACTGGTATTTAGGTGGCCTCAGAGCTCTGTGGAATTATTTGAGGACTTTTTCAGGTTTTTACATTTTTGCTTTGTGAGTTCAAGGATGCAAATGTGTGTTAGCTAAACATTCAAGCAACAATTTATAATCTCTCAAAATTTGAAAGAGTACATAGTTACGTTATGTTTATTATTCAAATGTGAAGTGTAAAACAATGATGATTATTATTAATTTTCATTCTGCCCTTTTCATTAAATCAACATTTTTCCTCTTAAATTCTGAAAATGGACATCTGAAACTACAGTGGCAGGTGGGTTTCAGTCCATTCTTCCAGGGAAATGTGACACCGCTGAAAAAGGCATGATTACGCTTTTCAGAAAGAAGGTACTTCAATCAGAAGTAATCACAAGTATTTGTTACAGACTCTGAGTGGAAGTGGCTTCTCAGCTGCTGTGGTGAAATCAGTGGTGTACTGCAGGTCATATGAATCTATACACGGTGAAGCCACTTCTTTTTCAGTGGGCTTTGAGTATCGGCTCACACATCTTTTAATTAACAGAAAACGCGTTCACGGCAGAGATGCCCTGAGTTTTTCATCATTGTTTTCTTCTGAATTGTGAGCAAAAGGCAGCAAGAAGCAAACAGGCAACTCTTGTGTCCCATCCAAATAAGTCCCTTCAAAGTCTTTTGTTAGCTTTTTGTTTACACTACAACATGTATGTGTAAGGAGGCTTTTACTTCAAATTTCAACTTTATTGACTATGCAAACAGTTTAAAACCACCACACAACTTCACACACACACACACACACACACACACACACACACACACACACACACACACACACACACACACACACACACTTCTCCCATCATTGCTTACACCATGGGGTTAGACTGAGACCAAAATAAAATGAGTTAATAGACTCAAGCCAGCTGATGTGAAATATATGAGAATGTGCAAAGTTGCGAGACACCACTGAAGTTAAACATGGTTGGAACTTGCTGGAAAGATTGTAGCTGTTAACTTGTTTGAACTTGAGAGAAAAAGAAAAAACTGCTGGAATCTCAGAGCTGCCATTTTGTAGTTATTTCAAGTTGGGGAAACACTGGTTCAAATCCAAAGTTGTTTGAAATGTGATAAGTCCAGCTCAGCTTCTCCCCGAAATCACAAAATGGAGAGAAATACATCTCCACAGATGTTTATTCCCATTCCAACTGTAACCATGAAAGAGAGAGAAGAGGAGGGGTGGAGGAAAGCAGCGAGAAGGGGAGAAAAAAAAAGTTTTTGCAACTCTGCACTCTGTGTAGCAGTGCGGTCGCTTTGTAGCTGTAATGAAACAGCAGGCTGAGGAACTCAACTTCTGGAAGTAATCTAGGGCCTAGCCTCACACACACACACACACACACACACACACACACACACACACACACACACACACACACACACACACACACACACACACACACACACACACACACACAGTTGCATAAAGGAAAGAGGCCCACAAAGACATACTCATGCTCACACACATACACCCAGCTGGCCATCCAGCAGCCCCTGCATAACCGCTAGCTGCTTTAATGAAAGCCTGCAAATCTATTTGTGGAGCTGAAGCTACCAAGAGGCAGGGCAGGGTCACTTTACAGACCTTCTCTCATAGGCTGAAACTGTTAAATATATAGTTATCTTTTATAGCTGAAACTCCTAAAACTGTGTGTCATTGCTAGCCAAGTGTCGCCGACTGCCAAAAGTGGTTTTTTTGTGTGTGACTGTAAAAAAGCCATGATATCATGTCTCTCCACGTCCCTGAACTAGCTGTAACTCATAGGAAACTAAACATGAGGTTAAGTAAGTCTGCAGGAGAGTATAGTTCATAAATATAGGTTCCTGGCAAAAACAGGCTTGGCTACATATGAATACAGCACATACAGATAGCTATGGGTGGTTTTCTATGTTTTACTGCATGCTTGGTAAACTATTAGAGAAGGGTTGCATCACCACATGAGAACCTTCCTCAGTGTCATGAATGTGACAAACGATCTTTCCATTTTTCAGTCCTCATGCCTGCCCAGAACCTCAGTTTTAAGGCCTCTGTTTCCACTTTGATGGGAACTTAATTGTTCTGGCTGCAAGCAGTTGGGTGCAACTGAGAGAGAGAGAGAGAGAGAGAGAGAGAGAGAGAGAGAGTCTGAGAGATACCAGGCCTGACCAGTGTCAGCGTATGGAATTAATTAGACTGGTAATAACTGCCTGGAAGAGGGACACAGAGAAGGAGAGAAAGAGGGCAAAATGAGGCAGTGAAAATAAGTTGAAGAGGATGGAATGGAAGCTGAGAAAAAGGGACCTAAAATATGGACGAAGAGAAAAAGAAAGTGTGACCAAAGGGCAAAATGTGACGGAGAGGGGTTTAATGATGAGGGGAGAATTAGTTCAAGCTATTTGTAAAAGAGAGAAAAAGAAAAGAACCCATCAGGAATGTCTCTGCCTCTCTGTCTTTTTTTTTCCCTCACGTTTTTTTTTCCTTCGTTTTTTTTCCTTCATTTTTTTTCTTTCCTCCATGTCACCTCCGGGGCTCCGTACTACCCATCCTCCATGATGTGAAGCTTCATTGACTGTATGCTGGTCACAAAAATCAAAAGTCGAATTTTTTTTTTTTAAATGTTTCATGTGTTTTTTCCGTTACATTTTTTTTCCTTTGTTTCTTTCCTTTGTTTTTTTTCCTCCTCACGTTTTTTTTTCCTTTGTTTTTTTTCCCCTCCATGTCACCTCCGGGGCTCCGTAGTCAGAAATGTACTCACGTTTTTTGTTTCCTCACGATTTTTTTTGTGTTTTGATCTTGATGCTAACACACGCTTGATTCTTGATTGTACTAAAAATATGAACCTACGAACAAATAACTGAAACATATACCTATAGCATTATTATTTTATCTAGAAAATAAGTTTGAAAAGAGGGAGTTGTAATATATGTATTATTCATGGCATCATATAGCCTATTCTTTCTAAATAAAAAGAGTGTCTCCCACAGCGAGTGTTGCATTGTGGGATATTTGGAGCCTTAATGTTGCTAGGCTGGGGAGTGTCTTCAAGTCTGTTCATGGTGTGTCTTTTAGAAGTTAGTCAGCCCCAGAAGTATTTAATTAGCCCAGTTCAACCTGCAGGAGTTTGTAACGGCTCATGTAACACGTTTAGCTGCCATGGAGGAAATAAATACCTGAGTGAAAATGAGTCAAAGCGTCTCCCAAAGTCTTTACTGCAGAACAGGCCGTAAAGACTTTAATCTATCAAGCAGCCAAAAATCGATTAGGAGCTCAAAACGACAAAAAGAATTTGAAAAATGCCACACATAGATTTCGTCTTTGTATAATTATGGGTTCTGAAATTGAGTCCTGTGATGCTTGTGGCTCATTCGTAGCACTGACTGCTGTGCCTGTGCCGTGGAAGACTTTTAGTTCCTGAACTTAAGGCATTTTGTGTCATGTAACAATAAAAATGCATGCAAATTTGAATACTTACGAGGCATTTCATGTTACCAAGCTATTCAAAAGTTACAGTGTAGTCTCAGTCTAACAACAGTGTGAATTAAAGCTTTCTGGGTTTGAAATAAGTTAGGCAATGAACCTGTTCTATGAATTGTTTGTTCCCAAACAGTGTGTTGGCAGAAAAAAAACATTATCCTCACCTCTCCCCCCCCCACACCCCTCTCTCCCCCTCAACACAAACTCATAAGCGCTCTTGGCCTCTCTCCATCTGTGAAAGACTGAATTGATTGCAGAGATTGATCGGCAGGATGCAAAAAGTGGGACATTTTTTTAAATTTAGTAAAAAGCTGTTGAGCGAGGGCACTCATGGTTTCTCTGGAGAGTCCAGCCAAGACGACTAGAGGATCTCACAGTGCTCCTGCTTGACGCACAAATAGACAACTCTACACACACTTTGCCATCACCTAACTGTATCTTTTCCCCCTCAAACATGTATGTGCTATCTTGTCAGTAAACATGTTTCTCATATGTATTTGTGATTGTACTGGTGTGCTATTACACATTTTGTAAACAGACTGCAATAATATTGTTTATGGCACAGTCAGTGTAAGGAATCTTTAACCAGGGAGAACAAAGTGACAAAAAAGAGAGAGAAGACGCTTACTCGTCTTTTTTTAAAAGATTAGTTAATGTTGTTTTGCTTTTGAATGATGGCACTCACCAGTTCTGTGGAGATGATGCTCATGGCTGTTACAGTCACACATGCACTCACACAGATGTTGACACACACACACACACTTACACAGATGTTGACACACACACACACACACACACACACACACACACACACGCACACACACACACACACACACACACACACACACACACACACACACACACACACACACACACACACACACACACACACACACACACACACACACACACACACACACACACACACACACACTCACTCACTCAGAGGCTCTGGAGCACTTCCTCATGCTGCCAGAATACAGCAGTCATGCTCATGTGCGATGAATAAATGACGAGGAAAAAAAGAGTCTCTATTTCAGTTTAATTCTAGGCTACTCCCATCACATCCGCCTGAGTTTCTACCCCAAAAAAAATCCCTGCTCCTTGTGTGTGTGTGTGTGTGTGTGTGTGTGTGTGTGTGTGTGTGTGTGTGTGTGTGTGTGTGTGTGTGTGTGTGTGTGTGTGTGTGTGTGTGTGTGTGTGTGTGTGTGTGTTTAGGAGCTTAGCTAGAGGAGGAGGGGACAGGAGAAGAGAAGCATCCGTGCGTCCTTGCGTGCGTCCTTGCGTGCGTGCGCTGTGGTATAGCATGTCATAGCCATGGTATGTGAGCAGCAGTACTCTGAGGTAGCTGGAAGTAAACCAAAACCAGCTCATAACACACACAGTAAAAAGAACACATGCTAATACACACACAGACACTGACAAAAAAACATACACTCAGACTCACACAGGCAGTAGGAGGGTGGGCTTTAGTGTGAATGACATGGCCCAGATTGGAGGGTGAGTCATTTCCGCTCAGTGGGAGAAAAGTGAGGGAATGTCCCTTTATGGAAAGAAAGGAAGCCACTCTTTTCAAAAAACTCTAATCTAATTCTCTCTCTTTTTGTCTCTCTATATTTGTCTCTCATTCTCTGTCTGTCTCATGTCACATGTACGATGTGCGGCTGTCCTCTTTCTTTCCTGAACTTCTTTCAAGTTGATTTCAATTCTAGTATGGCATGCAATGGAAAGACTTATTAATTGTAAATATGAGTGGCTACACTGAGTGAGATGTGATTTGTTTTTAAAATCCACAAGGTTATGTTTATTGTCTCCAACATGTCAATATGTAGAACCGAAGCAGCTGGACTAAGGTGAGGTGGTGGTGAAGATAACTCTGAGGCTGATATGTTCTTCGCACCCTAATCTCGCATTGCCAGGAGGAGGGTCTGGCTAGTCCACACAGCATTCCGGGATGAGAGGAAAAACGTGCTCTGGTTTATTGGCATGTCTTTAAACCAATCACAATCGTCTTGGGCGGTGCCAGGCACCAGGAAAAGCCGCTGCAAAATAGCCTCGGGAAGGAACTTGTTTTGGTGGAACGTGTAACCATAGTCCTCGTAAATCCACTGGAGTTTAAAATACCAACACAAGGGAAGCCCAAGGCAATGGATATCCAGCCTAAATGAGTGAAATTCTGCAGAATTTCCGTCGCCAATGGAGCAATCCCGGAAGTGGAACGTCAAGGATATAGACTAATCGCACCTTACAATTCATTCAGCAAAACAAACAACATGCTGTCAATTTTGCTATTTGAACAGCATCATCAATGTAGAGTTTAAAGTTTCCCCACAGGGTGGCGCTAGAGTTAAGTTCAGTTCAAAAGAGTTCATCCCTGGGGGAGCCTGAACTTTTTCAGCAATTTAACAAAGAACATGCTCACCATTCTTTAACATCTGTCCATTAGATTTTGATATTTCATGTGCACAAGGGGAGATTTTGGTCTGCTTGTAGCAATATGGGAAATGAGGACATCACAATTCCTTTCCACAGCAGATAGAAATCTAGACATAAGCTTTTGAGACACATGATAATAGACTGAGGTGTGGTATGACAGACACATGAACCAACCAATCAAATGATTGACATTGCCACCTTTAGGCTTTCCCAATGTTGGGGCAAAGACCCTCATAAGTGGATAAATTAGAAGTAAAAATACTACATGTAATGTTTCTTTGTTAAAACCTTTATAGTGGTTATGCAGCACACATTGTTTTGAATTGCTTCATCTGCCAAAATGTACTGGACATCTGATGGCCAGTGTGTTTCAGAGGAAGGTAGAAGTAATTGGGTCGGTTGTACCACAGATCAACGAGCCAATCATCAACAATAGGCTCATCCTATGTAATTGCAGGAGTTTGCTGGCGTTGTGTATGTTTGCAGAGCCTGACCCGAGAACTGCCTTAGCCTGTCTTGAATAAATGCAGAACTTTGGTAACAGACATTGAAGGTGACACTCATAGTTTTGTTTTCTTTGGTGTGAATAATATTATCTATCACACTTTTTATTTGGCGGTAATTTGCGTTTTAAACAATCCACAGCAGGTAAACAAAGTCACATGGACTCACAAGTAGCTTGTTAACTGGGCAAACCTGTCAGCGTCTTGAGGAGTGAAGTATGATTCTAGTCCATGCAACAGATAAGTATTTTTTTTATTTTTGTAACCTTTATTTATTCAGGGAAGGTTCACTGAGAGGCAGCCTCTCTTTTGCAGGAACGCCCTGATCACATTCACACAGTTCCACATTCATACCTGGAAGCTGCCCAGTACAACCACAGTCTGATCTGCTGCCACTGAGCAGCTCCACTGGAGCGGTTGGGGGTTAAGGGCCTTGCTCAAGAGCACCTCAGTGGTGGTAATGAGTGGGACAAGTGCTGTTCTTTCACTTTCCCCACCCAGATTTGTATCCTGTTGGTCTGAGGATTGAACCAACACCTTCCCGGTCACAAGCTCTCTTGTCTAACCTTTAGGCCACCACTGCCCTGTGTGATAGATTATTTTCTGGCGTCATTTCCACTTGCTCTACATTACATTCTCAGTGTTAATAAACCACATAATTGACTTGCACGAGGACAGGGACCTGCTTTTTCAGGTGCTGCTGATCAGCTACGTGGTGCCACCCAAGATGCACTAAACGAGTTAAACCTCCAGACTACAAAGAACCACCCTGACCAAGTCTTTGTAAACACGCCCTGAGGCCTCAGTCACATCAAGTTAGCATTATCGAAGGAGACTCTCAATAGCTTTCCCTGCTCAGTGTTTTCTCCTCCTTTGCAAAAAAACAAATATCAGAGGAATTTTTACATTGGGAAAACTCTAATAAAACATCTGATTAAAACAACACCAGAAAGATTGCTGAAACGTTCTGGTCTATTGTAACGCTGATATTCTTATTGGATTCATTGTGATTCTGACTGTGAGCTGCTCAGGTTAACTCAACAGCTTATTGTTTTGGGGAGTTGGTTCTTACACTGCTGGGCTTCTGTTTGCTTGCTGAGACAGTGTAATCTAGTTATTGCTCAATTTGTTAATATTGAGTCATATTCTGCAAATGTACAACATTC
The DNA here is from genome assembly GCA_023631565.1 of Gymnocephalus cernua. NCBI lineage: Eukaryota > Metazoa > Chordata > Actinopteri > Perciformes > Percidae > Gymnocephalus > Gymnocephalus cernua. The sequence continues at coordinate 6,243,072 of CM042437.1, read as the reverse complement.
CTAAATGAGAGGTTGAAAATAATTACTGGCACAAAAGCAAATGGACATTTGGCATCATTTGTATAAGTGAAATATAAATCTTTAGGATTTTATGATACTAATAATTTTTACAGCTGGTACACCAAGCTTATTTTCTCCAATTTTGTAGAAACTGAGTTATGCAGCACTATCTCCTTCAGACTGTTCATTAAGAGGATAAAATTGGTCACAGGCGAGCTATTGGTACTAGGTTTTAATCAGCCTGGGTCTCTGGGTGAGGGATGACATTTACTTAGGTTAAACTCCCACATGACATGACTAGTGGTATATTTAATGGAGCCACGGTCCCATGGCGAGAGAATACCCTTACCTTGATAGGGTCTCCACATGATATAAGTATGTCTTAATAAGCCTGAATCCTGGTGTAGAAGACTACATCATTATCCCAAGTTGGATGAACCTCAAGAATCCAGATGCATGTAACAGCATGTCTGCTCTCTAGAGTATTTCATTTATAATTCTTTTTCCTTCTTCTGTTTATTTCATTTGTTTTATAAAGGTTGGAGTAGAACTCTAAAAATCACATTTAGAAGCACAATTCTAAGCATTGAATAGAATATAATGAGGAACGACAGGTCAAGTTTCTAGTAAAACCTCTCGGTAAATGATTTTGACAAAGTTAAAAACAATACTACATTCCCCAGATGCTCAAATTGTAATGCAAGCTATAATCTATGGAAACACCTGTCATTTTGGAGTGGGGAATTCAACATAGTTCTCAACTTATTATACATTATACATATTTTTTTCTCAAATAGCATATCTTGATTGTCTGTGTTTGTTATGGACAAGGCTATAAAAGATGGTGCATAAAATGCTTATGAAGCTGAGATAAGCCATATACTCTATACGCTGCTCTTGCTTCCCCAGTAAATTGTTGTGTTGATACTGAGACCAAGCTGAACTGCTCATAATGTATTATGAAATGTTAAAAAATAAGTCAATTGGGAAATAAACCAGATCTTCTCAATTTGCTGACCTTTGGACACACAACACTCTGTTTGAGGTCTCCCTCACCGCCCAGTGGCAGCCTTCTTCTGCTCCACAACACATTGTAATACTTGTAATTACTTCTGCCAGGAAGACATTACCAGAATATGTAAGCCTAAGGCTACAACTAATGATTTGTCTTAAAGGTTAACTACCGTTTTTTTCAACCTGGTTTTTGCGCCGGCTCGTCATTGCGATCTCGCTCAATACTGGACCAATTTCATAGATTTTTGGTCACATCAGTCTATTAGACACAAATGCATTGGTAAATGGGGGTTGAGAAAAACGGTAGTTACCCTTTAATGCCAGACATTAGGTTGGACAAAGGGAGCTTATCTTAGAAGATATTCTTTTCTTTTTGGCTTTTTGAGAAAGGAATGAAAATATAGCATATATTGTGTGTGTGCAGAATTAAATCAGTGTGTTGGTTCGTTAAATAGTGTTGAAAGACTAATCACAACATAAAACAGCAGTTTTGGACACTGCTTGCTTCCCATGTAACTCCTGTCCATTAACCTGGCAAACGTTGTGACCCTGCATCGTTTCCTTCCCAAATCATATCAGACCTATCTATCTCACTACATTCAGCCACTCTCTAAGACACACTCCTTTCTTTCTCTCTCTGAGTTCATTCACCCACTCGTCACAAACCCATATTATCTATCATATTGCATTCATCCTGCCTCAGTTCCCCTGGAGCTGTTCCGTTCTGTTTCGTTTTGACCCCTTCTGTGTTCAGACAAGCCGCTACACACTTTAATTTAATCAACCAGAAGCCCAGAGTCTGGAGAAAATAATAAAACTTAATCACTTTACTCTGCTTCTTGCTCCATCTCCATCACTGGTGGAGGAAGATGAGGAGGAGAGGAGAAATCTTAGTTGTCTTAGCTCCAAAGTCTATTTATTACCAGTCTCATGTAACTCCATACACACTTCAAAACTCAGGCTCTGGGCAAAAATAACTATAAGACAGAGTGTATTTATTATCAGCCTTGTGTAATACCGCACACACATTACAGGCTTCATTTGTTCCACTGCAGATATACAGTGCCGAAGCTGCAGCACGATGTGAGCTACTGGGAGAGGACAAATTATAGAAACAACTTGTAATATAAGTGCTTCCTTGATTTCTCTTTATTTACATTTATTCCTGGAATCTTAAGGGGAAAGGCGAGGAAAACATGCAAGTGAGGAAAAATTATGACGTATGAGGTGCATAAATTGACACATTTCCAATATAGATTTTTTTTTTTCACCTTCATGTCAGACCTGGGTGCTATATTGGGTGTTGATGGAAGTGAGTATAGCTGTTTTCACATATGATCTCTGGACAATGTCCCAGGAATCAGGTCCAGACATAGTCCGGAGTTTCCTTTTCACACATATAGCACACAACAGACAGTGCATGTGTGAAAGGTGCTTATAAGAAGTGAAAGTCACAGCCTGGTTTTTGTTGGAAATGTGGCAAGGGAAAAGCCTCAGAATATATGACAACACTGGGCACTTCAAACACTGGAAACTGCATCAGAGCAAAGAAAAACACCCACATGTTGGCCATTCACCATCATTAAATAAAAGACACTGAGGGATTTTCTTAACAACGCTTCAATACTGAATTATCATCTCATATCATCTGAGCTTAAATGAGCATTATGACCTTTACCAAATTACCATTACACAGTACTGGTTCTGTTATTTTGTCAATACTGCACTTACCGTAAATCATTATGGTGGTGTCAAATGATGTAAAAGGATTGCTGGGCAGAGCAAGTTCTTTAAAAGTCATGATGGAAGGCTTGTGGGGGTGGCAGTAGCTCAGGAGTTGGTTTGGGAATCGGAGGGTCGCTGGTTCAAGTCCCCGTATGGACCAAAATATGGCGTGTGAACTCAGTGCTGGAGAGTTGCCAGTTCGCTGCCCTTGAGCAAGGCACTGAACCACCAACTGCTCGGGGCGCTCATCCACGTGCCGCCCCCTCACTCTGACGTCTCTCCATTAGTGCATGTATCGGTCCTGAGCATGTGTGTGTATTTCAAGCCTGTGTGTAAAAAACTGTACCAACAGAGGGAAAATGTGAATTTCACAACTGTCGCACCAAATGCTTGCTCATGGGAAATTGTTGAGGTCTTTGTAAATTATAGGGTGTGGTCTAGACCAAGTCTATCTGTAAAGTGTCCTGAGATAACTCCTGTTGTGATTTGACACTATAAATAAAATTGAATTTAAATTGAATTGAATTTTACCTTGCGGGATAAATAAAGGCATGTCTTCTTTGCGGTGTCAGTAGTCTGACAATTGAGCAGTTGAACATTTTCCATCAAAAGCTGTTAATGCTATTGGTGCCAAACTGGCGTGAGGCCATCCAGCTGCGGTCACGTCACAGCCGTCTGCTGTGTTCTAACGCTGACGGCCAGTTGCAGTCACCTTTGATGGCTTTCTAATCTGAGCCTCAACAATAAATAGTTCCTATCAATCACACTATCGATCCCTCTATTGATTGAAGTAATGAATGCTAGCTGCCTTCATTACACTTAATTGCTGTATTTCAACGAGCCTGCTAAGGTCATCGCTTCAAATGACCTTTGACTCCCATCTTCTGGAGCCTAATTGTCATGGAAATAGCTGTCGGGGTAACGAGGGACAAATGAATGGCTCTAATCTGCAGTTTGCAGCTGCAGAAATTGGAGAGCCACCAATAATAACAGGTGTAAAAGTCCAACTGTAGATAGAGAGCACAGATACGTTGTGTTTGGATTGGGATCAGTAAAATGTTTCATAAAAGATGACAGTTTGTTCCAGTCATTTTTTACGACTTGAATTATAAAAACCACTGCAGGTGCACCATGTTTTAATAGCAGACATGCTTCCTTAAAATCCGTGAGGAACAATTAACAGTTAACTTGGCAGTTATATTTCAAATGTAGATAAAAGGCCCATTAAGATGTGTCTGCATAATAAAATCATTTATGATCACATTTACACCTGGCTTTAAAAGCTCCCATGTAGCTAAAGGATGTATGAGTTCTTTTACATTATAAGCCTCTGATAATGTTCACTCTCTGCATCCTGTCAGGATTCAGCAATGCTCTCTATGTTGTGGATGTTTGCATTGTACATACACAAAGATATGTTATCCCTTTACACATCTAACAACGTACTGCAAGTCACCCGAGACTTTGTTTACAACAGGGTAACCAAACATAAATCAAAGCTGCATCTGGATTTGGTCCAGAAAGAAAATGTGTGAAGAATGGAATTTGATTAAAACCCTTACTGGAGCATTATGAGAAAAGAATCCATAAGCATTCAAAAAATATGTATGTATATATATATATATACTATATATATATATATATATATATATATATACTATATATATATATATATATATATATATATATATATATATATATATATATATATATATATATATATATATATATATACTATATATGTACACTGGACGCTTATGTACAGTTTTTTTTAGAAATGGAAAGAAACGCACATAAGCAGACATAGACACACAAAGACATAAGTATAATAATATGTTTTTCTTCTGTTAGTGTGTCCAAAACATGGCATCACAGAGTTTAAATTCTGGTTTAACATCAACAACATGAATGTGATACACAACATACAGACACACCAAATATGACTTGTCTCTGCACATGAATCACTGCCATGACAGTTATGTGGACATACTGTAGATGCGAAGCTGGGCATAAAAAAGGTTACACCTCAACTGCTAAACGTAAAGGTACACACACATTTGTTTACACGTACAAAAACGGGATGCCGGCTACTAGTGGCAGTTGTTTAGCCCCCAATAGGTGACTGCGAGCCAGGTACAGACACAGCCAGATGACGCTCCTTTCAGGGGCCATGTAGAGCTGTTTAGCCAGAAAGGTTAGTGTCATGCTGTTCAGGCACCAAAACGACTAGTTAAGTTCAGGAAAAAGATTGTGGTTTGGATTAAGACATTCCAGAGGAAAGAACGAGCGCTTCCTGGGTGAAAGTATTTTGTTTTTCGCTGCGAAGTGAATTCTGCTCTCCGGCTTGAAAGCGCTGTATTTACCTTTGAATATTAAAGTGCATATGTAAGTGTTTGGCATGCCTGGCCGAGTGGCACTATATCCATGGTATTGCAAGGGGGACTTAATTATTGCATGTTTTGTTTTGTTGTGCCTGATCAAAAAACATCCCCCCTCTGCTTTCTTCACATAGCGCAACCTGATTATACATTTGACACCTTGCCCCAAATGTATACCTTATGGCAAGTGAGTCAACGAAGAGATGATTAAGCAGAGCGATTCCACAGTTAACAGGAGTGTGGCCCAGTATTTTAGGCAGGTTTCACCCTTCTGGCTCTGTCAAGTAACAATTAAGCCCTTTTTGGCATTTTTGTTGTCAAGAGATAAGCGTGAAGAACATCAAGAGACCAAACAAAAAAAAATGAAGATGTAGTCTTACATCTGAATGTGTCTGAAGTTAAAGGGCTACAGCCAGGCAGCCAGATGAACGCTAAAGAGGCCGACTTCTGTTCCTGTGATAATTGGGGCCACATCTGGCATAAATCCTGCAGTGTGAATAAAATGGAGCCTCAGTAAAAACCATTATGTGTCTCCAGGCTTCTGCCCAGTGCAGGTGTCACTACCTCTGGTTTAAAAAAAATAACTTATGGCCATATGAATATGACACACACCAGCATGCACAGCACATGAATGCACAGGCTGGAGCCTCCCTTCACAGCCGCACACACATTTCACAGTGACACAGACATGCACTGCCTAACAAAACAATAACAAACTAAGCAGTGTTAATACCCCCAGATTAAGATAGCGTGGCAGAAAGACGACACTGACCTAAAAATAATTCAAAAAAAGATAGGCTGCAGCTGCTGCTACACTCGACTCAGATTCACACCAACCAGTGTGACCTTTCTGCAAATGTAGAGAAACCCATACAACAAAAACAATTATCCACCGGGATATGATAAAGTAGGTAATTTCATGCCCTGCTGCTTAAATTGTGGCATTCCTGTCAGCTTGCTGTGAAAATCACTGTCCTATGTCTCTCTTTTTCCACAGCCTTAGAATGGTGGCCGACAGTGAGGGAAATACAGTAAATATTTAAATATGTTAAAAAATAAGTAAAACAGCCATCTTTAGGACCAAGACCAAATGAGAACAAAATTAATTATACATTACAATATATTTGTCACTACAATTTGGTTAAACTGATCTTATATACAGTATTCTTTCAAAGGGATTTTTCTCAAGGAAATGGGCTTTTCCTTTGGTTAATCTTATGTTAATATGGTATATATGTTGGTTTCATCCTGGCCCTGGTAAGCCCTGCTTGGCACAAATGTGAAAATCTGTTCTTGTGTTTTGAGGAGTTAGTCTGGATAAAACGAGGAAGGACTATAGTACCGCTAATGCAAAGCCAGAATATACAACAAACGACTTAACCAACTGCGCTAAGACAGATAATAAACTTAAGAACTTAAGGAAATAATAGGATCAAGTGTTACTGAATTTACAGCTTGCATCACGCAGCTCCTGACTGTAATCTAGGATATTTAACTTGGAGATAATTAATATAGCACCACAGTGCACTAAAAAAAAAAACACAAACAAATGCATTAACTTATCAGTTTGTCAACTACAACCCCAAATCAGAAAAAAGTTGGGACAGTATGAAAAACACAAATAAAAAAAGAAAGTAGTGATTTCTAAATGTACTTTGACTTGTATTTCATTGCAGACAATGTGAACACAAAATATTTCATGTTTTGTTTGGTCAACTTAATTTCATTTGTAAATATACATCCTTTCCTGTCATTCAGACCTGCAACACATTCCAAAAAAGGTTGGGACAGGAGCAATTTAGGGCTAGTAATCAGGTAAATTGGTTAAATAATGATGTGATTTGAAACAGGTGATGTCAACAGGTGATTGTAATTATTTGGTACAAAAGCAGCATCCAAGAAAGGTCTAGTCCTTTAGGAGCAAAGATGGGCCGAGGATCGCCAGTTTCACAACAAATACGTGAGAAAATTATTGAAATGTTTAAAAACAATGTTCCTCAAAGAAAGATAGGACGACATTTGCTTATTTCACCTTCAACAGTGCATAACATAATTAAAAGATTCAAGGAATGAGGAGGAATTTCAGTGTGTAAAGGACAAGGGCGCAAGCCTAAGCTGAACAACCGTGATCTCCGATCCCTCAGGCGGCACTGCATCAAGAATCGTCATTCATCTATAAGCGATATCACCACATGGGCTCAGGACTACTTTGGCAAACGTTTGTCAAGTACCACAATACGTAGTTACAGCCACAAATGGCAGTTAAAATTGTACTGTGCCAAAAGGAAGCCCTATGTTAACAGTGTCCAGAAGCACCGTCGACTTCTCTGGGTTCGGAGGCATCTGGGATGGACCATCACACAGTGGAAACATGTACTGTGGTCAGATGAATCAGTATTTCAGGTAATCTTTGGGAGAAATGAACGCCGTGTGCTCCGGACCAAAGAAGAAAAGGATCATCCAGACTGTTACCAGCAACAAGTCCAAAAGCCAGGGTCTGTCATGGTATGGGGTTGTGTCAGTGCCCTTGGCAAAGGTAACTTGCACTTCTGTGATGGCACCATTAATGCTGAAAAGTACATAGAGATTTTGGAGCACAATATGCTGCCTTCAAGAAGACATCTCTTCCAAGGACGTCATGCATATTTCAACAAGATAATGCAAAACCACATTCTGCACACATTACAAAGTCCTGGCTGCGGAGTAAGAGGATACGGGTACTTGACTGGCCTGCCTGCAGTCCCGACCTGTCTCCAATAGAGAATGTGTGGCGCATTTTGAAGCACAAAATGCGACAACGAAGACCCCGTACTGTTGCCAACCTTAAGACTTGTTTGCAGCAAGAATGGGACAAAATTACACCTGAAACACTTCATCACTTGGTGTCTTCAGTCCCTAAACGTCTTTTAAGTGTTGTGAAAAGGAATGGCAACATTAGAAAGTGGTAAATGCTTTACTGTTGCAAGAACCAAAATAGGAATTTAGTTTTTTTTGAAAAACAAAACAATAAAAATCATGAGGAACACATTAAATGATGTGCTGTTGTATTGTCTGCAATGAAAGTCAAAGTACATTTAGAAATCACTACTTTCTTTTTTTATTTGTGTTTTCCATACTGTCCCAACTTTTTCTGATTTGGGGTTGTAGTACTTATATAAACACAGAAACATTAGAGTTATTTTGTCCTTTGAAAAGTGAGAGGCTATTTACAATACAAAAAATATGTTTAATGACTATTGAAAAAATAGCACTTGCAGCTAATTTCAGTAAGCAGAGATCAGAGACGACAACAAAACCAAACCATGTGCCAGAGGCCCGTCCAGATGACAAAACCTCACAGGCAGTTTGTGAAATCCAGATGTAGACTAAATAAACGTTAATGAAATAAGACAATCGTACAGACATCAGACTGATAGCAGCATATTCTCAGTCAGAAAACATGATGTAGATGCACAACAATGTAAATTGAAAAAGCCAACCGGTTCTCACTCTCATCTCGTAAAATACGGACGCTTGGTCAGGTGCCTTTGTCTTTATTGACGCTAAAAGTTTCCTTTAGCGTCATAGAACGTGCTTTATCTAAAAGTATGAAGCTAAATCAGGGCCAAATGTTTTGTTCACTTGAAAAATATATATATAGTTGAAAAACTAAAGCTTGAAATTGAAAATTTAAGTTCTGGTCTAAAACTTGAAAAATAAAAAAAATTTTCTTTCAGTTTGAATAACATTTGGATTCAATTCTGGAATTATTTTGAATACATTATTCATTTTAATTTTTTATATTTATATTTGTTTTCAGTTCCACATTTCAGGTTTTCAGATCCAAAGCTTTTTTTTTTATGGCTTCAAATATATTTCTTTCAGTTTCAGATCTGTTTTTCACTTTCAGATCAGTTTTTTTTCACTTTCAGACAAAACAAACTGATGCCGGTGATAAAGTTCCATTTAAAAAACTGTTTTGGACAACACATGGTACCAATTACACCATAAGAGCAATAAACTGTGCCAGATTGTGCAGTTCAGCAGGAACAATGACTTCTCCCAATTCCACATACGAATTTGAATGCAGCGCCACAGTATTCACTCGGCAGTCAGCATGACGTCCGCTCCGCCCAGGCAACCCGCCATGGGCGTCAGTTTGGTTTGAAATGTGGTGGGGACAACGACGCATTCGTATTTTTCTCTCTTTCGTGCAGGTCATGTTTTCAAAGACGTTGTCCAGGGGCCTGCCTACCACGAAGCAAGTTTAACATGCCCTGGATTTCTTTCAGTTACCCGGCTTCACTAACCTAACAAGCTGTGTCAAAACGGTGGTTATCAACTAGTTCAGTCGACCCAGGGTTTATGTATTTGTCTATTCTAGGAGCAAGTGTTAGCGATGCATCATCTCCAGCTTTGTCCAGTTGTCCATCTATTTTCCCTTTATGTGTTAATGTCAAAAAAAAAAATGCCACTGTGGGGATAATGTCCCAAAGTATCTAATCAAAAATGCTAATATCTAAAAAACAATTGGTACACTTATTTTTTGTTTGAATACATGGTTTTATTTTTCAAGTTTTAGACCAAAACTTACATTTTCAATTTCAAGCTTTAATTTTTCAACTATATATATTTATTTCAAGTGAACAAAACATTTGGCCCTGATTTAGCTCCATATAAAAGCTCCTGGTCGGGACTATTGGCATCCCTTTTGACGCAGTTATGTTAAGGAAAAGGTTGTGGGTGGGCTTACGTTTCCGTGACACGCGGGAACGGGACAGTTAAAGAGGAAAGTGACTTTAGGAAACGTGCCACGCGGGACACAAACCCCAGTCTCCTGGGTGAAAGTCCTGTGTTTGACCCATCCACCACCCCGACCAACCTCCCTACACATCATTTTGGTCTTACATACTACTTGCTAAACCCCGTGTAGCTGCTGCACGGTACGTTCTACAAACACGCTGAAGGGCGCCACTGTCCAAACGTCCGTATTTTACGAGTTCGGAGTGAGAACGGGTTGAAAAAGCACAACTATTTCATGTGGCTAAAATATGCATTTAGACTATAATGTACTTATGAAGATTTGCATATGGAAAAGCACTGTCTGCACATACTCAGTAAAACATGAACTATGTTGTGGTGCTCATTAATACACTTTGGAAATTGGAAATTCCCTTTAGCAATAATATAATATTGTGTAATGTAGAGTAAAGAAAACAACTTATTATGATGATAATGTCATTACTTATTTGCTGCTATTGAAACTGGTGGCCAAAAACAGATACCATCAGTTATTGTTTGCCTTCTCTGTCCGTCTTCCACTACTTGATCTTTTCTTACTTTGGGAAGGTGTATTATTATCTCCCCTTGCTGGCAGTGTATCAGTATAAATTAATGCTTCAAATAATGTGTGTGGACTTCACTCTTGCTTTAGCCTCCTTTTTGACAAATAGGGGAGAAAATGGGTGAATCTAAATAAAGAGTCTGTTTTTGTCTGTCTTTTGAGTTTATTTTTAATGCCAGCACAATTTCGAGGACAGTTTTGCCCTGAGTCCTTTACAGTACTGGCACCAGGTGTTGTCTGTGGCTGGAGCCTTTTCATTTAATTTTTCCATGTTCTTCCTCTCCACTGTATATTTCCCATGGCTGTGTGTTAGCTGGTAGCTGCATGTGGAGCAGTTGATAAAGCTTTCCCCAGAGGTACCAATATCTTTTGTTTTTACACAACACAACAGTTAAAAATCTCATTTTATCCAGAAGGGCCACAAATGTTTTAACTGTCAATAGATCATTTTACATATCTGACAAAAATGCTAATTAGATTTTTGTATGCCTGTGGCGCTTCCCAACCAGCAGCACCAAACCTTTTTCTGAGTTGAATAAGTTTAACTGTTCACCAAATCCTATTAATGGATAGTCAAAGCTGAACTTTGGTAGCACAGTCTGCATGTACACTTACAGCAGCAAGCATATGCTATATGAGTTAGAACTTGTGTATGTTTATTGTATATGTACTTGCCATTTTCAATGCATGCCCAGCTGCATGTTGATGTGTGTGTGCGTGCGCGCAGATACTGCATAGTGCTTTTGCTGCAGTACTTCGACATCCATCCCCCCATCTCTACCTCTCCTCCTCACTCCTTCACCCTGCAAGACACCTGGCTGCTGGTTCTATTTTACACGCGCACGCACGCACGCAGGCACGCAGGCACGCACGCACGCACGCACGCACGCACGCACGCACGCACACACACACACACACACACACACACACACACACACACACACACACACACACACACACACACACAGTGAAATGTCCCTTTTACGCATCAGGGGTCCCCTCCTGTATGTTTGACTGCTGCTTGCTGAGGTGGACTGATTGAAAATAACATTTGTTTTACCTTTCTATGCCTGGTGTTGCATCATGGTGGACAGACACACACAAATACTCACACACACGCACACACACACACAAACGTTTCCAGGTCAGGATTTAAAAATGCTGCTCATCTGTCTTATTTAAACATACTGTTGCTATTATGATGCCGGGACAGTCATACTTTCATGGAGTTGAATTATGATGGTATCTACACTGTAGTTTATGTATGTTGCTACCAGGTTGTGGGAAATCTGCAAAATTGCTTTATGGCACAGAAAAAGGGAGAAGAGATTGCCATTCTTCCTCATTCTGGACATGCTAAAATGTAACTATTACTATTGTAACTTTCACCAACACACCCAAATACTAGATAAACTGATAGATAAACTGATATGAAGGTCAGGGAAGGGGAGAGGGATGAGTAGCAACATCTTGTTTTGGCAACAGAAAGGTTTATGGGAAATATGGTTTTAATTTTAATAATCACTGCTACTGCCATAAAATGAGCCTTACCAGTTGATCTCAACACTAATTCGACAATGACATAGGTTTTAAAATGAACCAGGCTTATTAAAAATACTAGTTAGTGTTCTTGTCATGTAGAAGCCCACTAGAAATAAAAGTCCAAATCCATCCTAAATCCAGAGGGTAAGTAACCAAGATCCAAAGTGTAAACAGTGTGAGCTCACAATCAATAGTTCAAAAGGTGACGTATTGGAGATTCAAGAGTTCTTTTTTACCCATTTTCTCCCACACAGGCTTTCTCCTGTCCCTTGTTCACTTTTACCAGTCTCACCAGCAGTCTCTCTATCCCTCAAGGGCTGACTTCTCCTCAATTTGCCCTGACCTTTCTGCCTGTAAACAGCCAGACGGCAAGGTGGCTGACTGGCTGTCCGACTGATTCTAAATGGAACAGAGTGACGCTGGTAGAGATTGAGGGAGACGCATAGGGACTGATCAGAGGAAGGACGACGACCACACAGAGACACACAAAGAAGACAATAAAAAACTCAGCATTGCAGGAGTCAGATGCACACACACACACACACACACACACACACACACACACACACACACACACACACACACACACACACACACACACACACACAAACACAAACACAAACACACACACACACACACACACACACACATCGTCATAGCGACTTGCCAATCACATGGTAGCCACGGCCTAAAGCATTCCCTACTTCATTGTCTATTTGACTCTAAATGGGACCATAATTTACGAAATGAACATCATGCTGTATTGAAGAAGACTTGAATCTAGCGATTGAGGCCATAAACTCATTGGGATAATCTTAACTGAGGTGGTAAATCAAGTGAGAAAACAGAAGGCCATTTTCTCATAGACTTCTGTACAATCAGACTTCTTTTTGGAGCCTTTTGAATCGCCTCATGCTGGCTGCCTTACTTTTCAAGCCTGGAGTTTTTTGAGTTCCTAAATTATTACACCCCTAAATTACAAGCGGATGTCACATTCACCCATCTATTTTTTTTGTAACCTACGTATCTGCAAATACAGACGAAGGCATGTTAAGTTAATTCTTGAGAATTAACTTAATTAATTAACATAATTGGTTTAGTTACATTTGCGTTTTGTGGAATATTTATTACATCCGTAATGCAGTTACTCTGTGCTTTTAGTGTACACTTTTAGTGTTGCTTTGCCAGTGTATTTCAGTCCATGCCAGTTTTGCCCCATAATGCCAACCTATCTCCGGTGAAGGTATGTTAGTTTTGCTGAAAACCTTTGACTCATGAAATTGTTTTCATTGGCCCAAAAGATGTGTGATTCACCACTCTGATAATCAGCCTGTGAATGTTTGTTTTTGGACTCAAAACCTCAGCTTTGATGGTCTGCTGAAAACATTTTTTAACAGACAATCAGAACATGGGCTATTGAAGATCGGATGGTGCAATTACAGGGATAGATTGTTCACTGACAGTGGTGTGCTACAAATGTTGCTATGAATTATGAAGACAGAGATGGGGAAAAATAAACACAGAATTGGATATTACATTTAACCCAACAATGAGAGTGAGGGTGAGGGAGCTTAAAACCGACCGAAACAGACTCTGGAGACAGACATTATGCCAAATTAGGTGTAGAATTGAAGTATGCATCGTTGGAGAAGAGGTCTAGATAACAAAGACAGACGCTTGCAAAACAATAATTGTTTTATGTAGCAACAATTAACAGTGCTTTACTGCTGAACAGCAACAATATCTATTTGTGTGTAAACCCAAATCCTCTTTGGATCTACATTGGTCTCTAAGAAAGGAGATATGTATGTAATGCTCAAAATGGTCTCTATGCATCCATCCATTTCTACACCTGGTTACTTTTGTTCAGGTTCACAATGTCGCAAAAATCAATCCCAGCATGCACTGGCCAAAAAGCAGTAAACCGCCCCATGCAGCTCACCTCTCTGCAACGCAGACAAATGCATTCATAACTTTGGGCAATTTAGGGAGAACATGCAAACTCCACACAGAAACATCACTGATGTGAGGGGATAACGACATTTTTTTTATTGAATTGTGTTATAATTTATTTTATTTTGATAAATCATTAAGTAGAAATGAAAAAAATGAAACACTGAGCAAGCCTATGTTACAGGAAGGTTGTATTTCTACATCAATAACAGATGAGAGACAGAGGAAAAAACAAACTGCATTAATTCCCTTCTTCATGCTAGATTAGATGCCATATTTCCATACAGAGAGAAGAAGGATACATGGGGAGACAGATGAAAAATACTGAGACAGTGGTTCTGCTAAATGAAATGCTGAATTGCTGGATGTCCGTTAACCTTACCGTATAACCTTCCGCTTTCTTTGTGTTACAATTCTAAACTCCAGTAGATTTCTGAGGACTCTGGTTAACTGCTCCTAAGATCTCTGCAGGGTAAATCCAGACAGCTAGCTAGACTATCTGTTGTAAGACTAAAACAACTTTTGAACGTACACGTTCCACCCAAACAAGTTCCTCCCCGAGGCAATTTTGCAGAGGCACCGGGGCTCCGTACAGCGCTTAGCCAAAACACCAGAGCACGCTTTTCTCCCATCCCGAAATGTTGTGTGGACTAGCCAGACCATCCTCCGCAGCGCTGTGGAGATAGGTCTGGCAAAGCGAGACTACACAGATAAACACAGAAAACACAAACTTTGTAAATACACTCACATAGTCGCTCTCACATACACGCACGCACACAGGCAGACAAAATAATAATGAAAGCACATACACACATTGTCTTATTACATACACAATTATGAACCACATGCACACAGTGTATCGCACACAAATGCACAATCACCGCACACCTGCCACACAACATTTTTAAGGGAATTTCTCACACACACACACAAACACAAACACACACACATGAAGTTACACTTCACACATGTATAAACACAGTTGAATTGGCAACATGTGGAAACACACAAAAACACACTCATTAAACTCACACAAGCATGCAACACCAGACACATTGTAAATGTAGAAATGGCCCCCACACACCCTGTTAACATCTATACACACACACACGCACGCACACACACACACACACACACACTGCACTTTGACACACTATAAATGCAGGTCTCATGCACATACACATAGGGGAAGGTTGTGGTGTCCACGTGGCTGTGTGGTTTTAGGCTCAGCTGGATCAGCCTGAGGTAAAGGAAATGGGAGACTTTATTTTTCCCGAGTCTCTTTCTCCCACTGATTTTTTCCTTTAACCTTTTTTTCTATTTCCTACTCTCTTCACCCTCCATCCTTTCTCAATTTATTTCTCTTTTCCATTTCTCTCAATTCAAAGGCGCTTCATTATCTTGGAATATTGATGTACCGATTGCCATAGTAAAAAAAAAAACACAAAATAACATGAACATGTGCAGATTACAATCAGCTCCATACTTTAAAAGTAATTCATATCTAAGTATATCTAACAAAGGACAAAGAGTATGACCTCTTTTACCCCCTCCCTTACAATGCTGTCAGTCCACTTTTTTGCTCACAGCCACTTACTTTACTTTCCCTCTTACAGCCCCCTCCACTCCCGCCTCCACTGGACATTTTAAGCCATTATATAGCCTGGTTTGGCAGCCTGGTGTGTGTTCATGTGGTGCCGCTCTGTAAAAGACCAAGATTGAAGCTTTGTGGAAAATCCTCGGCTTCCTTCTTAAATACACCCGGCATCACTGTCCAAGGTCCTCAGGGGGGAAGGAAGGGGGAAAGAAAGGGGGAGAAACATATAGGGAGGAGGTGGGGAGTACGGGAGTTAAGGAAAGACTGAAGTTCTGAGGAAGAAGGGTCTTAGAAAAGGAACGATTGTGGCTTGGAGGAATAATCTTGGTCTCTGAAATTATACTTACTGTTGGTCTGAGGAAGAGGAGGAGCAACAGACAAGAAATGTGCAAAAAGAAGAAAAAAAGAGCACAGATAGAAAATGAGAGAAGTATCTCCCTAAATCCCCATCTGAGGAGGAGGAACATGTATCAAAGGAGAAAAGCATCATCAAATTACATTTTTTCTGTCCAAATCAAACCTTCATGGCCCTAAAGGAAGAAAAAACAGGACAACAAGGTCTGCTCAATTTAGTCATTGAGTCTCTAATGCCAAATCAAAGAAGCTCATTTAAGCAAACTGTCTTGACAAATTGTAGCCTGTTTTATTTGTCTGCTTTTGGCCGTACAAAACAATCTGATGCCATTCATCCAGAGAAGCTTGACACATTGGCCTCACATCCACACATCATAATCACCCCAATTATCATAAAGTGAAGTGAACTGACAGCGAGACAGAGACAGATAGGCTGACACTGGACCCTGAGCTGGAGAAAGAAACTCAGTAAGAGAGGTAATAGGCTCCATATGTGCCTGAGTGCCACATTTAGACCCCCATATCTGTCCTTTCCACCTCTTCCTGTGATTCCTGTGACAGCATTCCACCAAGGACACACACATACACATGCACACAGACACACAGATGCATTAAAAGCTGTGTGGGATATACCAACCAGTGTAAGATGTATGGTGTTTGTGCCCTTAAGAACATACACAATGCGCCACATTTGCTGCTAGCCACCAAACCTAATCCCTATCTTTCATTTCTTGAGTAAAGCCACAGAAAGTGTTGACCTCCTCCTGCTTTGTGTTCCATTTTCAGACTTGATAAAGTTGCCATGGAGAGCCAAGTTTATACCAGCTAATCATGTCTCATTTGTTTTTCTGCTTGTGGTTAAAGTTGTGGTAGGGCTGTGCAATTAATCAAAATTGAATCGTGATTATGATTTTGGCTCCCAATGATCACAAAAACTGAATAATCAAAAACAATTATTTAGCTCATTACGTTTTGCAAGTTAACTGAAAGAATACAATTTAAATAGGAAAAGTATTAAGGCAAATTTCAAAGTTTTTTACTGTTGATTTATTAAACTTTTGCCACTGTTTTTTTAAGTTCAATAATTGCAACATCTTTCCAGAAGTCAACAAGTAATCATGTTACATTTTTGAGATTTCAATATTGACCGAAATAATCGTGATTATATTTTTTTTCCATAATCGAGCAGCCCTAAGTTGTGGTCATTTGTGTTTGGTGAAAACCAAAACCTGTATAACTCTTGTTCTTCAGTAGCACATGGATCAGTGTTGGTACTGTGAAGCCAAGCAATAGATTTACCCTGCTCTTATGAAAGGCATTATAAAAGCAGCAAACATGTCCTCTATTATCATGGAACAAATGCCTTCATGTACAATAGTGTTTGTTAAAAGAAGCAGATCAATTTAAATTGGCTTGATATTGTTATGCATCATGTTGTATTGTATTTCTTGCTGAGGTATACGAGTGTTTCCCGTTTCACAATATTCAAATGAGCACAGTTAATTCCCAGAATAAGAAAAGAACGAAGCATTAAAAAATAAATATTGGAAGAAGCAGTGACTTGTTACTGTTGGATTTATGGTGATTTGATGTATTTAAGTAGTAACTACAGTGTATAGCACACAAAATAAGTGAAGCCTACAGTCCACTGATTCCATATGTGCTTTTATAAATTATTGATGTTTTCTTTAACTCTTGGCTTTAAGGATTTCCCCTTGAGGACAATGAAGCAGAATTGAAATGAATTGATTTCTTCACTGTGGTATGCTGACTCACTGAGAAGACTCGTATGGAAAGCGTTAGCTTGCACTCAGAGTAGTAACCCAGGGGTCTCGCGACATAGCATAGCCAATGAGTTCTGACATAAACTTGTAGAGAGTAATTCGAAGGCCAGTTTTAATCTTCCCATGACCCACTTTTGGTCTCAAACCAGACTTTGACAAAACACTGCCTACATTTTGTTAAGGTTCAGGACCTAAAATAAGATGCAAGTCTGTTTCTGTTGGGTCACAATATGGCCAGGGAATGTTTTCATTCGACTGGCTCCCATAGCGGGAGACCATATTTAAAGCTTTACATACACACCCTGCATTTCAGCGTTTCTGAAACTGAGGATCAGGACCCTGAAATGGGTCATCAACCTTTCATGGGTCAATTAAACTGGGTCCCATTGGAGAGAGGCTAATTGCACTCAGTTTTGCATTTGTGGCTGAAAAATTTAAAGAACCAGTGAAGTAGACAAATTCACCCCATGACACTTCTAGTTAGTCTGCCATTTGACTGTCCTTGGGGACGCATGGAAAGAGAAACCGAGTGAGGTAGAGGAAAGCAGAGAGAGGGAGTGCAGACGGATTGTGTGTTGCTGTCATTATGTGTAAAGCAAATTAGTCCCTATGGAATATAAAACATGTCAAAAACACTAACTCAGATCCCACACAGTCCCCAGTTACTCTATAAATGTCTTCACGGCATCAAGATACTTCCCAGGTACCGGAGCCTTCACAAATCCCAGAACATTCACCCTTTCATTCGTGAGAGACTATCACCTTATGTCGAGAGCCAATTAACTCAACTCATGAGTGAGCATCACTTGAATTTGGTATTTGTATTTATAAAAAAAAGATGTGAATCTGATTTGAGGAGAAGCATATTATTGTATGCCAAATTTAACATTTATTTTAAGAAAGCTGGGGATTTCTTTCATCTTCTAATAAAAAAGGATTAATTAATCTCATATGTCAATCAGAAAGATTGCATTTCCTTTCCAAAAGGGCAAAAGACAATTTTATTATGAAAGCTACATCATACATTTTACATACATTCCATTAAACAGACGAATGCTACAGAATCAGTAAACTGTGATACATCAATCCAACAGATGTTATTAATAAAATTCACACGAGTAGTGTCAAGTGTAGTAAAGGACTTCAGGGGAAGATGTGAAATTCGACCTTTGCTATTAGAACAGAACTATAGGCCTACATTTTCCAGAAAGGACGACACTCTAAGTTCCCAAAAAAAGAAGAAGTTTGGAACAACTATGACACTTGATTTCTGTCATGGTCAGACAACACGCTGTACAAACTAGTTTGAATCTAATATACAGCGGCCATTATTGTCAATTGTAAAGTAATTCATCAGTTATGTGCAGTCGTATAGCCCCATCATACTCTACACCTCTCGCCTAATCTATTGCTTATTTACTTTGCTATTAAATTAGGTTTTACTCTCTTTTCTTCTGGTGTTTGTACCAGGAGTTGTTTGTAGTCACTTGGAAGGCATTCCAGTTTTTTCTACTTCAATGGCAAATTTGTCTCTGCTGTGTAACATCAACAAAGCTTTGACTGGTGTTTAGCCAGATAGACACAGACAGTGAATGTGTACCAGGACTGTTTTTCTAGCAGGAGTCAAGAAAGGGGGACAAAAGAACCAAAAGACTGTGTTTGTGTTTTGTCTGACTGACAGAGCTGCAGCCGGTGAGTCTTTGGGTGAACTTGTACAAGTCTCCTGAAACATGGGAACACTCAGAAATCATTACTTTGTCACTTCACATTAACTCCAGACATACAAGGTTGTGTTTGTGTGTGAGAGAAAGAGGGGGGAGGGAGATCTTATGAGCTTTTATCAAGCAAGCGTGTGATTTGCAAGGCAGCAACTCAAACAGTATCTCTCTTGAAATGTAGCTTTAACCCCTAAAGGGCCTTTTCTGCCTGAAAGAGACACAGCAAAGAACATTGTCAATGTGTTGAAACACAAAGCAATGCTATTTGTATTTGAGGCTCGATGAGTGCAAGCTGTGTGACATTGAAAGCCAAATACTAAAAGAAATAGTTCCTTTTTTATCAGTGCAGGCCATTGAGCTTTATCATGAGTACAACAGTCCTGTCTCTTATCAGTTGGCCATCACAACATGAAAGCTAAGCATCAAAAGAAAGCCTGCGTTTGTTGGAATTGCATTTACAGAAACAAAGCCAAACATGTAGAAAGGGGAGGCCCTACACTCCTCTGTTCGGAGGGGAGGTTTGGTGTACAAATGTAAACAGTTTCAGCATCAAAGATAACAAAGAAGACAAACCTTTTTGAAGAGCAGTCAGCCCGTTCAGGAAGAAAGCAACACAGCTGCTACCAAGCAGGACCACAGCAGGCCCCCGCTGTGAGGCATAGTGGGAATGCATGTCATATCAGCTTGGCTCAGCAACAGTGGTAAAAAAAACAACACATTTATTTTGTGTTTGTGGAGTTAGTATCTCCGTTTAAAGCTCAATGCTGCAACGCTAAAGAGAAAATGGACAGTTAGTCATTGATGGTTCTTTAAGCATGAAAGCAAAATGGCATATTAACTAGCTGGCGTTGCATGTGTGCCAGAGAGCTACAGAGAGAAAAGGCAGTGCCGGCCTAATCAGATTTGGGTGTTTTTCATTAACTTGGCTATCTGAGGTAGTGTGAGCACTTTAAGCATGAAAGCCTAACAACCAAAGAGAATATGTTGTAGGGGGAGGTTTCAGTCAAAAGGATTAATTAACACTAAATGGCTGTTTCAAGATAAGAGGACTTTTTCTAACCAAGGCCAAATGAGTCTGTTTGATCCAACATCTCACCCTCTCTCACTCTTTTTATGTGTGAGCGGGTGTGTGTGTGTGTGTGTGTGTGTGTGTGTGTGTTGGTGTGCATGAGAAAGGGAGAGCACAAAAGAGTAGATGTGTTAGAAGAGCTCTGAACATATAAAAGATAAAAGTGTGGTGCTTTCTCATGGCTGTCCAAAAAAGCCACATTTCCAATAAGTCACCCAGCATGTGTGCCAGCCCTCCAAGCCGCGGTCGGCACCCCACGGCATGCTGCGACTGCTGTCCCTCCAACATTGTGCTCAGGAATGGAAACACTCGCAGTTTTAAAGTGAAAGAGAGAGAAATTCAAGAGGTGGTCACTGGAACGCCACACAACTGGCAGAGAGAGAGAGAGAGAGAGAGAGAAATGCAGAGACAGAGGGTGGCACTGCAGAAGAATGGATATTTAAACTGTTAGTACTCCTGCTGATGTAACACCAGTTACAAGCCTATGGACAATCATTCATATCTCTACGTAGGAAAGTAGTTTATGACCCAAGGGTACATTAAACAGGTGTCTAAAAATCTGTTAAACCAGTACCTCTGAGTCATGTAGTAGGTCAGTTACTGATGTATATCTGTCGGGATCTGCAAAAAAAGAAATAATCAAGAACTACAAACGTTTCTCAGAATTTTTGGATGGTGGAGATATAGTCATTATGCAGACAAACAAAACATAACATACCATAACAAAACCAATGAAATACGTTTCCAGCGAAACGTTTTGCAGATACAAGTGCAATTTTATGAAAATGGAATCTTTGGAAAGCTCGAGGTTTTTTTCAAAGCACATTTAGTGCTTCAGATTAGTAGAATATAAACATATTCTTTGGATATGTTTTCAGCATATAATCCAATGTTTTGCTCACTAACAGCTGTTGTGGAATTTAGAAAATGTATGCGAGTTTTCTAGTATCAGACAATGATTACAACATTTGAGTGGCTGTACAATAGGAGCAGTAGCTGTTGGGATGTCAACCTGAGAACTGTGCAGTACAAAGTGTTACACTGTGGAGTGGATCCAGTTCTAACCCTGTGAGGGGGCAGACCTCTGAGCTTTACAAAAGCCCTCATGATGAACCAGGAGTGTGTGGGAGCTGACTCAGAGAGGCTGGTATTGGAAAGATTAAGCTAATGTATCTGTATATGCAGGTGTGCAGAGCACAGCCGTATCTTCTGAGTATTGTAAATGCACCCACTGCTTGCCCTGATTAATATTTAAAGAAGATGTGGTATACCTACCTCCCATACTAATTACTGTGGTAAAATATTGGATGAGAGGGACAGAGCATTACTTATTACAGTTCTACGGATCCAGGAAAACTTTGCTGAGCTTGCATTCTGCTATTTGGATCACCTTACTTCATATTCATTAAAGCTCTACTGTGTAATGTTTTGAGTTAATTCTTAGCAAAAACCCCTTTGTTCTTTCACAAATATGTGCTCATTCATGTGTATTTACTTCCACCAACTGGTCCGGTGAATGAACGAACAACACACAGCACAGCAACACAATCCCTTTTTTTCCTTTTGAGTCTGACCTTCTCCCTCGCACCTCCGTCGCATCAACTGATCTCTGACTCTGCTCACGGAGAAAAATATGTAGCCTACGCTGTAAACATTGCCTTACATTATTACTCTCGTACAATATACAGAATAACGATAGCACTGATACTTTACTGGAAGCCATGCCATACGGCCACCGTACCTGAGAACTGTGCAGTACGCATCCAAATGTGACGTCATGGGACTGCCGTGAGTATTCATACCGGCACGTGGTGGTCGCGACTAGTTGCAGTCTTCTCCTGAACAGCGGTGGCGCTAAGGAGCAAAGGCTATCGATGTTTCTCTTTCTAAGGACTAGAAGAAGAAGAAAAATATAAACAAGGTCAGAACTGCAGCAGCAGTGCCGTCAATGCTTTGATTTGATTCAGTGAGCTACTTGGTGGGATCAAGTCTTTCATTCACCATAAAAGAACTCATCTTAACCCAGTGAGTTTACAAGAGAGACTTGCAGTCACTCGGCGAGTCCTGGCATCCGGTTTCCCAGGAGCTCGTTCATGCTTCCTGTTTCCAGTTTGTCGCGCGCCGCTGAAAAAAATAGACGTCCAGTTGAGCAGCTAGGGGTTTAATAGCCCGCTTAAAGTTAGTGCAGACTAGAAACATTTGTGATGTTTGTGACACCAAAGTTGATTCAAGATCAAAACTTTCAGCCACTTTCTTCTTTACTCTGTGAGTTTGTATAACTGATTAATATAGTCTATATCTCCTAGAATGAAACTATAGTCTTTGAACACAACATAACAACTGCCAGTGAACTAAACAAGAATCAGTTGTACTACATGTAAATTATAACTAGGGGTCGACCAATACTGGTTTATAATAATAATATAATATAATCGGTCTATCCCTAATTACGAATAAAAATGTCTAATGTTTTAGTGATGTGATGATGACTACTGCTGGTCCGACCTCTGCAGCTCATCCTGAATGCAGCAGCTCGACTGGTCTTCAACCTACCCGCTTCTCCGCTCCCTTCACTGGTTACCAGTAGCTGCCGACATCCACTTCAAGACACTAGTATGTGCGTACTTGCTGCAAACAAATCAGGCCCAGCTTACATCCAGGACATGGTTAAACCCTACACCACAGCCTGTCCTCTCCGCTCTGCATCGGCCAATCTGCTTGCTGCTCCATCACTGCGAGGGACACGGGGTGGTGGAAAGTAGCGAAGTACATTTACTCAAGTACTGTACTTAAGTACAAATTTGAGGTACTTGTACTTTTCTTGAGTCTTTTCTTTTCATGCCACTTTCTACTTCTACACATTTCAGAGAGAAATATTGTACTTTTTACTCCACTACATTAATCTGACTGCTTTAGTTACTAGTTACTTTACAAATTAAGATGTCTGCAAACAAAACACATGCCATTTATGAAATATAATGTTTTATTATAAATTAAACTACCCAACAATATACAGGCCAACAAGTAGCTAAAATGATTAGCCGATTAAACAATACAGGACTTTTACTTGTAACAGAGTATTTTTACAGTGTGGTATTAGTGCTTTTACTTAAGTAAAGCATCTGAATACTTTTCCACATCTGGAGACACATAATCAGTCAACGGAATCCCCACTGTTTGCTGTCCTGGCTCCTAAAGGGTTCCCCATCGACAGCTGAAAGAACGCAGGCTAAAAACACATCTCTTCCCACTGCACCTTGGCTGAGAAGATGATGCTTGAAAAAAAATGTTTGCACTTGAAGCTAATGTACTTCTACAGTATGTGGTTATTGCTGTACTGAATTCATACCTTCGTGGTTGAATGCACTCATTAGAAGTCTCTAAATGAAATGACATGTAATTTAATGATGTTTGAGCCATCCCAACCAATGAGCAGAGATGGGAAAAGTACTCACTTCTCATACTTAAGTAGAAGTACAGATACTTGTGTTAAAAAATACTCTGGTAAAAGTAGAAGTACTGATTTAACTTATTTACTCAAGTAAAAGTAACAAAGTACAGGCTTGGAAATGTACTTAAAGTATAAAAGTAAAAGTAGCCTTGCGAATGACAACCATTTTTTATGCAAAGCTACCTGGACCACAAATGTTACTAGAGTGGAAGCTGAGAAACCTCAGTAGACATGGAGACAAGGCTCTTTATGTATATATGCCATGTCTACATTTTAAATGGATGTCTGCCAAAAGGCCTAAAACATCCCATATATGATTATTGTGACAGAGACTGGGACTCCAGGTTAATAAGATTCTGACTGAGTAGCAAGATATGAATTCAATTGTGATTCTGTAATAATTCACAGATCCAGTTCCATTGTTAATCAACATTTAAAGGAATCTACATGTAAGTTCTGCATACTTTTAGAGTAGAACTAACCAGTGGTGTAGTCTATTTTTTTGTAGTGAGTATACTGTGATTTTCCCCTCCCAGCTTCATACTCGCCTGTCCCAGAGCGACACCCCATAGAGTCGGTACTGTGACGTTTCTGAATACGAACTGTACACGGGCAACTGACGTTTAAGTATTGATGCCGTTTATTTAAAGTCCTGGAAATACAACACTTTTTGAGAAACGCAACCGAACCTGAACCAACAGAACATCACATCACACAAATAAGCCATTTAACCGACACCCCCCCACTGCCACACAAAACCATGACTAATAATTAGCATCATCATACAACTTTTGTATCGATTAGCAGTAAAATCTGCTGATAAGGGCCTACATTTACTCAAAAGTATTTAATAAACGGTTTACAATCTTCAACACCATGGCTAACAAATGCATAAAAAGCAGACGGAAGGAGAAAAAAGCTCCACTCTTTCTATTTTAGTTAATTATCTGACCATTGCTAACTAACATTACCATATAGTCATTTAATTGTGTAAAGCAATGCATATTTAAGATTTAAGAATTTACTCTAATGTTGCATAGTCATTGACCTTATGAAGGCCAGGAGTTCTCACTGTCTCTCTCATCATCTGAAATAAGGACATATAAACATTGTATTCTGTTTACTGCTGTACACACTACACACACACACACACACACACACACACACACACACACACACACACACACACACACACACACACACACACACACACACACACACACATATAGACACACAGCACACACACGGGCGCGCACACACACACAGGCACGCACACACGCACACACACACGCGCACGCGGTGTCATATAAGCTAGGCTACTCTCACTTACCAGGTGACAGTAGGCTAACGTTGGTGGCAGCTGCAGTATCACCCGACCTGGCAGCAGCTTCAGGGACAGACTTTAGAAAACACTGAAGTAGTGTTATTTAGGTCTGTTTAGTAACGTTTCATATCTCGTTACTTATAAAACTTTGTTCAAACTCTAGGTAACTAACTAGTTGCGAGAAAGGAAAGACCGCGCAAAGAATGCAACTTGTTGTTGCTTAGTAACGTTAAGTGACCTCACGTCGGATCCAGCGCCACGGAAACCCCGGAGGTCCAAATGTCAGAGCTTCCCAACACAGACGGGGTGAATTTATGAATGAAAATGAGAACGTTCTGTCACAAACAATGTTGTTACGTATCATCGCGCTTTTGTAAGTGGGTAAGTAACGAGACACTTTTGTAAAACGTAAGGAGTAGAAAGTACCGGTATTTGTGTTAAAAATGTAAGGAGTAAAAGTAAAAAGTCGGCACAAAAATAAATAGTAAAGTAAAGTAAAAATATCTGAAAAATCTACTTAAGTACAATAACGAAGTATTTGTACTTCGTTACTTCCCATCTCTGCCAATGAGTAAGAAGTATTTAGCAAGGTCAAAAAATAACTGTAAAGGTGACTGCTTTATTTACAGTTCTCTACCTGATTGTCTAATTTGCCTCACCAACAGTCTGTGGCAGTGAGATATAGGGACATTTCATTGCTAATCAATTTGAAAAATGGGACACCAGTACAATTGCATGGGTTTAAAATTAGCTGACGTGCTCACTGCGACCTAGGACTGCAGTCATCCAACATCTCAAGTTATTTGTCTGCATCAGGAAAACACAAAAATACGTGGGCACTTAACACAGTGTTTTAATGTACTGCTTTGACGAATTATGCCACAAACTACTTATTTTGTTTAGGTTTTTAAGACTTTGCCATAATTTCTTAGAGAGAGAAAAACTGCATCACAATGCAGGGAGCATTACAGTACATTACAGAACATACAGTATATGTTAAAGCCGTACATGAATGTATTTGAGTGTCATCTTTTGAGATGTTGCTGAAATAGATGAATTAAATGAAAATAGATTAAAATTAATAAGAAAATCTGAAAAATATTACGGAAAAGACAACCAACCAAATCAGAGTCTTAAAAACACGGGGCAGCAGCATAGATACTGGCCCCACCATCATTTTAATAAATACATCAATGATGTGCATGGGAAAGGAAGTGAGTCTTTAATATTTGAGCACATGGGTGTGCTGTCATAGCAACCCACATGTACAGTATGACTGTGAGTGGCAGCTGTCATTGATGAGGAGAGACGAACACATGGGAATACAGAAAGGAGAACCGAGGGCAGGGAATATAAAGGAGATAGGGTGAATGGATTAAAGAGTGAAGAAAGAAGAGAAAGACAAACGCAGAAAGAGAGGCGAAAAGATTATGAAGGAGAAAAGACAGAGCCTGAAATTGATATAGAAAGAGAGGGAGTGGGGGGTTGGCAGAGTAAGAAGCGTGAAAACCGAACGTTAAGAAATGTAGGGTGAAAAATCCACCTCATTCACACATTAAGGTCTGCCCAATGCGTGCATACACTCAGACGGGTAGATGGGCAGGTGACAGATGGACAAACAGACGGGTAGACATGGAGATTGACAGGAAGACGTATTTGTTACCTAGATAAACACAGCCTGCTCAGTATAGAGCCACACTGACAAATAAGAACATGCAAAGATAGTACATGTGTTATTAAGTCAGGACATGGAACCCTTAGTGTACAAAGGTACAGTATATGGACAGTGTATCTACTTGCAACACATGGCATGCATGAATACAGACAAATGTACAGTAAGAGAAATCTGCTAATCGATTACATTTGAAAATAACCCAAACTCTTGTTCTTCATAAAACACAATCTATAGCTGATCAGAGGATGACTCAAATATTTAAATATAAAAGTCATGATAATCTACATTGAAAGCCACTGATGGTGGTTAGTGTGTGCAGGGCAGGGCAGTAGCTGTTTATGCATTATAAATTAAAGGTATATAAAGAATGTAATCAATGCAGTCATCTTTGGCTGCCTCTGGGGATGAAAGCTAAAGGTCATATTTGTTTAAGGAGGCAACTTGTCCTTTGGGCCCCATGGTATGATGGGTATGTCGGTGGTTTACGTTGCTTATGACCCGAGGTTCAACTCCAGCCAAAACAAGAAGACTGGGTTTCAGTATTGAATTACATATGATTAAGCTTAATGGGTGTTTTCAAGTCTTCGGGGCAAAATAATGGTTATTTGTAGCAGTTACAGATATTGGTTATTTTCAGATACAAGCTCAAATATATCTACTTGTGTGTGTCAGCTAAATTGTTTAAGCTTTGAATTAGGTTTGGTGTTGTAATGCTCAGAGCAAGGACCAGAGAGAGAGAGAGTGTAATGTCGCATCATCAATATCAAAATGTTCCCAGTAGTCACTCTACATAGTCAAATCATACACAGTAATATGACGACCAGTGAAGAACAAAAGTGGCTTCACCTTGTAAAATCTTATTGTCCTCTGTGAAAATGGAGCCCAAGAATGTCCTAGGTGTTCTGCCATTTACTCCAAATCTAATAAGACTTTATTAGGACATGGTAATATACAAGATTCTTTAGGGCGACTCCAGTTTTACACATCGTCATAAAGCACATGTGTCAAACTTAAGGCCCGCGGGCCAAACCCAGCCCCTCGCAGATTTTGATCCGGCCCCCATATCATTTTAGATTCACAATACACTTTGGCCCGCCTAGTTTTTGTAGCTTTTTCAATGTTTTGTCGCTTTTTTCTTTGATGGCTAAGTTACCTTTTTGGGGCTTTATGTCGATCAAATTGTAAGTGAGAAGGCTACATGAGACACGCAATAATCCAGTAAAAGATCCTTGACTTTTTCGATAAATAAAAGTTAAATGTAAATGTTAATAAACTAAACATGTCTGGCCCTTGATGTGATTCTTAGTTTAAAGTGTGGCCCTTAGTGAAGTGGAGTTTGACACCCCTGCCATAAAGTTTAAAAATATGGAGAAAATTCCTTTTCTTCAGCTCACGTTGATCCTTGGTGCCTTTCCCAAGGAGTGCCTGCAGATATTAAGCCGATAAATATGCCTCAAACTGTTCCCGTATTTAAATAAGTCAGGGACACTTTCCTCTCTTGCATCAAGCCTTATTGATGTAGGTGGCTCTGATGCATTTATTTTTTTTTTTTACGTAAAAACTTGGTGCAGCTGTAAACCATTCATCATTTTGCTTGGACCCACTGAAAGCTCCCCAGTGAGCCCACGTTGGCTCAACACCCGACTTTGAGAACCACTGTCGAGTAGGTTTTTCGTTATCTCGGTTCACCATCGATTGTAACACCCTGCGCTCTCAGCCTTGCAATCTGATAGGTCAAAGAGGCATTCAAACCATAGTGATGGGTGTCGTAAAATATTGCTAGCTGTGTTTTATTTGATGCTTTTAGCAACCAGGGGGCTAGTTTATGATCTTCCTAGCTTTATCCTGCCTTTTATTGTCATGTTCACATAAGCTTCCTCCTGAGGAAGCTTTTCACTGAGCACATGTGCCGGTAACTGCTGCATAAAAGCCATGATACCCAGGAGGGAATGTTCTAGTACTGTTGTGGGTACTTTGTTGTTCTGTCAGTATGCCTACGTCTCTAAATCACTGTCATACCCATAATCGCAATAAAGAATGCCCTCTCAGGTATTATTACTGTAATAACCCACAACAGGCTGCAGTATATGGAAATCATATTTCAGTTAAAGTGTGCTGACTGCTTGACAGAAGAAAACGGAAAAACTCTTTCAGCATATTATCTAAACTTCTCATCATGCTCACCGGTTTATGAAACAAAAAGATGTTTTGCTACAGTGTGGTCTCCTACACCTGGCGAGTTATGACGCCCCCGCCTCAGCTCTGATAGATTTTCCATGCAACACAACCCAGAGCAGGTTATTGGTTTTATAAAATGGGCGTATATGTCGGTGTCTGTGCCCTGCCATCCGTCATGTTGTGGTGGTTAACATGGCAGAAATCCCCAACTACGAGACACACACACACACACACACACACACACACACACACACACACACACAC
The DNA here is from genome assembly GCA_023631565.1 of Gymnocephalus cernua. Lineage (NCBI taxonomy): Eukaryota > Metazoa > Chordata > Actinopteri > Perciformes > Percidae > Gymnocephalus > Gymnocephalus cernua. Next base: position 6,213,723 of record CM042437.1, on the reverse strand, counting down.
ACACACACACACACACACACACACACACACACACACAGAGCTTCCCTGCTTCTCATAGCTCCGTATACATCTGTCTGACCTGGAGAAGATTAGATTGAGGCACTCCAGGTAGAGAATGTGTGTGTGTGTGTGTGTGTGTGTGTGTGTGTGTGTGTGTGTGTGTGTGTGTGTGTGTGTGTGTGTGTGTGTGTGTGTGTGTGAGTGAGAGAGCTGTCAGGGGATCTCAGTTGATTTAATCTCTGCTCTCGTCTCTTCAGAAATACTAGAGATGTGGTGCACACATCATCCCACACACATTTTAAAGCCCTTTTATTCGAATCCACCGAACTAAAGAGAAATTTGCATGAGATTTGAAATGTTAAAGAGGTTGAACAAAACAGTGCACATGTACACAAACACACACATATACACACTTATATACAGAAACACACACAAACGCGCGCGCTCACACACACTCACACATAGTGAGCTTTGTGCCTTCAGGCTTAGGTGCCCCTAACACAAGACATTTCACTCTGCAGCCAAACTAATACCTTCCTCTCCCACTTTCTCTCTCAGTAAAACTGATGCAGTGTTTTCTCCCTCGGGTGGGATTCTTTCCTGTCTCTCTCTCTTTCTAGCAATCTCTTTCACTCTTTCTCTCTATCATTTACTAATATACCAATTTCCTCTCTGCCACACACCTGCTGTCTGTCAGTAACACACACGCACACACACACACACACACACACACACTGCAGCATGTCATTCCTTGTGTAACTTGAACATCACAGTGAGCCAGCACACTGGGTCGTCTGAATGTAGGCTGCTTACGGATAAACTAAATCATAACTTTGTAACATTTAAGAAAAAAAACACATTCTTTCTTCTTCAAACAAAAGATTAATACGTAAGTAATGAGGCACACACTTGCTCAATTCAAGTATGACCAGTAGTTTATGTAAACAAACGTTAGGTAGATATTGCTGTGTATCCAACATTACTGAGTCAATTTTCTGGGTTGGTGACTCTTCACTGCTGTTACACGCATTTGCCATTATCCTGTAAAAAAATAAATAAATAAAAAGAAGCCAGCCTCCTGGACCGATAAGACTTGGGTCGTGCAAAGTCATCCCACAATACACACCCAGTGCCAAAGCAAACTAAACAAAAAGCACAGTTCTCGAAAGTAACTACATTTATTGTGCGTTTACTGCGTGACTAATGGATTTGCTCCTGTCCCGTTTGTACCTGCCTTATCAAGGAATAGAAAACACTTTGAAGGCAGACTTCCGCATTTAAACATTTATCACATGTAACTAAACTTTCTTGAAAGAGTTACATCCAGGTAGCTGCTACTTTCTCCCTTGACAACAGCTATTCTTCTCTACACGGATGAAAGTGAGACACAGTGAAAGTCAGCGAGATACACAGTGAGAGTCAAAATGACACAATGAACTCAATCACATTTTTAGTCATTGTTATGTGCAGTAGAAACACACATGGTCTTATGTTTGTGCTACTATGTTATCGTTTTGGAGAAGGTGAAGAGACGAAAGTCACAAAAACATCCAGCAGTGACCTGAGATGATCACTAGGTCACTATCTCCTCTTGCATGTGTGGCCCAGGCATTAACAGGGGAGGTCTGCTCATTGGTATTCTCTCTCTGCCCAGTGGTCTTTACTGTAATGAACATGGCCCTGTCATGGTGGGATTACTTATGCAAAGTTGGTGGTGATGTAACACTGTTGCATAGCATGCCTTTAGCCCCATTCTGACAGGATTTGTGTCTCTTCAGGGAAGTGTGGTGATTTTAATATTCCAATCATTGTTCAGTGTATCATGTTAATCCTGTCCTGAGATTAAATTACAGCCAGTTTTTTTTGCACACTCATTGGTCCTCCAATGATTTAGGTTATGTCTAGATATTGAACTGTTAGTCAGTATTTGTTCATGAAGAGCTCCACTCACTGAAATTCATAAATTTTGCACACATTTTGATCTGTCGAGGGTGCAATGGAAGAATTTGAAACAGTTATTGCCAACCCCTTTATACCATTTATACAAACAGTCCTGATTGGAAGTCCAAGGGAAAATAAGGACAAGGAAAATGTTCTGTTGTACTGTCAGCTACAGTAAAGTTTCTTAGCTGTAGGCTGCCTTCCCCTGGAATATCCACCTTTTTCGAGTGGGGATTATGATTTTTAATGAATGTTCTGGACATTATATAGTCAGTGCTTTATTAGATATATACAGGGATGTAGTGGAGGCTAAACGCACGTAAACGCCGTTTACGCACCTCCCAAAATTCGGAAATAGCGTCTCCAAAGTGCGTTTATCCACCTCTAAATAGCCTATAGTTCCTAAGCCATTTTAAATTAAGCTTATGTCATTTTAGTTTCATATTTTTCATTATTAGTTTCATAGATTGTTAAATCTAAGACAAAGTCTTTCATATTGCGCTGCTTACTGTCAGTGTTGACCAATCTCTTGCGGTGTTTGTTAAAGCCCACAACGTCGCCTTCCAGGCAGCGATGCCTGGAAGGCACTAGGATTAGGCAACAGTGCCTTGAATTAAGTCAACGGTCGCAGCGCTGCCTTGAAGTCAACGTTGGGGGCTTAAAACACCATCGAGCATATCTTGCGTAGAGAGCAGGAAGCAGCAGACTGCATCAAGACTCATCAGTTCTCTTAATACATCCATGGTCACTAGCCCAAACTAGCCTACATGTCTCATGTAATAAATTGTAAAAATAGATGTCCGGCAATTTTTTAAGCGGCGTCAAGACAGCAGCCCTCCTCCTGATGCCAGCAAACGGCCTCGGCTACAAGCCCAAAGTGAGTGAGCTCGAAAAACAGTACTAAACTTAATGTTTTTTAGGTTAATTTGGTTCACTGTAGATTCATGCCGCTGACTCAACAAGTCACCTCTACCCACCCGCGGCGCTACCAATGGGCCCGGGTGGGCCTGGGCCCACCCATTTTAGGTCCAGGCCCGCCCATTTTGACCCAGGCCTATAGTGAGTGATTTTCATTCTAGCAGTTCGAGGAAAGCTTTGAGTGAAAGCTTCTCAGCCAATCGGTGGCTTCTACCCCACGTGTGGACTCTTAACCCCGCCCACAGGCTGCATCGTCACCAGCAAGTGATCCAATGAAATGAATGACGTTGGCGCGCAAGCTTTTCTGTTTTCATTCAGCAAGAAGCGCTCCGAGGAGCAGGAGGAGGAAACTCTGCTATTATATGTTACGCGGTTTCAAGTGACCAGTTACCATCCTGCTCGGCCGGCGGCCGCCCTCTCCCCATCAAGTCCTCCCGTAGCCCCCCCTCACACCAGCAAGGCAAGTAGGCTAACGTTACCGTTGGTGTCTGGCTGCATAGGCGCCGATTTATGTTTTCCTCTGTGGGTGCTCACGGGCGCACACCCTTTAAAAAAAAAGTAGTCAACAAATGTTTGCATTTCAGAACCTTATGAAATGGACAGCAGCCGACACGAACACACACGCCTATTAACTGGATAATAAAGCCGTAAAGTAGCTATCTTTCAACTCACAGATACAGAGAGGATGGAGATGAGAAGTTTAACTGACACGTAACCGCGATCAGCTGGGGACTGACAGCGACATAACCGATCACACTATGACTTAGCACCAACTGCAATGTTTACTTTTAAATGAATGTGGCCTGCTGGCAGTCTGGCACACGTGGATGCTCAGTATTTTCCGTAGGTGCTAGAGCTCCGAGCACCCACGGTATCGCCGCCTATGTCTGGCTGTCTGTATGCACATTTTCTGGAGGGAAAAATAACATTGGCAGCTGTAGGCAGATGTAACTTATGATAGCGCATGTGTTATAGGAGGAGACAGTGTTCAGCAGCCTAGCACAAATGCAGTTTTGGCTTATTTTAACTGGCCCATCCAGTTTTCTGGAGGCCCACCTACAATCAAAATCCTGGTGCCGCTAGTGCCTCTACCTGTTCCCATTAGCCCATGTTACATGTAAAATTCAGGATACATTATCAGATAAATAACTGGATGTAATTATGCATTCTCTGACATTTAAACCACTGGAAGTTTGTGACAACAAGCTCTCTTTGCTAGTCACCTAGCTAGTTAATGTTATCGCTATAGCCGTTCGCGGTTTTGCGGGTACGGTAAACGTTTCTATGGAAACGGCGAGTTGAACCAATCAGAGGCGTCGCTGTTAAGCTTAGGACTGTGGGTAGTGTAGTTTTTCTCCATAAGATTGCGGCTAAAAACATGTTTTTCTAGTAACAAGGTTGATTTCATACAGACCTCTAGCTTCTACAGGAGCAGAAACAAAATGAGACATTTGAGGACGTCATCCTGGGCTTTTGGGAAACACTGATCCACATTTTTCTGACATATTGTAGACCAAACAACTAATCTATTAATCGAGAAAATATTCAACAGAATAATCGACTATGAAAATAATCCCAAATCCCTAATCATTATGTACAAGTGCATTGCATTGGCAGCCCTGGATATAAGCCTCCCTCTCTAGTCTATCTCTTAAATATTTTTGTTCTCTCTGTTTTGTCATTTAGTAAACTTTATAGATTTCAACCCTATTATTCCTTCTCGAGTCTCTTTAACAAGAGCTTAGATTAATGTATGAATTGAATAGTGATTGTGTGACCTATGATGAGGAAACAACCAGTGATACCCTTGGTAGTACCATCAAATGATAGCCTATAGCGATGTCATCAGGATACACATACACCGGTAGGCAGTGGCCCACCTTAAAGACTTTATAGAAGAATAGAAGAATTTATAGTTTACCCACCTCTTTTTTTACCACTACACCTCTGGATATATAGCTTTTTCTTGTCATTCAACTGTACACACAGAGTGCATATATGAACGAAATTTCGTTCCACCGGCTCATAAATACTGCTTTAAAGACCCAGTGTGTAACGTGTTTAGTTGTTAATTATCAAACTCTGAGTTACCCGTTCACAAACTTGTCCTTTTTCATGAATATTTACCACCACCATCAATTCCAAGTATTCCTTTTGACTTGAAATTTTACATTTGCATTTGCATGAACTGGGGTAGACGCTCCATATTCATGCACCATCTTGAAATACATTAGCCTGTAAGGGACATACAGGACATACTGCTCCGCCTTTCACGCTTTTCACTCAGTGGTACTGACTGTGACATATGCCAGGGAGGGAGGGGGGAGAAGATTACTTGTGACTCACTGCCGGCAGATTTGAAAGCCTGTTGCGTCTATTATCGAGGACATGTAACTGAATCGCCGAGGAAATTACTACAAAGTGAAATTCAGTTGGTTGTCATATACAATTTCATCGCTAGATGGGAGAAATTCTTACACACTGGGGCTTTAAGTTTACACCCATAAATTACTGTGAGGGGCGTTTACATAACTGTCCGATTCCAGAATACATTTATAGTATTTAAAAATGGTATGAATTGCAGTGTTCAGAATGTGATGTTAGTGTAATTAACAAAGGACGCTGGAGTTCAGGTTATGTGTTCAGTATGTTTAAAGATGAAGAATAAAGGAAGAATGTATCCATAAATACTTCATTTCTAGTAATGCAATGCTAATGCTCTCCATCCTCATACCCAGAAACATTAACGTTTGCTTAAAACCAGTCATCCTGGGCCATACTAGAGAGAAAAATGAATATTCAATTAGTGTCATCTTCCCACTGTGAATGATTAGTATTATCCAATGTGCCATTTTGCGATGTCTGCACATTACTGTGTGTTTATCTGCTGAATCCTTTATGTTTCCACGCTTTACAGTGCTTCTAACTTGTATTTAATCTTACTTGGTGTAGCTGTCCCATGGTGCACTGGTGCACTGCACGGCTGCATACTCTCCTCCTCCTATACAGCTGCACAACGTGACATGATGCTAACTTATGTGGAGTGATACAAATGTTTTACTGACTTTAATATGCATACAAATTTATTTAAATTTCCAGGTTTTAGCCGCATTGCAGATTACATTTACAGAATACAAATCTTCAAGTTTCTGTGCGTCAGTGTCACCAAAACAAATTCCCGCCCTACTGGCGTGATCAAACATTGTTTAAAATACAATAAAGACACTCTTATTTGCTTGCTTCGGCAGCCAGCCATGGACATCTATTTATCATTCATAACACATTATAGAGGAGGTGAGAACATCTCTGCGCTCTTAGCACCGTCCTACTGATAGCTGTGAGCAGGGGGGTGTTGTGTGATCCCAACATAACACACAGGCTTGTTATTAGCAGTACAGTGTCAATGTAACCATTTGTCTGCATCTCCAAATCCATCACATACTGTACAAGCATCTATCATTTATCAAAAAACCCTATAACCCCCAAAATACAAGCAACAGCTCTTAATGTAATTCCACAGACTGCAGGTTATATATAGACCCAATCCTGTGTGCATTCAGGCCTCAGTGTTACATACATTGGGTGGTAGTGGTGGTGTTGAAAATAAGGAAGGTGTGAAATACTGTATGTTATGAACATTACCGAGCATGCACATAATTCCTGAAGCTAAAGCTGACAGGGCTTGCAAATACTCCTCCAGACTTTAGTGATAATTTCAAATAAAATGGTACTAAACAGTAAGAGTTTATTTCCCCTTATACCCACAGCCTTCCCCACCAATTATTCTTTTTCTCTTTATGTCTTTCTTTATCTCTATGTCCCTTTCTTCCCTCTACTCTCCATTTGACTTTTCTTGTCTTTTACTTTCCACCGCTCAAATCTTTCTTTCTCTCCCGCCTGCAGTCTTTTTGAGTTGTTCTCCTTCAGTGAGTGTTCTGGATGGTAAGTCAGAGCTGTTAGAATGAAATCAACCTCACTTCTGCTCTGTGTGTCTGTGTGTTTGGGTGTTTGTGTGCGTGCACGGATGTGTGTCTGTGCACATGCGTGAGCGAGCAGAGCTGTTGAAGTGAGATTGATCCATTGGCTCCACCTGAAAGGGGTAGAGAGGTCGGCTGAGTTTAATTTTTACCAGTTTGGTCCCCCTCCCTCTGAAAAATGCCGACAGGTTGGCCAAGTTTCTGTTGCAGCAGACTGCTAGCTTCCTCACAGAGAGGAGTGGAGAGTTTGGCCAGGTTTCAATCCTAATAGTTTATCCCTCTTTTATCAGGCAAACTTTGGCCATGTTTCAAATCCCAGTAGAAGGGCAGACTGGCTGGCCTGTTTTCAAATTATTGCTCCTTTTATTACAAAGGGGCCGGGAGGTCGGGTGAGTTTCTTTCCTGGTAGCTGGTTCCTGGACACCCTGAAAGCCTTTCTTTATCTGCACTCGACTCTGCCTTTAGTCATTACTCATTTCATCATGAAGCCAAATCTGTTCATGTTTTGCCTTCCTTGTCTTGATGTGACTTAAATCAACAGCAGCATTTTTGCCATCTCTGCCTGTTACACTGTACGCTGCATAATATGTACAGAGTTTGCAATGAATTGTTACCAAGCAATCTTAACAAATCCACTTCTGAGGCTTATATTTTTTTTAAAGATTATTTTTGGGCATCTTAGGTCTTTATTGACTGGACAGCTGAAGAAATGAAAGGGGAGAGAGAGGGGGGAATGACATGCATCAAAGGGCCGCAGGTCGGAGTCGAATCGTGGCCCGCTGCATCGAGGAGTAAACCTCTATATATGGGCGCCCGCTCTACCAACTGAGCTATCTGGGCTTTTGATCGTTAAGTGGGTCTGCAGCGATATGTTAAATATAAGGATCTATCATAGACTATAAAACCATGACAAATAAGGACAAACAATTACAAACCAACATTAATCAGCCCTTACACTTTAAATCATCCTTGTGCCTTGAAGGCTTAGTGGTATAAAGCCTTTCTGAAACACCAGAAACACTTTGACATTTGGTGCCCAGGTCTGCACATCTTGACTATCCTACCTTAAAGGTATAGTGGAGGATTTTCTTTATCCGGGTGGATCATCAAGACTATTGGTCCTCCTAGTTGTCAAGCATTCTGGGATATGTTTACGTAAGGCCGTACATGCCGTGACAGGTCAGCGAGCAGACGGCCACGGCGTCCGACCATAGACAGTATATAAAAGCCTCTGACCGCTGCCTCCCCGCTCTCGGCGATAGCTTGTTTGTTGGCCTGTAGCGCTAAAGTTAGCTATAGAGATGCTTGTCGTAAATAGATTTCCACTTACCGGTGGCGAGTCTGACATAGTGGAAAGAGTGCAAATCTTCTTTTGGAAAGTTAGCTTGTAGAGCCATGCCAACAGCAACTTGTAAACAGAGCGTGCACGAGGAGAACTAGGCTCGTGCATGCTCTCTCGTGCACACGTTTAATAGGCGTTCCCTCTCAGGAGCATTTTTTCAAAAAGTGGAGAGGGCGGTTCTTTTCGAAAATTCGGGAAAATCCTCCATTATACTTTTAACTATTCCTTCTGTCTATGCGGCATGTCTGGTGTGTGTTACAGCTGACAACTAAAAACCACACGTAGCGTCTGTGTGTGTTACTGTTTAGGCCCGTACCATGCACACAACCTCCCAGTTTCCAATCCAGTGATTGGCTGAGGAGTACCAGAAAGTTGTTCCAGGGTAAAAGTCATATCAGGTGGTTAGCAGAGCATACTGTAGTTAATAAATATAAACAGCAATAGAATAACAATTGAACTTGCATTAAACAGCTTCTTCTGAAGACAAGACACAAAAAATAATAGCGCATTGATATTAGGGTTTAATCCCGGGGACGGGATTCCCAGGAAATCTACAGCTACGGTAATACAGGCTCACTAAATCCATTCACCTGCAACAGTTGTTGGAAGCTCTTAGTATGATTCAGGCTCCATCCGTGGAGGAGGAGACAGCGTTTTCTATCTGCGGCCAGTTTGTCATGAAAATCCGCCTGAGTCTATCAACGCTCTATGCTTTTTGAAAGCACACTTGTAGAAGAAAAAGAAAGAAGGGCAGGGTGAGAATTCATTGTAAACTAAAAGAAATATGTAGCCTAAGTTGTCACAAGTTCAAGTGTTTAGGTATTTATTTTTTCAATTCAGTTTTACATATGACCCTGTCTTCTTGCAGTGCACAGTTGTACATTTCTGTGGGTCGTTTTCTTTAATTTAGTTGAACTTGTATGTGTTTAAAAGAGAAATATGTCTGCCCCGCCCTAATAAAGAAATATTTGGTTAACTTCCAGTGATTATTCCCATTTGCAGCCACTTACACATCTCAAGAGTTATAGAATGGATTAGCAAAAAAAAATTTTTTTAAAAAGATTGGATTAGGAATCATTCAATAGTTTACTTTAGCAGATTTTGTTAGTTTTTATAATGGAGTTCTGTAAAATATTGGTTTTATAAGGGTTGCCTAGATTTTCAGAAGACAAGTCCCAGACATTCCACCTGGCATTTCATAATTAGTGCTGCAGCAGATGTCCCGCTGCAGCACGCAGCTCACTAGATCACACTGTGTTGATGATGGACATAAACTGTGTTCTTTTGCCCTAATAATGATACAAATAATATAAAAAAATGTCAGTTTGGGATTTGGGAATGCATTGAATGATATTGATACATTACTTGAGCTAGAAAAAAAAACAGCCGGGAACCCGGGAATCCGCGTTGTCTTTTCCCAATTTTCAGGAAAAATATTAAACTCTAGTTCAAATATAGAACTAGATGATTTTTATTTTTTCTTGAATAACACCACTATTATCTTTTTTAAATGATTGTCAGGCCACAGTGCTACTAGCTGCTACAAGATAGTCTGGAAGTGAAGTACAATAAGAGTACAGTATAATGACTTTACAGTGTGGTAAAGTGCTTTGGTAGAAACTTGTAATGACTCAGGGGGAGAGAGAATGAAGAAGCCAAGACATGGAGATGACATTAACAAAGACACATGGAAATATTAACACAATTCTTACTTAATGAGTCGGAATAAAGAGAAGAGAACTTAGCTTTTAATAATGAAAATGTCCCTGTTCATCTTCTCTATGTCTGCTCAGAGCTATTGCATACAAGCATCTCTGTGTGACACACACACACACACACACACACACACACACACACACACACACACACACACACACACACACACACACACACACACACACACACACACACACACACACACACACACACATTCAGAAAGACAGATTCATTCACTTTGAGAGACTGTAAGAGCTGTAAGCCTTAGGCACAGACAGATACAGCTGGCCTTCTGGCCTGTCTTTGTGTCTACATGCTTAATATAACCCACCACCACCCAGACACACGTAATGTCTGTGTGTCTCACACACACACACACACACACACACACACACACACACACACACACACACACACACACACACACACACACACACACACACACACACACACACACACACACTATCTGACAAATTTGCGGCCCATTTGCCCCTGCTCTCCCCCATTTCCTATATGGGAGGAAATACAATAAGTGCTCACTGCCATCTTGTCCAATAGACTTTTAATGGACTAGTTAATTGCGAGATAATTAAATAGAATTTATCAAAGGGAACTTCCATTACTTGGGCCTAAGGCGTAATCATATTATTTCCAACAATCAGTCTTGTGTCCCGGAGTTCATCACGCACATGTCATGCACACATGAAATCATATGTACCCTTTGTAACTCTCTCTCTCTCTCGCTCTCTCTCTCTCTCTCTCTCTCTCGCTCTCTCTCTCTCTCTCTCTCTCTCTGTCTCTCTCTCTCTCTCTCTCTGGAGGCCATGGAGGCCCATGTCTTACAGACCCTTATTTAAAGCCCCAGTGTGTAACATTTGTAGTTGTTCATTATCAAAATCTGTATTGCCCTTCACAAACTTGTCCTTTTTTATGAATATTTACCACCACCATCAATTTCAATACATTTGCGCTTGCATGAACTGGGGTAGACGCTCCATATTGATGCGCCATCTTGAAATACGTTAGCCGATAAGGAACATACAGGACATACTGCTCCGCCTTTTGCGTTTTCAACTCACAGCTGCTGCTAACGGGTATCGTAGCTTCCCGGCCCCGGCAAGTTTGAAGAAGGAAACACTGAGGACCACACGTATTCAAAATCCAAATTTCAGGAACAGGGGTCTTCTTCTTCTTCGCCCAGCATAAGAAAACTGATATTGAAAAGAGCAAGAGACTGGCGAAAGAAAGAAAGAATGAACATTGGAGCTGGTTTGGACGCACACACCAAATCCCAACTAGTTAATTATCCTCCGCGCTTTTTTCTTTTCTTTCTCCTTTCTGTCTGGTGGCGTGCGTGCCCGCTCGTGGTGTGAAGCGTGCGTCCGCGCCACTCTCTGACATGCACTCCAACAAGACGGCCTTTTGTACACTTTCTGAAGCGTGGCGGCTACCGTAGCTGCAATACGTACTTTAAACTGCGTGGCGAGAGATAGGTGATTGCGATATATATGATCTCAGCGCTAGATGGGAGTAATTGGAAGCTGTGATGTATAATCGCAGACTGTTTCATTCGAAGACCATAAAATGTTTTTTTCTTTAATCAGGACACACACACACACACACACGCACACACACACACACACACACACACACACACACACACACACACACACACACACACACACACACACACACACACACACACACACACACACACACACACACACACAGAAAACACAAATCCCCATGTGGATAGTTCAGTAATTATCTACTTGGTCCTGGTTAGCGTTTAATAAAATCAAATCCAGTTATTTGTATGTAATTAATTTTGAGCAGCAACATCCTAAAGGAGGTTGTTTGTGCTTTCATCTGTTTTCACTGACTAATATGATGCTCCAGAAATGTCTGTTTTTGTTTACTCCCTATGTCAGCGAGATGAAGACATCACACACTCATACACACAGTCACAGATCCATGCACACATACACAAACACTCAGTCCGGCCGGATTTGCATAGATGGAAATTTCGGTGTGCATTAAGTGTCTTTTTTCAAAAATGAACACGCTGCGCTAACAAACAGCGCAATGTATCTTGTTGAAAATGTGATTTAAAGACATGATTTGCAAACCTTGATGCACACACACACACACACACACACACACACACACACACACACACACACACACACACACACACATGCAGGACTGTGAGCATGTAAGCATCTCTTTTGGAGAAATCTTAGTGAACATCACACTGACTAAAACCGCAAAACAAACAAAAATTGTTTGGTTAATATGCTGTTTTTAGATTGTTGATCCAGTCTCATGTTGAGTCATGGGAAATTTCAAGCCAGGCTGGACAAAACAACAAACTGAATTGTCCTTGCTTGCAAGGCATTGACAGAGACACAGTGTGGCACAGAGGAGGGAGAGAGGAGTGAAGAGGTGGTGAGAAGAACTGATCCAAAAAAGACTAAAATGTTAAGCAGCAATGAACACTGAGCAACAGGGCACAAAGCGTTCATAAAGACAAATCTGTCTGCATTGTCAGTTCATACTATATTTTCTGTCACTGTGTGAGAAAATGTTTGGCTCGTGGAGAAACTGCTATTGGTTTTTTAATGTCTTCTTTTACTTCTTTTCCTCTGATTTTAAGAGTTAATCCTTTGGGATGGGGACATTGTTGTGATTTGATGTCTTTTTGCCCATTACTCTACAAATTGAGATTTTGAAACAAGGACTATTAAAGTTATAATTCTAAACCAGTCTTGTGGAAACAAAGATTCGATGCTGAAAAGTTTTCTTTTTGCTTCTTTCATCAATTCTCTTAACACGCCTTGCATATATCATTAAGATTAATGCTCCAGCACCAGAGCTGCTTTAAGGTCCTAATTTTCTCAGGTCTCATGGGATAATGCTAGTTGCAAACTATTTTTTAACGTGTGGTTTCATTTGCACTTAAAAGCATAATTTGTCACAAATTGAGGAAGATGAGTGTCCAAACTTCCTAGTAGTGAGAATAGTTATTTAAAGTTGCAGCATAAAAAATGCAGCATACGCCATCATGCACCCGGATCACATACAGAGAGACTATAGCGAGCAGTTTATACAGACTGTGGAAGGCCAAAGACTAGAGAACAAACGTAAAGCGAGGGGCTATATATCAAATTTTATTCTTGAACAAGCTTTTCTTAATAAAGCACAACTTAAAACTATTTTTATAAACCGGTGTCTACAGACAACAGACTGACACATTGATCTTGAAATGTGACTGGATGTCAAAGCTTCCAGGCTCCACGCGACTTCCCTGCTAACCACCTCAACATATAACATGTAGACTATGGGTCAGGAAACGCAGTTTCTGCCTGTATTGCAATATCCGCAGATCACTGGCTGTCTGGTACGTCATACAGATCATTGTTTTTACTTTTTCTACCCTAAGGTTAGGAGTTACAGTTAGAGGTTGAGGATTGAATATAGACAACGTGTGGATGTTAAGTGGCAAAAACGCTCTGTGTGTGTGTGTGTGTGTGTGTGTGTGTGTGTGTGTGTGTGTGTGTGTGTGTGTGTGTGTGTGTGTGTGTGTGTGTGTTGTGTACCACTTTGGGTAAAGTATATGAAACTGTGTGGTGTGTGTATATATATATATATATATATATATATATATATATATATATATATATATATATATATATATATATATAGTACATCAGTAAGATTCAGCTCCATCTGCACTTTCTGTGTCTCTATATTAAAATGTCACTCTTCTAAAATGTGTTTTTATAAAGACAAATTTTCCTCTGCACGGTATCTTTCTGTTTTGGTTGCGTCATCAGAGATGTGAAGGTATGAAGAATTGGGAGCCGTTCAGCCCATTCAAAAGTCGATGAGAGTCAGCTTTTATTTTCTCTGGGTTTAATCATTTGGGTTTAATATATATACAGGTGATTTGGGCACAATTGGACTATACTCTCAAACCAAAAAGTGTGGCCCAGAAGCTTTTGCTATGGGTCTGCTGGCCCCTACAATCATGTTGCGATTTTGTCTTTATTTCGTGGCACTAAATTAGACTACTTGTCAGATGCATATTAATATAAAGTTTGGCATTCTACAGTACTTTTAGTACCATACTTTCTTAAGACTAAGAATGCCAGATTTACATAAAAGCTGAAAGGATATACTGCAGATAGATTATGTTGGGAGTGCAGCAGTACTCATGCAGCTGATTTCCAAATAGATCATCCGAGTGTACGGCTGTGTCCGGAATGAGTCACTGTTCTCGTTTTAGGGTGCTATTACGTGGTCTGCCATTTTTTCTATAGTGTCCAAATTGTAATTCAAATTTGTGGAAAACATTTGAGGGCACTTATTGTTTCCCACAATGCCCTGTAATATCTAGTGAATATTGATGCTCACTACAATATTAAAACTATACCACAATGCATTGCAAATGTCTGTCATCTAGCAACCAACAAGTAACGTAAATTCATGAAGGTTACAGCTTGCAAACAATTTTGTAGGTGGGGGATGTCAAATAGATAACTAAATATGTGTCAGCTGGCTTTTACTGGATTGCCAATGATACACAGCTCTATATCAGCACCAAACCATCCACTCAGCTCCCCCCCCCCCCTCTTCCTGGTCAATTGTCTGCATGACATCAAAGCCTGGAAGTCAACCAACCCACTCAAACTGAACAGCAATAAAACAGAGCTCTTGGTTGTGACCCCAAGGCGCTGCTCCAGCAGGTTGGAGATCTCATCCTGGATGTTGAGGGGTGCGCCATCTGCCCATCCTCTGAGTTCCGCAACCTTGGTGTAATCCTGGACTCACCCTCTCTTTCCATACTCACATCAAATCTATCACCAAATCCGCTTTTTTTTCCTCTTAAAAACATTTCCAGACTCCAGCCATCACTCTCCGACTCTGTGGCAGAAACCCTCATGCATGCTTCCATTACCTCCCGTTTGGACTACTGTAATGGAGTCCTGTCTGGGGTCCCCAGCAAAACCCTAGACAGGCTCCACTATGTCCAAAACTCTGGACCTGGCACCACATCACCCCAACCCTCATCCACCTTCACTGGCTCCCAATTAAGTCCTGCATCAAATATAAACTCCTCCTTCTCACTTACAAATCCCTCCACGCCCTGGCCCCACAGCACCTCTCCAACCTCCTCCATCCACACACCCCACCTCGAAACCTCTGGTCCTCAGATGCCAGCCTGCTCTCCATTCCCCACACCAGACTCTGTACCTTTGGAGACAGAGCCTTTAGTGTTGCAGCCCCATCCCTCTGGAACACCCTCCCTGCAAAAAAACCTCCTGAAACACCACTTGTTCACTACAGCCTACAACCTCCCTTAGTATAGCCACGGTAATTCTGTAAAGTTTCCTTGGGTTTCATGCTATATAAATAAAAGTTATAATTAGTATTATTATTATTATTATTATTAATTTGGAAGAATAAGGTAACGTGAAACTATTACAGGTGAACCATGATATTAGAGGCACACTCAGCTTCCTGGATGTTTAATTTGTGCGACAGCAATGACACAACTATTGTCGCAGAGAAAATGACCCGTGTAGTGTCCGATAGTGTTTTTTTATTTGGCCGATGAGCTTACTAGTCCTCTACGTAGAACTCCCTGGTATAGTTTTTCGGACACAGCCTACATATGTGTCCCCAGTCATATTGGTTATTCCTGTGATTGTCCATCTGATTTTGTCCTGTCTGTTTTGCAACCTTTCTTATCATTCTTCAGTTTTTCTCAGTCTCACAGACAGTGCCCCTCTAAGTTTTTTTGTCTATTCATCTCTGCTGTCAGCAGGGCACAATTAAAGCCCCACTAATGTCACATCTTTTTAAAAGGGGATGGAGAGAGAGCCATGAAAGAGAAATACAGATAGTTACAGGAGACACAAATTGATCGAGCGATAATAAAGTTGTGGCTATCAAAAATGAAACTCAAAGTAATCTGTAAGTAATCTGTTGGCTGGTTCAACACACACACACACACACACACACACACACACACACACACACACACACACACACACACACACACACACACACACACACACACACACACACACACACGCATGCACTCATAAAGACAAATGGACAGATGCAGAGATAAAGTTGCTGCTATCTGAAAAGTAATAAAACTGAAGTAAATGAGTCTGTTCTCAACGTCTGGCTGAAGGCCATTGTGGCAGTAATAGCAGCTGCAGCGGTATAAGCCTGAAAGGAGAGATAATGAACTAGTAGTAATAATCTCTCCCAGCTCAAACAGATAAGGACCCCACTTTTATATGCTCAAAGTCTAATCTCATACCTAGACTTGTTATTTGTAACTCCCCAGCTGAAGCAGTCTGGGTATGATCTGTCAATGTGAAATACTCTCTCCTTCTTCATTAAGTATTGTCAGAGTAACCTCGACCAAGACCCATAATCCCTCCTAATCAGCCAAAAGACTCTTTGTCTTGTCTGTGTGAAGAAAACAAATTAATTGCCAAAAGCTAAAAGTCAGTTTGATGGAATCCTGCAAATAACAGAGAAGACATACACAGAATTCTTGATGTGTCCACTCTTTGATCAACTTGTTAGACACCAAGAAAAGGTTGCTAATTGTTTCACTTTTGCATCAGTTAAAAGTGAAGCCAAGCTAGTGTGTACAGTATACTACAGTAATGTGACAGTGTAGACCATAGTACAGTGGACATACACTATTTACCATAGCAGAGATGGAAATGATCCATCACTCTACTGATTCAAAGCGTTTGTCTGTTTAGTTTAAAGATGTGTTAACCATGCAGTAACATCATTTAGATCACAGCTAAGCTGACAACAGTTCTGTTAGGTGAGCAACTCTGCTAAAAGCTGATGTTTACACTGTCCACTATCTTAGTATAGTATGTAAGCATGCTAATGCTAATTAGCACTAAACACAAAGTACAGCTGATGGGTGGAAATGTCAGTTTTTGCAGATATTGGATCATGAACCAAAGTGTAGGCACTAGATGAAAGGTCAGGGTATCTCCAATGGCATGAGGATACATCATCTAGTATCCATGCATGTTTGTACTAAATGTCATGGCAATCCATCCAATTGTTGAGATATTTCAGTCTGAACCAAGGAGGTGGACAGATCACCATTGCCATCACTAAAGCCCTGTGTCGCCAATGTGGCTAAAAATGGCACATTTACTGTTCTTGGAGATGCTCTCCTCTTGCTTTTGGAAACGTTGATCAGCCTGTCAGGATGTTACTTTCTCTCTAGCAAAGCCAATTAAGGATGTTCAAACAGAGCCAGTGAACTGGAGGAAACAAGTTTCACACTGTTCGGATTTTCACATGTCAAAATCAACAGTGAATATCATACTTTGTGAGCAGCAGAGGTGGAAAGTAACGAAATACAGTTTTGTTGTATATTTAGTATTTTTTCAAATCAGTATTTTAAAATGTACTTGATTACGTTTTGAGTGAAGGATTGTATTTCGCTACATTACAAATAACATCTGTTACGGAGTAAAAAAAAAAAAAGTTGACTAACGAAAACCGAAAGGAAGAAAAATAATCGTGTCCGGAACAAGTACACCAGACCTGGATATTCTTTTTTTTGCGCGAACATATGCAGCTTCTTCTCTGGTTGCAAGTCGCAATTAAAAAGAAGTAGAAGAAGAACTATAATGTGTCTGACCCATGGATGTGTCGGCGAGCCGCGAACTGAGTGGGAGACGTTAGCATGGACGTGAATGAGCTGTTATCCCTCAAAAATGTCAGCCGAGTTTTTAACCAAACATGGACTTGTAAGTATTTATTTACTGAAGGTCAAAGGTAAAGCCGTGTGCTTAGTTTGCGCAGAACAGATCGCTGTGTTAAAGGATTATAATTTGAATCGCCACTATATTAAACACGCAGAGAAATACAGCTTGACTGATGCAGAGAGGGCACGGACATTTGCAAGCTTTGCAAAAGCAACAAGGCATCCAGGGATGCAACAGTCAAGACCAGCTTTGTGATATCCCACAAAATCACCAAAAACAGTAAGCCGTTTTCTGAAGGGGAGTTTATTAAAGAGTGTTTTGGTGGACTCTGCTGCGCTACAATAGGGTCTAACCCATTTATGGAGTCAAAACACGTGATTTGGCCTTGATTTGCATTATAACTGTTGTTTATGTTTGTGAAGAAAAGAAGCATGGCCCTCAGAACTAACAATGTATCGTAGTTTCACTTTTAATTGATTGTTTGAAAACGTTTTATGGGATGGTCTGAACTAAAATTGCACATTATACCTTTCTAAGGGTCTTAAATGTTATGTGTGACGTGTTGTGTTGTTATTACATGTGTATACATTTGTATAGATGTTTATACATTGGTATATATTTTTCTTTAATTAAAAACAAAATAGTTTTTGATTTATGACCCCTTGTTTCATCAAAGTATTGGTACTTTTACTTGAGTACAATATTTTAGTACTTTTTCCACCTCTGGTGAGCATTTTCATGACTGATTCTAAAAATGTCTGTATGAGTGCATGTGTGCATATGTGTGTGTGTGTGTGTGTGTGTGTGTGTGTGTGTGTGTGTGTGTGTGTGTGTGTGTGTGTGTGTGCTAGATGTTTGATGTAATCCCTTTTGCCAGGGAACCTTGGATGACAAAATATTGTGAAATTTGTAGTACTTCAGACCCACATACACACAAATACACGGTCATTCGAACTGCTCATTATAACTGGCTGTGGTGGTGATCAGACTGTGAACGCTGTTCACAAGCATGAGCACTGACACACACACACACACACACACAAACACACACACACACACACACACACACACACACACACACACACACACACACACACACACACACACACACACACACACACACACACACAGAATATCTCTGCATCTGCAAGGTCGTGATGGTCTGCACAATAATGCTATCTTTATGTACTGTGTGTGTGTGTGTGTGTGTGTGTGTGTGTGTGTGTGTGTGTGTGTGTGTGTGTCTGGGTGGTTGGGGGTGTGTCAGTGCTCATGTTTGCCCTTGAACGTTGTGCCACATTGTGTTCATTATGTCATCTTAACTTGTAAAGGAACAAAAAGAAGCATTTATTCTTAAAAGACCTAATTGGGATGAGATTGCAACCATTTATCCCAGACCTCTTTTTCTCTGCCTTCCATCCTTTTTTCTATCAGTTAGTGTTTTCTACAGCAAAGGACAGTTGTGGTTGATCTTAATGTGTTTGTGTGTGTGTGTGTGTGTGTGTGTGTGTGTGTGTGTGTGTGTGTGTGTGTGTGTGAGAGAGCCATTTTATTAGCAATCTTATTTATTCCGTATCTCTTTAAACTAGAAAACATATTGGGTCTTTCCTTCCAAATTTATATTTAAGTGTTCTTGTATGCAAAGTTGACTATTCTTTTATTTTAGACAACGATCTAAATCATCATTTTTAATGTAAAGAAACATGTAATCAAGCTTCGCTTTGAACTAATAACTCTTCCTAACATTATCCTACTCTCACAGACACAGATGTTAATAAGACAAGACGTCATTTAAAATGCATTAAGGCATAGCCCATGTAAACTGGAAATTGAAATATAGCCAAACACATAGTGTCTCCACCTACACTGAAAAGAAATGTGTGTTTGAAAGCTACAAAGTTTATAGATGTGACATTATAAAGAGATTTTGTGCGGCCATTCGAGGACTCCATAGTGTGTAATTCTGCAGTAGCTTTAAGTGACTTGGTGTGAGGCCTTGGTGTGCACTGAATGATATTGAAATGTAATAAATACTGTTCTTTTTATTTCTGACCATTCCACCATCCTTGGGTTAAGTAATTTTGCCAATGACCCGTGTAGAATAAGAAGGTAATATGGGTCCAGAGTGTGTGAACGAGGGACACATTTATCATCCTCTCCCTCTGTCTCTCTCTCTTCCTTAATATTTCAAGGTTTCTGGCTCTCTCGTAGCCTTGCCGTCATTCAAGGTCTTCACTAAATTAAGTGGTCCGCAGTGATATTATTAAAAGGTTATTCAGCGCTCATCATACATATATTATTTTTACTATCCAGTCAAGATTCTGTTCTATTCAACATCACTTCAGCATGAACCAATAATGAACTCATTGGTCTAGCTTGCATTGAATGTACAATTCAGTACATGGAATATACTGTATATTAGTTTGATTGTACTCTTGGCATCGAGACTGCAAGGCAACACATCCACCCAACTAGAGTATATCAACATTAGGGCTGCAACTTATGATTATTTGTATAATTGATTCATGTAATAGTTTTTTATGTTTTACAATATATCAATTTTATTCTAAATGAAAGAAAAATAGTAAAAATTAAAAAAATCAAGAAATGAGAGAAGTTGAAGTGTCAGAGAAGATGTAGAGTAAGTGATGAAAGCACTTTAAATTAAGTGTAAGTTATTGATTAAAGGAATATAAAGGAAGCATGTGGCTGGAAAAAATATTGTATATATTTCCTTAGTGTCAACAGATCCCATGAAGAGACCACAATTTAGGTTTTGGTCTTTTTTTATGGGATTTTGATGACATGTTTGATGTTTTACACAAAAATAAAACACTGTAAAGGAGTTTTGTTGTTTATCCTTTCAAACCTCCAACACCGCAGAGGTGACCATGTAACAATGCTTTCACATAGGTAAAAAAAAAAAAAAAAATCTCTAAAGTAAAAAAAAACACCTTCTAATGTAGAATTGTGTGCTGAGCAGATTAAATAAAATGTTAGTGATTAAACAACAACCCAGCTCTGCTGCTGTCCTCCAGTACCTTCAAACAATCTGACCAAGATTTCTAAATAGTGACAATAGTGAGCTTTAGCTGTACAGTTGTTGAGCGGCGGTGCATCTGCCGATGATCAAATTCAAATCAAGCCAATCATGTTATCTGCTGCTCCAAGAGTGCTGTCAACAGCTATGCCAATGCTTGTTGAAAGAAGGGAGCTAATCTGTCATTTTTAACACATCATCCCCATAATGATGGCAAACAATGCTCTCATAGGGCTTTTCACGGTAATATTGTATTACTAATTAATTAATGAATTTAATAATTAAAATAGGCTGTTAAACATATCCACAGTTATTAGCTAACATTTTTTCAAAAACACTGAAAGCCTGCAATATTTTGGCAACAGACTCACAACCTCACTGTTATTTCTGATTCATGCAGCAAGGCGTAGTTTGGATGAATGCCTGAGTGTTTCATTTAGTCTGCCTCGGGGGCAAGATCTACTGGATGGCTGTGGCTTCCTGGTGCCAGAAATAACCAATCAACATGAAGAAGGACATATGGATCCATTTCCACTAGTTATGCTTGTATCATTTGTTGCTAGTGAATTGATCATCACTCTGAATCCAAATGTGCACTCTAACTTCAGCAGCTAGTAAGTAGTATCAACATAATGCACACACATTACAGACACACACAACTCTTAATATATCTCAGTAAATCTTGATATAGACGTGAAGTATATCCTCTGAAAACCAATCAGTGGCTTATAGAGAGAGAGATGGGAAGTGAATCTCTCACTAAATTTATGACTTACAGTCACAAATCTGTATGCCGGGGTATTGCAAAGCGCTAGCTCATAACCTGGGTCATATTCAGGCGGAAGAATTGATAGGCATCCTTAACTTTCAATCACAAAATGTTCCTGAATACTGACAACAAGTTTTGGAGGTTGCAGTGGAAATAAAAGTTGCAGAGGAAAACGTCCTGTAGAATGCGTAACTTTTCTATCAAGTGTGAGTGTCGATGAGGTATTCGCATGCCGTGATTTGCATGCCGTGATTCAAATATAGGCAATAATTAATATATATCAGATGTAAATGCAGTCTCTGTCTCTTCCTCATTCTGTCTATTTCTCTCTTTGATGTTTTTATGTAATTGTTCAGAAGGAGGATGGTGGGATCATCATAAAGCCACCTCTATATCTGCCACTACACCCCTGCACTGCATGCTCAATGTTGTCCTCTGTCCGCCAACACAGTGATTTTTGTTAATACTGTTACATGAGCACAGCCGCGTCAGAGAAAGAGAGATCAACATTCAGAGAAAGCAGAGAAATAATCCTTCTGCTAGAAAATGGCACATTAACAACTACAAGTTTAGTAGACTATATCAATTATATTTTAGTTTCAAAGCTCATTCTTGACCTTGTAATCAGCTGACAAAACTACTGTACGTCACCTCAAAGTCCATTTAGCAGCTGCTCTAGAGTTTTTGATCGTATTAAATGAGCTTCATCAGCAGATGGAATTGCCCAGTTGTCGTAGGATTTTAGATGTTAAATTTCCATTTTTTGGTAGCACTTATGAATTAGGAATTTTTGGCAACCCCCCAAAAAGGTTTTTGCCAGCCCCAAAGGAAATTCACCAGCACCAAAATGACAAGAATTTAAATAAAAATCCTCTCTATGTGTGTTTAAGAGCAATTAACCAAACATACATTGTCATTCTTAATCTTGGAAACAAAAGTTGAAATACTATCATGGCCAATATTGCCAACATGTACGAGAATAAAGAAAAATAAATTTGAACATTTACAATCCCATGACAGTGAGCAATCTCTATCTACTGACGAATATGATCAAAATATATATTCCAAATGAGGACTCATTTTTATTATGCAAATAACTATGACTTTACCAAAACATCACACTTGGTGATAATAAAAAGTATGACAAGTTTACTACTAGTCATACATTTTTGTATTGGTTCACTGGTTGTGTAACTGCTGCCTAACTGATCATATCAACTGATTACCAGACAGCCTGGCAAGATGAGAAATAACTTATTGTGTTGGTGGGAGACTAATTACTAATTTACTTTCTTAATAGGTGACTAGCTGGATGCCTGACTCACTAACAGAGTGATTAATTTAAAAAAACTGACTGACTGGCAGTTGGGCTCATCTGTTAGCTGACTGGCTGCCTGAGCTGAGTGATTACTTCATTGACTGACTTTTAACTGATTCAGCTATATGACTGGCTTATCAACTGATTAAAGTAACAGACTGACGACCCTGCTTACTTGCTGCCTGACTGATACACCATCTCCACAACTGTCACTCAAGATAAGTGGCTAATTTGTGTATTCACTACGCCCTGTGGGGTGCCATGTTCAACCAGCCTTTAATGGTAACAGGCCTGAGGCAACGATGTTAGCAAAAATATCCACAATCCAACTCTAATGCTCTTTTACTGCACTGCTGAAAGCAGACAAGTGTGGCATAATCCCCTCAACAGACACACACAGGCACACACACACACACACACACAAGAACAAAATGCACAATCACCCACACCATCACTCTCTTAAACACTCCTCCTTCACCGTCTTTCTGAAAGATGCTCCTTCTCTCGCGCCTTGTCTCGCGCCTTTTCTCTCACTCATGCTCATTTTCCGCTTCCCCTATCCCCCCCCCCCCCCCCCTCTCCCCTCACTGCCTTTAAAGAGTGGCCTGTGTGGTACACGATGGTAATTAAAGTCTGCAGTGATTGGAAATATATCCGCACACCATATCATTTTAATGCCAGGGCCCTAATATGCCAAGATACTGGCTGTAATTGGATTTTGATTGGTTACTAATGAAGATGCACTTCCTGGGAGACAGACGTGACAAGTCATCTGTTTTACCCCAGTATCCCCCCCCCCCCACACACACACACACACACACACACACACACACACACACACACAGACAGACATATGTGCATCGCATGAAGCTCACACTCACATACAGAGAAGTGCAGACATTCATATGCATGCACATTTGCAAACACACAGTCTCACACACACATGCTCTCAAATACTAACATACACAGCTAACACATATGACCTCTGCAACACACATACGTGCTGAGAAATAGTTTTGTCACGATGAGCGACCCCATCACATTGCATGTTGTCCTTAGTGGTGAAAAATAATATTAACTGGGCCTCAGCATATACATGGTAATGTCATGCTTATGTCACATTTATTATATATAATTTTGTTATTTTTCATTTGTGTGTGACAGAGCAATGGAAGTGTATTGAATTAACAAAGTAAACATTTAAAAATAAAAGTCCTCCTAGTTGAATGAAACCGATTTTCTTTGGTGACATATGGTATGGTAACAGGTTTGAACCCAAAAACAGTCAGGAGAGCAACAGGCAGGAAATAGGCACTGGAGAGCAAAACAATGTATTCTCCAAACACAGAAACAAACTGGAAAACTAAGATAGAACACGACGAGCAACACAGGGAATCACGACAAACAAACCGACAAAGAACTCAAAGAACAGACAGGTAAAAATACACGTGGAGCTAATCAAAAGGCCAGGCACAGCTGGAGTGGGCAGGGAACAGGAATAAATAGGAGAACACTGATTGGGTAACAAGACAATGAGGACTGATAAAACAAAGGCAGGCTGACGAGGCTAGGCACAAAACAGGTGTACAAGGGAAGACATGCAGTGCAGGGCTACAGAAACACATAAGGAACACACAGGGCAAGCACAGAAAAGTCAAAATTACAATGAATGAAACAAGTCACCTAACCTCCATTAGTTGACAACAATTTTGAATCATATTTACGTTTATAGTGGCGCTCTAGTGGCCACAGTATACTTATGACGGCAGCAAAGCAAGAAGTAAGGTGATGAAGTTTAAGCCACATTTTGCATAAGGAGACAGGTTGTGGTGGTGGATGGGTCAAACAAACAGGACTTCCACCCAGCAGACCGGGGTTGGTGTCCGGTTGACAATAAAAGTAAATACATTTTTTTTTTTTTTATTATTTTACTTTTCTCTAAATTATGTAGTTGGAAATGGAACCCACGGAACTACGTCACGTTCTCCGTCACATGCCTAACCGGAAGTGAAGTAACGTAACAGATGTACTGATTTTAAGTAGTTTTGGTGCCCAAACATAATCAAACTGCGACCGTTAACACAAAGTTACCAACGTGTGGATATGAGGATTGAAAACGCTCTGTTTGTTGTATTTCCTCCTCTAGGGTTGTTAATTTATAAAACGCTCCTATTGGTTGTATTACAGGGTAGGAATAAACAACCTATATCGTCATACGGTTCAGAGGACATGTTGAGGAATAGACACTGGAATAAAAGCAACTAAGACTAACCGTCACACTGGCCACAGAGCAGGGCCGTGACCAACTTGTGGGATGGTTTTCCTGCCATCTTGTTTTATCAACTTCTTTGTTATTTTCATATTTCTATATACACCATCTGCATTCAAAAGTCTACCATATTGCTGCTAGAAAGTTGTTATGAAACGTGTTTTAAATCATATTCACGTGATTTTGCCTCCACGTGTGTATACAATGTTGGTGGGATTACACCTGTGTAACCTAAACATACAGATACACCATGTGGTGCAAATATTGTCTTACAAAATGATTCATATTATGCCAATGCAGCTCTATGAAAGCAGATTAGTCCACCCACACCGCACAGGCCGGGATTTTACTGCTCCCATTTCTCTACACAAAGACATTCCTTGTTTCACCACCTTGACTAAATTGCAGTGAGCCAACAGGGTAAAATGGGAGGAACTGTCACTATAGTGTTATGCTGTTCAAGCTTTAGAAGTGATTCAACACACTTGCGTTTCATTGCCATGGGCTGCTCTCCAGGCAGGGTTTTACTGTATGACTCCATACCAGAGTTGAGGCTTAAAGAATTCACACATAATTTAGTTGAAACGTGCTGCAAGACCAGGTGTAACAGTACTGTCCCAGATGGGTGGGGTTTGCTAAATTGGGACTAATAGTATGACTTTTACAGCAAAGGGTTTAACCACAACAATTTTAAGAACATAAGAGTACAGACAGGTGGCATTTTATCACTATGGAAACACATATTTACAAGTAGCTCAAACAGCCATAGTTCACTCCCTAGTGGTATTTTGCTAGTTTTAACAAATTTAAAGTGGCATAAACTTGATTATTAGCAAACCTTTGAAAAAGTCAAATACATAATTTCTCTGTTTGTATGCCTCTTGGGGTAATTCCATTTTTCACACAGACACACACACACACACACACACACACACACACACACACACACACACACACACACACACACACACACACACACACACACACACACACACACACACACACACACACACACACACACAGGACCGATAGACATGCATTATTGTTTTGGCGATATGTCCGAGTGGTGTGGCTGTCACATAGCCGGTGCTCCAAGCAGTTGGTCGTTCAGTGCCTTGCTCTTGTCACCTGAGAGTAAACAGGTGTCCTTTTGAGGCACTTGCGAGGACAGTCTCAACCCTCTATTGTTGTGTCACATATTCCTTTCAAGGCAAATTATTTATGTCCAAAACTGCATCAGGACACTGCTCAAACTAGATTTCAGAGCCCAAAATAATGGCCTCTATGATCCAATCAGATGAAGGTCGCAACACTGAATTTCATGACTTGTCCCCTCTTTTCCGTTTATGGCCGTGCGAGAGTTTCCTTCTTTTCTTTATTATTATAAAGTAAAATGGAGAAATTGTGTTTATTAGACATATAGAAGTCATATTCAATAACTTTTTAAATCCTCCTTCCTTGTGATTGTTGTCTAGTAGTAATGGCAGTGTCGTATATCAGCCTTCTCAATAGGCTAAAACAAGGGAATTTTAACTATTTGATGTGTAAAACCTCTTCAGATTTATCTCCACCAAGTTGATTGCTGATTTAAGATACACATTTGAAATCAGGCAGCTGTATTAAAACTCTGCTGAAGTAACATCCTACTGCTTTTGCAAATTTGGCCAATTATTTGTGCCTTAACGGGACATTTAAATCTGTCTCATAACAAATCTCCCCCTTCCCTCTTTATGCATTGCTTTTGTGTGCGTGCACGCATGTCTGTATGTGTATGCATGTGTGTGTCTGCATGTGAGTATGCATGGACGTAAACATGTCTCTCCTGACATCTCATTAAGCATTCATTAAGAAGCCAGAATATCTGCCTAATGCATCAGTTACAAAAATAAATTGGTAGTGCTGTTCAGATTAGGCTAAAAACATTTATTTCTGCCACATCCGCTCTCTCTCTCTCTTTCTCACGCACGCGCACGCATGCGCACGCACGCACGCACGCACGCACGTACGCACGCACGCACGCACGTACACACAAATACGCTGATGTGATCTCTCTCTCTCCCTTTTACACTCTCTCTTGTGCTAGTAATTCTGATCACTGCGTTCTGTCCGTGTCTTTAATCTAACATCTCATTTAGTAGAGCTAAAAGGAGGTCAGAATTTGCTTTCCTCCCCTCCTGTCCTCTCCTCCTCTTCCTTCCTCAACCAAATTTCTCTCTCTACTCCTCCTCATCCCTTTCTTCTATCCTCTTTTAAATTCCTCTTATCAAATATCAACCTTTCTAATGCCTCTGAAATTTTCTCATCCCATCCTAGGATTATCTTCCTTTCCTTCCATGTGTGTGTGTATCTATGTGAATCTGTAACTGAATGGTCGGTACAGCTCCTCAGATCTGAAAGTGATCTTTGGCTAATAGTGTCCGACTGTAGGAGGTTGTGTGCTTTTGTGCATATGTGTCTTTGTGCACTTATGGCGGCACATAAGGACAATAATCTGTTTCGGCATCTGTGCCTCAGAAGGCTGCTAATGATTTCCCACCAGGCCTGGACACACACACACACACACACACACACACACACACACACACACACACACACACACACACACACACACACACACACACACACACACACACACACACACACACACACACACACACACACACACACACACACACACACACACACACACACACACACACACGATCAGAAGGCCTGGCTAGGTACAGACACTTGAGCTAATCTGTCTTGGGTTCCAGATAATTCTGTCCTCCAAAATGCCAGCATTGGTAGTTTGTTTAAATGATGAAAGCCAGTCATTTTAGTGTTTTCCTAGTGATCTCTTGCTTTTTTGTGGTTAATGATAGTCTCCTCTCTCAGCTGCAACCATTCTTAGGTAGGATTATAGGTTATAGTGGCTGGTTGGGCATACAAACAAGAGGGCAGAATAATATTTCACTGTGTAAATAATCAAAAATGATTAGAATGTGTGCTCTGTGTTTTACATCTGTCTGGAGGTGTTATCATTTAGGGGAGCGACTTTCGGCAGTGGCAAAGTAAAGATTAGGTTTCACTGTTATGTGTGTGTGGCACACTGTACACTCCTATGCCCATGTACAAAGTTTGTAACATTTACTTCCAAAACCATGGTTCACTGGTCTCCTACAAGCATTTAACATGGATTCTTCTAACCATGAAACCAATCAGCTCTTAACTCCCAATGTGTCTTTGTTTTTGTTTGGCTTCATTATTCATGCACTTGGAGAGAGTCCATACAAGACAAACAGTCTGCAATCTAACTGGGAATGGCTGTGAAGGGGGTTTTAAAACATTCAGTACTAAAGTTAGTAAAATAAAAACTTGCAGCACACAATATGGCACAGACTGAAACCTAGTACCAATGTCAAAATTACATTAATTTTACATCCAATTGTCTTTTTCTCCCATGGAACTATTAAATTGCCGTCTCAACCAAGCATATGATTGCTGTTTGGTAATTAAAGTGTGTGTTTATATGTAAAACTTATGTAGGTGCTTTGTTGCTGCAGCAAAAAAGTGGCTTGTCTTTTTCGTGGAGTAGAAATTCCTCTAAAAAAAAAAAGGATTGAGACCATGAAGTACTAAAACTCTCCATTGAAACCAATACTAATGAATATTTCTTAAACGACATGTGGCATTAAAAGTCTCACACTGAAGCCAATACTAATGAAAGTTTTTTTCAGGCTGCAGCATTTCGACCATGCCGCACTATAACTCTGTAATGAAATTAATGACAGCTGGCTTCAATTAACTTTCAGGGAAGCAGGTCTCCTTCACAATTCAGGGATTAAAAAATCTCATGTGTTGTCATGTCTGCCAAAATGAGATATAATTCAGAATGAACACCATCATTAAAAATGATTCAACATGTCCTTTGAAGTTTGACAATGATAAGGTAAAAGTGAATTGACCCTGGCCCTGTCATCAATGCTAACGACAGTCGTTCAGGTTGAATGACAGCTCCTCGTGGCCAGGAAGGACCAATGTGACTCTTTGGAAAGGTGGAGCAGACACTCCAACCCGTTCTCACTCCGAACTCGTAAAATACGGAGCCTTGGGCAGTAGCTGTCAGCGTCAGATACGACGCAAAATGCACCCTTCAGCATGTGTGTAGAACGCACCGGGCAGAGCAGCAGCTACGCCGCGCTTGAAGATGACGTAGTTTTAAGAACAACAATGGTAGCGAATAGTATGAAAGGCCGAAACTCAGCGTAGAGAGGATGTTTGGGGTGGTGGATGGGTCAAACATCTCAGGACTTTCACCCCGGAGACCGGGATTTGTGTCCCGCGTGTCACTTTTCCTAAACCCAACTGTCCCGTTCTTCTTTTCCTAAACCCAGCTGTCCCGTTGTTGTCCCACGTTTACAAGCCCACCCACGAACTTTTCCTTAACCTAACTGCGTCAAAAGAGTTGCCAATTCCCCCGACCCAGCGCGTTTAGATAAAGCACATTTAGATATGACGCTAGAGAAGACTTTTAACGTCAATAACACCGCCAAAGGCACCTGACCAAGCATCCGTATTTTACGCGATGGGAGTGAGAATGTGTTGGACACTCAGGCAAACACAGGTTACGTTATATTAGGCTGGAAGCTATAGATGTTAATTAGGGGAACTAGAGAGGGAGGAATGAAGAAAATAAAAACCAAGACAAAATTGAGAGTGAAGTGAGGAGAGATTTGGAATGAAAACACACAATAAAGAGCTAAATGAAAAGGAGAGAAGACTGTCAATATAAGTGAGTTTTCATTTTCTGATTTTCCCCCTTGGGCCGATTGAGGTTTAATCTAATCTAATCTAATCTAAGGAAGAAGAGGACGGGAGATGACAGGAAAGTGCAGAAGAAGGAGGAGGATGAGGAGACGAGTGGAGCTGACATTAGCATTTGTATTACCTCATTCTTCTGCCAATAGCATCTCACTCGCCTCTGTTAAAGTCTGCACATTATTGTGGATTCGCAGCATTGTTATTACCGGGGATGGGGAACAATTTCTACTCTTCTATTAGAAAGTGATATCTCGTGTCTGGCACACACACACACACACACACACACACACACACACACACACACACACACACACACACACACACACACACACACACACACACACACACACACACACACACACACACACACACACACACACACACACACACACAGGTTGGGGGAGTGCAAGGATCCAAGAGCACTGGAAAGTAGCAGGTTTAATTTGAGCCTAGATGAGGAATTCAGAAAGCTATTAAACTCCTGATGACTTATTTTAGACACACATATTTGGGCACACAGATGTGCACAAGGCACAAACACAGCGTCGTAATACACATATGTGGACACATTTTGTGGACACACACACACACACACACACACACACACACACACACACACACACACACACACACACACACACACACACACACACACACACACACACACACACACGTCCACAGTTCTGAACCTGAAGGTTTTAGCACTGAAACCCAAGTGAAGCACTGCTCTCTTTTTTGAAGAACTCGCTGCAGTAGGTATTTAGCTGCCTCACACTCACAATAAGAACTAATTAGACTCAGGACCACAGGCAAGAAGTCATCACACTGCTTTAATCAGAAGCAGCTCTCTATGTGCTTTAGGAGGTTGCGAGAGACAGACACTGGGTCTTTATACACACTCACAGTACACACAAAAGCATGCATGTGGATATTACAGACAGGCATGTATGAGCACAGAAATAGATTCCATCCATTCACAAACACAAGTGTGTGTGTGTGTGTGTGTGTGTGTGTGTGTGTGTGTGTGTGTGTGTGTGTGTGTGTGTGTGTGTGTGTCTACTGTACACACAGAGTCTTAGTGCCCTCTAGTTGTGTTAAAAGATGTTTTACTCCCTAATGCCTATGCCGCATGAAGCACAACTAGTTATGAAGCCTACTTGAAGTATCACGCCCTTTCCTTTCGAGTGGAAGGTTAATGTACCGCATGATCAAAAACTGTCAAAATAAAGCTAAACCGTGATACTGCAAACAAAGTGAAGCTTGTTTCTTCCCTCTTCACCCTTCCTTTCATATATTTCACCATTATGCTCTTGCATCTGCCTACCTCTCACGCAAGACGTACTCTATAAGTGGGGTGTTTGGTATTTTTTATTTTATTTATTATCAGGGATATGCACTTGGGTTTTTTTGCCCATAATAATGCTGATGTTGGGACTGAAAATTAGTCCCTGTCATTACAAAAACAACAACTTAATTTGTTTGTCAAGTCAATGCCATACACATATAATGCTTGTAACACACTCAATGTTTTCCTCAGTCCTCCCTCAGGCTGCTATCACAAATGCAATCTCAGTCAACCTGAATGGTGAAATGATGGTTAAAGAAACTGGGAAATCACCTCTGTGACATAGAGTATAGGAGTTTTTTGATGAAGAAGTCTTAATCCATCTCCATCATTCTCATATTGACCAAGTTGCCTGTTAACCCTGTAAGACCCAAATATAGAAAAACCTAAAAAAAAAAAAAAAAAGACCTTTCAGATGTTGTTGAACGAGGCCTTTGATGCAGAAATTAAAGTGTTTAAAAAAATGTTTATGTACGTTTTTAGAGAAATGTTGTAATATTGTAATATAAACATTAGGCATAGTTGGGAGCAGAATTTCTGTATTTGTACTCACGTTGTCTGAACAACAATTCAGAACAACTAAGGGTTCATTTGCAGGTTTGATTGCTTACTTAGCCCAATTTCTCCTCTGTTCTGCCCACATCATTATCTGCCCATTATGCAAGCATTGCCCCCAACATTGATTAATGTTGAAAACTCTAAAGTAGACGTTTTCTGCAGGACAATGCAACCCCCATGTTTCATTTAAAGTGCACCTCAGTGTCTAAGAATCAACAACTGAGGGCGGTGGTGATAATATGTCAGGATGATGCTCTCTTAGCCATACTAATTTCTTTAGAAATTTCATCAAACCAAAATTTAAAACGTCTTTATCTCTGTCCATCACTCAAGGTATTGACTGACCTGAGATAAATTCCTTCTCCATCATTTATCAGGTTATTGAGCACATTATGAACAAAAATGGCAACGGTAGACAGTAACTTCCCTTTCTTGAATGATGAAAGAGATGAAGTGAAAACGGAAATCAGATATCCGCCCCTCATGCAGCAGTGACAGCTACTTTTACACAGTGACTGATGGCACAAAATTAATAGCATTTGTGATACTTCAAAAAGAATGGCGAACAAGACCTAGTTAGCCTTGATTTAGTAAAACTGAGGTGAAAGGACATCTAGATTTCTAAGTTGAATCCAGGATAAAGACTAAATTTAACCGTTATTTCAACTGCATTTGAATGACAACATTTCGATGTGTTTTAGGACAATTGCCTCACTCTAAAATAAAAAAATGTTTAGCCTAGTTTTACCTTGACATCTATACGTCTTTTGACAAATCCCCAAACCAATGCTTACTAGGCAGTCTTAGCAGAAAAACAGGACTTCATCATCTATATTAGAAAAGTTTATTAGAGTGTTGTGCTTCAAGCTGGATTCTCAACTACAGCTCCTCAAATCTGTCATAAAATTCAACTAAAACTTCAGTACTGTGTTATTATCTTATGTGCAGGCAAGAGTGCATTCACCCAATTCTATTTTAAGCACTAGAGATTGAAACTGAGTCTTAATCTCCCTGTGTCAGGAAGTATTGACTGAGTTCACTGTCAAACTTCTCCTCTTTTGTTCCTCCCACATCATCAATTGGTCATTATGAAGCAAAGACCTGGAATAGTGTTTTTTGGGTGGATGTCCCCTCTAATTGTGCATATATTGAGCGCATTGGGAGGCTAACATTTTTCTCTCTGTTCCTCCCACATCATCAGTTAGTCATTATGAAGGCTGAGTCATTAGTGCGCAGGCAGATCGTTAATGCAGAGACAGGTCGTTAAGAGAGCCCAGCTCTTTGTCCTTATTCAACAGGGAAGTATTATTTTCACACCTGAGTGTTATTCATCTTTGTGACAGTGAATGGGAGAATAGAGCTGGATTTATGGACAGAGACACTCTAAAATAGCTGCTGTTGTCCCATATCTCAGTGTGTTAAGGTGATACCACAGGGGAATTATAAAGCTGGGTGATGTGCTGATGTTGGTAACAGACCAGTATTTCCATTAGAGCTTAACTGAGCATGTCTGAAACGCCTGTGGCAGTTCACTGCAGATATTTGTTATATTTTTGACAATTCACACTGTTGGATTTGTATTGTGTTACACATTGTAGGCTTCCAACTTGTACTATTTCTTTGCCAACTCTTGTATCTCCGCACAAGGCTGGCTGTAATTGCCACCAACATTGCCATAAAGTTTGATGACTAAAGCAAAGAAGAACTGAACATTGTGAAAACTTGGATGTTGAGGATGTCGAGTCAAAGCAGTGTTTCCATGCTGTGTTATCGCAGTTGTTGGCAAAATGCTAAAGTCTCCATTTGGAGTCTGAGAATAAAAGACTTGGATGGGTTTATTAACTATCGTTAACCTAAATTTTGTTAAATTTAGTAATCAATAATTACAAAATAATCATTTTGAATAACAATGACACAGGGAACAGTAGGATGGTTGACTACACCAACAAATAAAAGCTTTTTAAATGTCCCATGGCATGAAAAGTTCATTTTATGATGTTTTTTATCATTAATATGAGTTCCCCCAGCCTGCTTATGGTCCCCTGGTGGCTAGAAATGAGGTCATAAGGAGCAAGGTTACCTCCCCTTTCTCTGCTTTGCCCGCCCAGAGAATTTGGCCAACCTATGAGAGAGAGACATCATGGCTCCACCCCCCTCCTCCTCAATAGCTACAGACACAGAAATGGTACGTCCTGAGGAAAGCTCATTGTGGGACTGGCTCTAGTGGCTGTAATTCTGCACCAAGGCTGAATTTTGGGAAAGAGACTTCAGATATAGTATTAGGGGACCACTAAGGCCTATATAAAAGAGACTTCAGATACAGTATTAGGGGACCACTAAGGTCTATATAAAAGAGACTTCAGATACAGTATTAGGGGACCACTAAGGTCTATATAAAAGAGACTTCAGATACAGTATTAGGGGACCACTAAGGTCTATATAAAAGAGACTTCAGATACAGTATTAGGGGACCACTAAGGTCTATATAAAAGAGACTTCAGATACAGTATTAGGGGACCACTAAGGTCTATATAAAAGCATCCAAAGAGCACCATGTCATGGGACCTTTAAAGCTGCAAAGTAAAAAGTTGTTGGTCTTATTCAATATGTTATGTCTGTCAAAGTTGGTCATCTGTGATCCATTTGTTCATCAAAACCCTCATTAAAAGTCGTAACATGTCTAAAAACAACTGTCTGATAATGCTATGCCTTTCATTGTGTTCCAGTCTCTTGTTTTCCTAGTCATTCAACACACCACATTAATGAAACATTGAATGGCGTTAGTCATTTTAAAATTGCTGCCATTTTGTTGTGTCTGCCCTAATTTAAACCAAACCCCCCCACGATTATACAATGGCGGTCTACAATAACCCTGCGATGCAATTCACTCTACCTTTGTGAACATTCTGATGTTGAGTTAAAGAGGTGTTTCTTATTGGCATGCATTTGAGTGACTTGGATATATTCCCATATAATCTACAATGGCAGCACATGAACACTTTAAAATGTAATGCAACAAAACAGCAGATTATGCCCTCTAAAAAAAGCAATGAATTGAATCAATATCTCTCTGGCACAGCGTCAAACAATGAACATCACAAGCTTCACAGTAGTAGTAATGGTAATTTCCTCTAGACAAATCTATTACATTAGACATTAGATCACAACGTAGATCATGATCCCTTTTTCAAATAGGTGTGTGTGTGTGTGTGTGTGTGTGTGTGTGTGCCTGCATGCATGTGTGTAAGAGAGAGAGTGAGGATTCCCTTGTATGTAGCTTCTTGAAATCATATTTCTATGGTAGTGTCATGAATTTGTCTCACTCTTTTGCTGCAGTGACCTACATCCTCCGCTTACAGAGAATAACATTGAAAACAGAGCGCAGACAGAGTCGGCCGGGTTAAGTGCGTGTCAGCATGTCGTGACTTTATTTTCATATGCTGACAAAGTCGGTGCATCAACTCCAATACCAAAGCAAACGCCACCATCTCTGTGATAAATATGATTTCAAATCTGAGGATTATAAAATGTCATCTTTTGAAGTGTTTATTTACTTATGGGGAGACAAACTAACAAACATGACCTTTTCTTTCTGCAATATGAAATGGAATCGATATGGTTGCCATGCAGAAACACATTCAGGTGCTCAACCCCCTCCCCCCCCCCCCCCCCCATCTTATGTCATTATGTACTAGCCAAAAGTAGACTCCTGTGAATTCTTGCAATAAAAGTTCCAACCTTTTTTCTGTAATTATCATCAACAAAATTGTATTCTCAATCTACTTGTTTAGGAATACAAATACATTTTTGAACTGATTGAGGTCCTATACTTTTTTTTTAAAATGCAATATGCAATAATGTTAAAATATGTTTATAATGTTTATTTAAAATGAAAAGAAATGATCTTGCTGTTGATTGTATTATACTTGTTTTTCTTGAAGCTAGTTAGGACATTCACAAAAGTTGACCTTTTCTGATAGCTTTTTTTTATCCATTTTAACAGGAGGCTGATTCCTTGAGTGTCTGGCCAGTTAAATGGCCCCCTATAGTCTGAAAGCCTGTCTGGGGCTGCAAGCTATTCACACCAAAACCTAGCTATGTAGATTAGCCTTCAACATGACATAATATTACATTTTACCTGCTGTTATTTGCTAGTTTTATTGTTTCACTTGCTTTTAATAAGCTTGTTTAGATGTCAGTTTTATTTCTTCACTTGTTTTTAATGTACTCAATGTACTGGTTTTATTGTGAAGTGTAAAATGTATAATTACGTAGTAGTAGTAGAGAAGAAGTAGAGAGCAGAAGTAAAGGAAAGCAGGCTTCTTGGCAATGGTAGTAAACATTCATGAAAAACAAAAAAAAACATGCAAGCATTTGTGTACTCTAATTATTAAGGTTACTGTCGCTTATCTCGAAGTCATCTCTCGAGGTAACACTGATAAAAACTCTTTCCATTAGACCCTTTATAGCATACATCATACAGATGCTTGTTCAGGCAACCCTGCTCCGCCAGTCTTCCCAGCAGACCACGCTGAAATAGAACGCGCAGCACATGCCGAGTTACAAATATCCGGCGGTGCACGACCACATGTCGCGACAACTTGCAGAGCCTTCGCGCTTGACAAGAAAGACGTGGTGACGGCGACCATAAATCTACCTTAACACTCACACACCTGCAGATCCTGCTGGCTAAAATTATCATAAATTCACACGTTTTTAGCAAGATTTAAAGCAAGACCAACAGTGGACTTTCTACATGTCCCCTGTTGGCTCGGTGGTCCACTGTTGCTGAATGTATAGATCCACTGTTGGACAGGCATGCAACTATATACACACACACACACACACACACATACATACACACACACACACACACACACACACACACACACACACACACACACACACACACACACACACACACACACACACACACACACACACACACACACACACACACACACACACACATTAGGAACATGCACACCATGGTCATTCATCCAGGCGGTGAGTTGAGTAATGAGTGGTTTTAGTGAAGGGGACAGCTCACCTTCTTACCAACCCTTCTCAAGGAGACTTCTGATCATTGTTGTCAGCCACAGCTAAGCACATTAAATGGATACCGCACTGTCAGAGGGTGTGTGAGCGTGTGTGTAATTTGAGATGGAGAGAAATGTGTGCATGTGTGAAAAGGAAGGAAACAGAGTGGAAGAGTATGTCTTTTTTCATATGTGTAAAACAGATTGCGTTTATGTATGTCTTTATATGTGTATGTGAGCGTGGTAATCCCAAAAACCTTACATCTGTCTCCCATTATGATTACAATAGACCCACTGATAGATGTTTAATGGACTTTCCTGTGTGTGTGTGTGTGTGTGAGAGTGTGTGTGTGTGTGTGTGTGTGTGTGTGTGTGTGTGTGTGTGTGTGTGTGTGTGTGTGTGTGTGTGTGTGTGTGTGAAGGGAGCATTTAGCAGCCAATCAATCACGAGCTGTCAGATGGGTAAGTGCGGGGAACAGTGTCAGCAAAGGTGACACACACACATGCACGTTCATGTGCACACATATACACACATACAGCAGGACACAGGAACAAAACTTAAGTCAGCAGGTGGGAAATAATATACAGAGAGTGGTTATTTAAGCATATACGTATAGGCAGTATACTTCATGAGCTTAAACTTACAGTACAGTTTACCTTAATATCTCTAACAGAAGTTGTTCTCAACAGGTCCCAAAAACAAGAAAAGCCATCTGTTCAAGCTAGCCAGAGCGACACAAACATGAAGGGAGGAAGAAACGGGGAGGGCAGTTTCAAAAGGGAGGGGATGAACTCACATGCACTCGTGTCTGGACCACCAAAATCCTAAAACCCCCCAAAAACAGAGAAGCTCAGATTACAACACACACACACACACACACACACACACACACACACACACACACACACACACACACACACACACACACACACACACACACACACACACACACACACACACACACACACACACACACACACACACAATTAGTGTGTCTTCATTCTCTACTCAGGACACCATTACTTCACTATATCTGTACATAGAAAATAGTTGTTTATATAGTTGTCTGAATATCATGTATAGCACCTTAAAGCAAACAACCAAAGGCGAGGACAGTCTTGTTTTTTTGCTTTTCCTTTACTGAGATCATTTTTTTCAGCTTTATAAAATAATTACATGGTGAAACAGTACGTCACAAAAAAAAGAAGATGAGATTCAGAAATTAACTGACTTAAATTAACCTTCTACATGCGTATGTTTATAATAAGGTACTTTCTTTGTCCCCTTGGGGTTTATCGATTGTTTTTATTCTGTTATGTTTCTTGATTGTGTGTAAATCAAGAAACATAACACACACACACACACACACACACACACACACACACACACACACAAACATGCATCAAATGTGAAGAGATGATGGGTTGCCAGAACAGGTTAAGTGCCTCAAGGAAAGATGGTTCCATGAGTCCATAGGTTCTTTTCCATCACCTCATCCGACACCCTGCTTGACATTCAAACATTCCCCACATTTCGCATACAGCACAGAATAGCTGCAAAACCCAAACACCGATCTCTGCTTTTTGTGTAGGGTTAGCACCCGCAAAAGCCACTAAATCCTTTCGGTTTTTCACTCAATTTAAAAGAAACACTTAATGCATTATGCTGTTGTTCCTGTACAGTATACTTCCATTAATTACAAAATAGAATGTCATTCATCTGCAATGAAGTGTGTAGGAATATAATTATTTTCAAGTCTGAACCATTATGAGAGACTTGAGACTTTTGTCACTCTTGTTTGTACGCTCGGATTTCATCATATAGGTTATTAATAGTATCTGAATGAATCAAACTAAAAAGAACAAACAACACAATACACGGGAGTCAGCATACGCTGACATCCCAGGTGTCCTTCTACAGTCCAGTAGTTCCAGCATCACGCCTACATATCCTTCACGTCATTCAAACAAACAACAGAGGGTTTTTGAGAAGCAGTTGCCTCCAGAAAGTTGATATTATTCTTGTTGGTGGGACCACAAGGCTTTAATTATACATTGAGACTGAAAAGATGAGTTTTGAGTTTGGATTTGAAGGCCTCAACAGAAACAGACTGTCTGATACCCATAGGAAGATTATTCCAGAGGAAGGGGCCCCCATAGGAAAAGGCTTTCCTGGGGACATTATTGTATTCTGAGAGCGGAGAATCCTGATTGGAGTTTAAGGTGATCAGACAGGTAGGAAGAGGGGTGCCCATTTTCAATTTTGTAAATCATCAGAATCCCCTTAAAGTCTGATCTGACATGTATTGGGAGCCAATCATGCAAAGCTTAAACTGTTGTAATATGGTAACTGTAGACACACACACACACACACACACACACACACACACACACACACACACACACACACACACACACACACACACACACACACACACACACACATACGCCGAAATGTTTGTTTGGTATTAGCCTAAAGCAGCCAGCGAGGGCAAACAAATGTAAACATGAAAGCACCTTTCAGTGTGAGCTTGGGCGTGTGGATATGTAAGGTATTATGTCTGACTCGTGTGTGTGTGTGTGTGTGTGTGTGTGTGTGTGTGTGTGTGTGTGTGTGTGTGTGTGTGTGTGTGTGTGTAAAAATAATATGTGGAAGCACTTGAAACCTTCCTGTGTAAACAGATGGACACTTTGACCTGAAGATTTGTTTACATACAGAATTAAGGAGATTAAAACTGACACAGTGAACCCCAATCCGAAATAAAAAGTCTGGATTAAAATGCTTAAATTCACACAAAGAGCACAGACACACCTTAGTAGCACATCACAATAGCAATGAAACACACTCGAACACACACATTTACATGCTGACAGACCAAATGCGATCCTTTCTATAAAGAAGAAAAGGAGGAGAGTACAAAGAAACATTTGAAAAGAACCCAGAGAAAAACATGGCAGCACGAGAGCAGTCTAACTTTGCACACAAAGAGACAGAACCAAAGTCTCATCTCCCAGATATAATGTGTATCAGCTGTTAATAAGGGCTTTGCCAAGTATTTGTGAACCTGGGTTTTTACCGCAGTTTACACCCAGTTGACGGCCTCTTGCCTGTTTACAGCTTACGGTCAGCTCTGTGCGTTGCTATGGTTGCTGTACACAAACCAACCAGCCAACAGTTTGCAAGGCTGCAGACCCGATAAGAAGGAGAAACACAGCTACTTTTAAACATGATCAAAGACTCGGATATCAATAGGTTTTTGGATATGTGCACACATCGCTACGCCGACCTTTTTTAGAGAAGCTGGTTGAAGG
This sequence comes from Gymnocephalus cernua, assembly GCA_023631565.1. NCBI lineage: Eukaryota > Metazoa > Chordata > Actinopteri > Perciformes > Percidae > Gymnocephalus > Gymnocephalus cernua. The sequence continues at coordinate 6,173,607 of CM042437.1, read as the reverse complement.
AATGAAAGAGGGATGCTGTGTTTGCACGGTCCAACAAGTCCGCCGCTGCTGGTAAACTTTGAAAAAATCCTGTTTTGCACGACTACATGTAAATGGGATTATTAGAGGAATACTTACTTTCATTAGCCACGTAAACAGCTTAGTCGGAAAATCATGTTTTTTCATAATAAGGGCAAAAACCAGAATATTATGTGCATTTAAATGTGGTCAATGTTTTGATTACATCCATGGTTCCTCACCAAAGTACATTGTGTGTATTCTTGCGGTGAAGGTGCAGTGGATATGACACATGCCTTTGGTGTGGGAGACCCAGGTTCAATTCCCACTGCGATACATCAACCAACGTGTCCCTGAGCAAGACACTGAACTCTTAGTTGCTCCAGTGCGACCTCTGACATATACAGCAATTGTAAGTTGCTTTGGATAAAAGCGTCAGATAAATGACATGTAACGTTACATAAAAACAAAATTTTTTTGAGACATTTTGAACCTAGTTCCTAGTGTTTATGTGTTTGCCGAGGAGTCTTCTTCTTCTCTGCCTTTGTTGGCACATTACTACATTTCTTGGCATGTTACCACCAACTGTTGATCAGTGGAGTAGCATGAAACTGGCAGCAGGACAGGTGTGTGCTTCTTTGTGCAAATAAGACACATGTGGGACTTTTAAAAACATCGCTCTGTGGTGCTACATCTGGTCAGAAACTCCACAGTGTACCTTTAAAAATAAATTAGTGAAATTAATTATTTTCTGTTATTTGTCAAAGGTCTAGTTTACACACTACATCTGCATGATTTTGGATTTTTGTTCATCTTACATTAGTAATGGAACATGGTTACCATTTACCAGCTGTTTACATGTTTTAAAGCTGTTTTACCCCAAATAGTTTATTGCAAATTTTCTGAAGAAAAATATCAGAATGTGATAATAAATTATGTTTCTTAGGGAAACTTTGTAAACACAAGCCCATGGTGAACAAACATTTAATGTTCAGAACCATATCCGAAGTTAACATTGAGCAGAAATGGTTTGAAAGTTTTCCCTTAACAGTAGTTCAGTAACAGTAAACGTCTCTAAAACTTTGTGACACATCTTGAAAAAAATAAGAAGAAACAAACAAGATAAAAATAGGTGAGTCTTTTCCCATAAGGAGTGCTATGAGGACTACCGACAACTGGAGCTCCTAAATCAACTCAAATACAATCCCACTGGACACAACTATTGGTACACACATACACACACTTAGAATCCCAGTTCAGTACAACCCAAACACAGCCACTGATGATCTTCTGTCAAATATGAGCAAAACAATCCATAGACAAATATTTGTTGTGACAGGGGACACAAATCAAATGCTAATTTGCAGACACCACAGAGGATTAAATCTGTGAACAACCGCCAGATTGACTGGAAGGTTAGTTGAGAAATCATTGTACAAACTATTCAAAGAAACAAACAAATGAGAACAACAGAATGAAAAGCAAGCAACGGGAAACAAATAACATCAGCGGGGACAGAAACTCTACACTTCTAAACTTAGTATGCCATGTGTGTGAGGTGAGGTCTGGGTGAAGAGTGCACATCAAAGAGTTCATACACAATTTATGGTATAAATCTGACTGTGCTGAGTTTGAGCCCCACATCATACACATATACAGTATGCACGCAAACACACACCACACTTATTTCCTGTACTCTAACCCCAACCGTCCCACAACACATTGCAGATGTGGAGACCGGTAAAATGTCCAAACTGGAGGATTTTCCTTGTCATTCAATAACCTCTCATGTGGACATTTGGTTCTCATAATGCAAATAGTAGAGCACACACACATACACACACACACACACACACACACACACGCACAATAACTCCTACTGTACAACACTCAAAATAGCCATTTTATTATTCAGGAGTTGAATCCCAAGAGGGATAAAATAAAAGGCTGTTGAAGTGTGTGCATGAATGTGTTCACATTTGAGTCCCCTCAATGACACAAACCTCAGATGTGGCTTTAGATTGCTTCTATATTTCATCTTAGTGTGTCTCTACGTACATGCCCATGCCTCGTGACAGATATAATTCCTCGGACACAAACTACAGCATCCCACAATGCAATGTAAAAAGTAGCATACAATCAATAGACACTAAACCAAGCTTTATCTACCATCATGCATTGTGCATGCAGACAGGATAAAAAGGTATCTGCCACATTAGAGGAATGACCTGAGTACTATCCAAAACATTTTGTTTGCCAACTGATACACTATATAATCCTCTTCAGCAGTGATTCCCAACCAGGGGTACTTGTACAGTTGGGTATGTGGAAAAAATGGAGAGTAGATATTATGAACACTATGTTGCAGTTATGTTAGAGAGTGTCAAAAATCGGCGAGCAAGTTAACAAAAAGTAATAGCCAAAAGTAATGACTAAACAGTTCAAATTATTAGCTAAAAGTAGTGGAGAAACTAGTTAAAATAGTTAGTTGAAAGTACCTTCAACATTCAGCTTCACTCCAAGTAGTAGTAGGCTAGTAATAGTACGATTGCTGACTAAACCAACCTGAATATTGACAGTTCACTAGTATAGAAAATTCACAATATCCACTCATATATAACACTCATATATAATGAATAGTGTTATACATTTGGAACATCAGGAATCGATGATGGGGGGCATGAGTTTATCTGACAGGGCTGTGGGGAACCACTGCTCTACAGTACTTTAAATTCCATGTATGGTGAGTAGTGAATAAGCTTGTTTTTTTTAATGGTGTTATGTGGTAGGGAAACCATTTTTTTGAGTGCCCAGTTTCTTATTATTTTGCCTGTATGCAGGGTTACAGTTGGTAGATTTATAATACGTTTTATATTGTTAGGATATATGTTTTTTGTGTGGTCATTATGGAAGGATTGTGTGGACATAGTTATTCATGTTTTGTTTCGGCTAATGAATCATTATATCCCTCCCCACATGTTTAGCTCGATTCAGTTTCTGTTCCATCAATTGGATGTTAGTGTTGAGGGTGAGCTCTTGCACTACAGTATCATTTTACTGCCATATAAATTCAATAAGGGAATCTCAAAACAGTGTGTATGTGTGATGCTTAATGTGTTGGATGTGTTCCAACTTTTAGACATGTTTGTACATTTTATATTGCATTTTAATATACAGTGTTTGAATCCAGTTTTCTGTGGGTGCAAAAAACATCTCTGAACAAACAAAAACAATAACAAACAAAAAAACATTTACGGCCCTAGTTTAACGATGTAAGTCCACGGCGTGAAGCGCCTGGCGCAGGTGCGTTTAGGGTGTGTGCGAATCCACTTTTATTAGTTTAACAGCAGAAAAAAGGGTCTGTGCGCCGGGCGCATGGTTAAAAAGGGTTGTTCTTAGTGTCTTCATTAATTCATAGGTGTGTTTTGGCCGTGACATGCAATCAACCAATCAGAGAGTCATCTCCCATTCCCTTTAAAAGACAGGCGTGTTTGTACCTTGGCACATTGTTATTATGATGGCGGCTTTGCTAAGCAGGAAGGAGCGATTTTCAGGAGAAGAAACTGATATGCTCGTGCGTGAAGTGAAAGCACGCGAGCAGATCATATATGGCACGAGCACTATGCTACCAAAACTCCATAATACTATTTCATATTGTAATATTTTTAATCGTTTGCATGTTTGTGTGCTGCTGCCCGTCCCTGTGTGTGCAACAAGCATAGTGTGTGCGCGCATTTTACTAATGTGCTGTTAAAATAACAATGAAATGCTGCGTTATTGACTTTAGACCAGGGTCAATGGGGCGATCACTTCCCACTGCCTCAAGATAACAATACGCGAAAAATGTGCCTGAACACACCTCCCTGTAAGACCAGCACGCCCATGGTCACACAGACGGGCACCGGTGCATTTGCTATTTAAACAACGCGGGCGCTGGACGGGAAACTGACAACTGCGTCGGTCTTAAACTAGCAAAGACACTTGCGTCGGGCTTTGCGCTGCAATGTATCGGGTGCAAGATTGGGCCCTTAAAGTTGCTGTTCAACTTGGTTTACTTCATTTCAAACACAGAGCACATACAGTAGGTCTATGACTGTGAAGGATAACACTTAATGCAGTCAGTGCAAACTGTTGAGTTTTTATCAAATGCTGCTCAAATGTGCATTCAAAACACATAACTCAGTACAATTTAATTTGCAACTGAGAGGTGTCTGATAGCACGTATTCAAAACACTTTCCGGACTTTTCTTAATCTCGCTTGATAAATGAGCCGCGTTGTGAGGAAAGAGCACTTTCTGAGCACCCATAAGCCCTCTAAACAGATTAACAAAGACTTATGGGTAAATAGAGGCAGCGGGGGTGAAAAAAAGTGAACATCCTTTTTAATAGAGCTTCCTGGAAGCAGAGTGCGGTAATGTGACGCAACTGTTTCTCTTCCCGACATTCGCTGATGAGAAATAAATGAATGAAATTAAGGTTTTAATGCTGCTTTACGTGCATGTGCACGTGTGTGTGTGTGTGTGTGTGTGTGCGTGTGTGTGTGTGTGTGTGTGTGTGTGTGTAAAAGTGTGTGTAAAAGTGTGTGTAAAAGAGAGACAAGAGTGATATTATGATACCACTCCAAGACGCTTGATTTGCCCTCTTTTCAAAGTGGTTTGAGCTGTGTGGTTGGTTTGGGCCGCGGTGTGTGTGGGTTTGTCTGGATATGAGAGTCTCTCGAGGTCATCTCGGTTTCTTTCAGAGATATTGAAAGACATGGCCTCATGTCTGACCTCTGCAGTACACTGTACAATACATGTATGTGCGCACACATTTAGTACAGGCGGTTAGCTGACTTTTTCTTTTCTTTTCCTTAGAATGATTTACTATTTCATGTTTTGTTTATCATCTGTTGGTTTTGATGTAATTTTACAGTGTAGTACGTGTAATACTGATACTGTCTTAATGCGTGGAACTACAGACTTGACTTGAACTTGAGTGCTGTGAGTCGTGAGACTTGGAAGGAGAGAAAACACATTTGTGTCTCAAGTTCTGATCTCTTTAAATTAAGAAGTCAGGCAGGTCTCGCATGTCCACACACCTTGAGAATCTAATTATGAGGCATATATATTGACAGAACTTGGTTTCAGTCATAGACTATGAAGTATGGATGTAGTCTCCGTGACGTAACCCATAGGTTTCTGAAGAGGCCAAATGAACCTCAATGTGGACGGCTCAAAACGTGCATTTTAACATGGGGGTTTATGGGGATTGACTCCCTTTTGTAGTCATTGGCCGTTCAAGGAACTGCAAATGCTGGTAAATATGTAAGTGGCTGGTAGATTTGTTTGATTCACCAGCCAAAAATAAGTACAATTTTAACATTTAGTATTTGGCTGGTGGACAAAAAGTTAATGTTGAACCCTGCATAGCAGCCCCTAATGTCACTTAGCTGAGTGACAAGATAGTATGATAATATACTCACTGAGTCAAAATGGCTAAAGGTTGAGGGTAGAGCCTGGGTGTCTTGTATAGTAAACAAGTGACAAGTCTGTAAATTAAGCTAAAGCTACATTTTGTACACAGTATGCGTTTGAGTTATTGTGGAATGTGAATAAATCAGAAATCTATAGTACTATGATTGCAAGTGCCTTAGCTTGCTAAAACATAACTAACATTAGCTTACTAACAGCTAACTTGTCCTCTCTGGTAGACAAGGGTGCTAAAATAATCGTTTGACATGCTTAAATCTCTTTTTTTTTAACTAGCTACTGGCACTTTATGGTTATTTTTGCCACCGGTGGGGGCGGGACGTACATGTGCTCTCTCTCTCTATCAGTGTTGTGCCAGTTCACAGCTTTTCTGAACTAGTTCAAGTTCAGTTCATACATGCTCAAAGTGAACAGTTCACGTTCAAAGTTCACAATTTTAATTCTGAACTAGTTCAAAGTTCAGTTCATTTTACTTTTTTCGTGAGATATTCAAATAAATACTTTTTTTCACACTACGAGCTAGAAATCACTATACGTTCTTTGAAGCTGCTCATTGTAGACATTTGCTCATGACACTGCAATTGTGGGTTTCTTACCAGGTGATGAAACTTGCAGCAGTACAGACAAGGTAGACCAGTTCTATACTTAGTGCAATGAAATCTACCAGCATTTAATCTCTCTCTCGCTCCTCTAGCCCTCCGCGCTCTCGTCGTTGCCTGTTACGCGGCGTTGCTATGCCTACCCCACTCTGCTGCAATTCATCACGGGTAACGTTGTGCGGAAGCCAGTATGCTATTCAACTATTCTCAGCCGGACACTACGTTGCCCGCAATGCATTGCGCACACAATGTCAAAACCATTTCTGTCTGGTGATACATGATTTAAGCGGCACCAGCGAGAATACAGGAGGGAGGAACTTTCTCTCGTTGCGTTTCAAAAGAGAAAACAGATGTCACTCAGTTTTCAATGGAAAACAAATTCCAACGTTCATTTACAGTGATGTCTGCCGTTCATGACACATAATGTGAACTAATTCACGTTCAAGTTCTTTATTAAAAAATGTGTTGCGTTCAGTTCAACGTTCACGAAAAAATGAGCGTGTTCAATGAACGCGTTCTTTTGAACTCGTTCACGCACAACACTGCTCTCTATGGTAGGATGGAAGTGGGCCATAGTAGGATGTGGTTGGCCAATGTTTAGATGAGAGACAAACTAGTGGGCCAATCATATGATCTCTCTCCTCTCTGTGGGCTGGTCAGTCAAAGACCAAGGATGTGAATGGCCAGTGTTCACATGAAAGACACACAAGTGGGCCAATCATGTGATCTCTCTTCTCTCTACGGGCTGATCAAAAGAAAAAAGTTTTCGACCGGAGTGCGGCCCATTCAGCCCACACAAATAGACCGGCCCAACGGGAAATCAGATGCCAATCAACAAAACAAGTTAACCAAATAATCCATTTCTCTCTGTAGTGAAGTGTCTGATTGGCTGAGGACAACTTTGACAAGAAATGACTCATAGACATCCTGTCCCTTATTCGTGCCGGTCTCTCACAAAGAGTTTGTTGTTTGTCCTATTTTATTTCCAGACAGTAAACACAGTTGGCACCACAGTGACTTTGTTGCTTCATGTACTGGACACTATATACAGAGCAGCAGCTCAGTTTTAGTTTTTCCACAGATACTGTATATAGTTTTGGCATGTCATGTTTTTTAAACGGTCGCTGGGTAATTTAAAAATACTTACAGTATGAGTTATTATAACAAAGGATATAAGATGCCAGTTCCCATATTGGACAAGCCGAACAAAAATAACTACTATAAAATTGTGGGTGGGCTTGTGTCCAACACAGAACAAGCAAGAAAGTGATTTTTTAGCATCGTGCAATCCTCTGCCTGTTGAAGTAATGTTTACTGCTATTGATCCACAGTCCTGGTGAGCCATTTTACAACATGGCACTGTAATAACCTTAAGCCACCTTTGACTGTAAACTGATATTTACTGTGTAACAAATAAAGCTAAATTTAAGAGAAAGAGGGAGAGAATAGAAAATATACAGAGAAAAAATAAACAGTGGTACCACACACACACACACACACACACACACACACACACACACACACACACACACACACACACACACACACACACACACACACACACACACACACACACACACACACACCTCTTAATTGAAATTCTGCAATTTGGTCAGAGGACACTGCAGTGTTTTGTCACATGCAGACAGTCACGATCAGTCTTTAGAAACATCCACGCAAATAAATGCACACCAACACACACACAAACACACACGGCTTTGTGACAAATGCGCTCTTTTCCTCAGGAGAGAAGCTGATACAAACATAAAAGCAGTGCAATTCATATTGGCTTCTCAAACTGTCTCTGTTCTCTCCTGGGTGAGTAAACATTAGCATTCCAGTGATTCTCCGCATTATCCTAATCTGCTGGGTGTCAGTCGGCAGTTTCCTCTGTTAAAATGGCTTTCATTCATTTACTGATGTGGACCTAATCTCTTGTTTGACCGCAGGTTAAGAATATTTTACAGTAGGTAGGCTAGATAAGTTAACCTGACTCCGCCAGATGGATTGCTTCGCATTTGCCCAGCATATCCATCTGGGAACGTTTGGGAAGGGGCGAAAATACTGGTTAGCTGATTGGATAAACCATCTGTCTATCACCAGCTATGTTGGTGATAGACGGACCAAATCAACCAATCAGATCAACGAAGTGTATGACGTACCAACAGAGCAACAACGAAGCCAGGCTCCCCCTGCTGCTGCAGGCAAAGCACAGCTCGTTAGCTCAGCGAGCAAGCAACATGTCGGTAAAGGATATTTGCCGTTTGTGTAACGAGAATTTAGGAATAAAAGGCCCCATTTCAGGTTCCCGGTCCATATTCCAAAAGAAGGATCCAAGAGAAAAAAGCATTAGCGAGCGGCTAACAGAATCAGGGCTACCGCTGTCTGAAAATGTGTCTAGATCAGGTCGGATTTGCATGCGTTACTTCCGCTTGCTGAGCCTCGTGAGACCATCCTGATCTCGTGAGCTCCTCGTTGCATCACACCTAAACCCGCCTCAACCAACGCTAATTGGCCCGGTCGTTTGGCGAACGGCTCCAAATTTTCTCTGCCTCAAGATGCCAGACTGATCTGCGAGCAGAAAACTGGAGCTCTCGAGATCAGGATGGTCTCACGAGGCTATAGATAAGTATCCACAATAACAATATTAGTTTGTGTTGGCAAGAATTATGTCAAGAAAGTTACGTTATTGTGTGCTCCTTCATATAACCTGCGGGGGAAACAACAAACTATGTACAACATGAGGTATTGTGTGTATCATTGAGGTCTAATGAACATGTTGATTGCATTTTTGCAAGGCCATTTGTAAAATGCTACATTGTTGACATCCATGTTTACTTGCTTGCAGTCTACGTCTTTCCTACCTCTTGATTGCTGCGTTTTTGGATCAATCATTCACATACTGTGAAACTACTGGCAGGACTGTTTATCGCATCACCTGTGTGCGTCCTCATGAGCGTGCAAGAGACAATACAAACAGGAACCCACTCATAAAAAGCATTGCTCCAGTGGCTGGGTTGGTTCAGTGGGTAGAGCAGGCGCACATATACTGAGACAACAATTATGTATATATAAATGACATGGATTATTACTGCACCACTGATTCAGATCAGGCATTGAAATTGATAACCTATAAACTAAACACTGCCGTTATAAAACACAGGAACCTTCATGCATGAGCTCTGTTTCTCTGTCTTTCTCTCACATCCAGAGTATAAACAATTGTGCCCATAAAATCAACGGGGTGATGTAATCACTAACGTGATGTGATCCACTTTGTTTCCGCGGGTAACTCACTTAGAGACACATTACGCTGGATGGATGAATGGAGGGATGGAGGGATGAATGGATTGAGGAGAGAAGGCAGGATGAAAGAAAGAAAACAGAGATGGATGAGTTTGGGAGAGTGAGGGAGTGTAAATGGGATGGTTGAGGGAGAAAAGGGGGTAACAGAGGGGAAGGAAAGGGAGAAGTTGTTAAGAGGACATGAAGTGAGAGGAAAGGTTAACTGAGGAGAATAGAAAAATATACTTTGTTGAAAGTTGAGGTAAGATTAATTAGAAAATAAAAAATAAAACAGACATGTTTTAGCAATAACAGTGAGGTGAAGTGAGGTGAGAAGAAGCCAGTCAAAGAGAAGAAGGGAGGAATGAACAAGTGACTGAGAGAGCACATGACAGAGATAGAAGCAGAGTGATATTAGATAAACTAATTACCACAGACCTTCCTTTTCCTGCACTCTCGCTGCTTCCGTCTATATCTATCCATCTCTACTGCCGGTCATCGCCTCATTCTTTCCGACTTTCCCGGAATACAAGCGTGATGTTTTCCCGCCGATGGCGAGCGGCTCTGCTTCCCGCAGGCTCTTTAAAGTGAAATTGGATACGTATACATCCAATCGGAAAGCTTTTAACTAGCAGAGCTATGGGTTGCCAGGTGGGTAAAGTATTTAGCAATTGGGACACTCAAGAGCGTGTGTGTGTTGTGGAGTGTGAGTGTGTGTGTTGTGGAGTGTGTGAGTGTGTGCATATGTCAGTGAGTGAGGAATGAAGCTTTTAGTGGTCAGGGGACTCACATAAACGCTTCAGTCTGAGTAAATCTGAATGTGTAGGCATTTGTGTATCTGTAGGTAACTTCTCCCATATTATGTGTGTGTGTGTGTGTGCATTTTTTTTGGAGTTGTCTCCCTCTTTCTCAGGCAAAAAAAGATGCACAACATCATTAATAACAATCAAGGTGCACTGTGTAATAATTTCACGCCTGCTCCTCTCATCCTACCACAGAATTATTTATTGGAACGCGTTCACTGGTGAAGAGTGACTCACCCAAAAACAAACAATTGTTTTTCCTCCGCTGGTCTCTCTCTTTCTCTGTGTATTTAAACAAAGGTAGATACAGCAGCTAAAAGGGGAATTTCATTAGCATAATGAACAGCAGGAGCGAAAAAGAGAGTCTTTTTCATTAGGGTTGTGTGTATAATCCACAGGTTTTCAATGCAAGGTTAAGGGATGTGTTTAATTGCTTGCTTAGAGGGTTTTTGGTAAATTAATTGCTGTGGGACTATACGCTGGAGCAAAAATGGAAGAAAGAGGCTCATATTATGTCATCAAAGATTTTGGCAGACACCTTAAAGGGTAATTTCGTTTATTTTTTCCAACCTGGACCCCATTTCCCAATGCATTTGTGTTTAATAGACTGATGTGACCAAAAATCTTTGAAATTGGTCCAGTATTGAGCAAGAGCGAACCGAGCTGCAATGCAACCTAATGGAGCAATTGTACAGCCTCGATTTTTGTCCACACCACATTGACTGCTGCTGTATAAGAACGTGGCTGGTCGCCTGTAGAGGATGTCAGGGTGGATGGGTGGGTGTTAAAACACAGGACTTATGGAATATCAGTTAAGGAGAAGAATGGGGTTATTTAAAAATGAGTATTTGTGTCAATGGATAGATATTATGTTCAAACTTTCTTGTGAAGGATGTTGTTACAGGTAAAGATCAAACAATTACAGTATTTAAATGAGTTTAATACTCAATTTATAGTAATGTTATTAGTGCTATAAGTTAGTTTGGGAAACTTACACACTTTGAGTTGCTATGGCAGAATGGTGCTGCTCCTGTAGGATACGCCTGTGCTCCAAAGAAATGAAGAAGAGTTTGGTTGTAACATTAATATATCCAACACCCGCAGTTAGAGACACACATGGTGAAATACACTTAGCAGAGGTATTAATTTCCAAATGGGCGTATTAGTCGCCTGTAGCCCACTTGACTCAGTCTGCAGAGCCATGTAGCCTGTTCCCGATGCTGCACAGTTTTATTAATTTTAGTTTTTAATCAAGTTCATTATTATTAACCATGTTCACAAATTGCACCAAATTCGACACTGTACATAATAGGGTCCCCAACAATAAACCTGCCAAGTGTAAAGTAGATTGGATGAACGTTGCTCAAGATAATCGAATGACAGACACACATAGACATATTCCTCACCCCTATAGTCAAATGTTCTATTTTTATTGTTTTACTGTGTGTGTCTCTCTATGTGTTTACTGTGTTTGTGCACGTCTCTTATCTGTGTGGATAAGACATCTCTATTAGATTATGCTTGGTTGTGTCTGTGTGGCTGGCGGTGAGGGGGCGAGTGGGTCAGCCGTGTCAGATCAAATCAATAGCATGACGGCCGCAGCCATATTTACCAGCCCCACACATCAACCTCCATATACAGATCATACAACAGCCACACTGACATGTTCCAGCTATTTTCGGTAGCGTCTTGACTCGTGTCTTTCTACTCTGTGAACCCTTTTTCAGTGATGTGTCGCTTAATAAATGTCACTTGTGTGGACAGGTTCATACTTTATACTTAAACAAACACAGTATCAGAGATACAGAGATGGATTGTACAACCACTTTAGCTGTGGGCGTTTGAAATTCTGAAAAAAGCATTACTTCTCATGGAAAAGAATGAGAAGAATCATCAATAATAAAACACAATAAATAATAAAACAAAAAGTTATTCAGCAGTACAGCAGTGTCTAAATTACAACTAATAAGCCTCACTGGATATTTGATTCTGATTGGCCGGAGGGTGTGCATTATTTTCAGATGAATGTGTGGCTCTGACATAGTGGCCTCATAACGGTTCTAAATTAATAGTGATAGCTGGAGGGTTGCTTGTTTCAGCGGTTCAACGCTAATAGTAGTACTGTTCATCCCATGAGTAACACTGATAGTGTCAACGTAAAGCTTTCATTTAGAGAGGGTACTTATCCAAGAACAATGTTAAAACTGGACTTAAATCATTTCTACACCTTTTGTTTGGCATGTCACAAATGCCTAGTTGGCACCAACAAAGTCCTTCCTTCTGTTTGTAATGGGTATTGAATCTATCTGTTATATGTCCATAGCACTGGCTATAAGAATGTGCCATTTCAATCTTTACCAGAGTCTTCCTCTTTTCTACTTATTCTTTGATGAGATATTTACTGATCTATGTCAGCATATTAGCAACCGCTACTAGTTTTGTAGAAACACATGTTTCGATTCTTTAAAGTAGGGTGTTCAAAATATGTATGTTTTTATACTAAAACTCAGGTATCATACATGCACGTTTTACTAAATTATATCCAGCCCCACCCCCTGTTTGAACTACAGTGGTTGCTGTGATAGAAGTCACCCAACCTGCATTTTCACCACAATGGCAGTCATGGTTGAAGTGCTCCATCCCGCAAACTGACGAAGCCACGAAAGAGACTTCAAAGGCCTCAGGGCTGTTTCATGCTACTCTGTGTTTTACACATTCAGTTTCTGCAGCCATTTCTTAGTCCTACTGGAATTTATATTCAAACCTCGCATGTGTCTATGTCTCTCCATTCACAATGCCTTGACCTCTATAAAGCTTTGACATTTTAGTCAAATAACATGGGCTGTGATTTCCCGTTTTAACACTGTGACACCCAAATCAATGTGGGTTAAAGATACAATTCGTTATTTATCCACCAAATCTATATGAGTGTGAGATATATTCATAGGTAAAAGGAGAGACTGAAGAGGAAGAAGTGGGCTCAAAGTTACGATTGCATGTCCAGATCATTGTTTTTAATTTTTTATTCAGAAGCTAAATATTTACAATAGAGTATCTGATGTTATTTTGTAAGAATGTATGAATTGCATGTAGGAAAGTTATATGCTCTCTTCATTGGGGAATACAAGAGTACTCCACCAATTTAGCAGTGCACAAATGTTGTCAGACTCCTGATGAACAGTTAGAAAAAAAAGTCAAAATTAATTCAGCATAATCAAAGATATTATCTCATATACCAGGCATTCTTCTTTCTTGTTAAGAATCTGGTGCCTACATAACCCACAATGCAACTCAACCACAACAGTCCGGTCGGAGATTCGGGTGTTATGCTAGTAGGTATGCTAATGTAGCCTCTAGCTGCTAGTCTGCAGCATAGATGATAAACGGGCTACAGATGTCTGATAAGCTCACTTCTTTCCAACTCCACACCACCAGATTTATTTTAATTTTCAATCCGACTGGCTCAATTGACATCACTCAAAGCAATTTAATCGGACTTTGGCAAGCTCCCTCTGGAGCCACAAAAGGATCAGGACCTCTGTAGCCACAACAGGCCCAGGACTCAGAAACAAACTTTGATGTTTAAAATCGGTGTTCTCCTTTAAAGTACAAAGTCTTTATCCCGAGCACTCAAAAATGAAACTGCTTATCCATAACAAATAAAAAAAAGTGTCAATTTCTACAACCAATTCATGTTAAATGATCAAAGATCATAGACAATGACACACTTCAAAGACAATCCACATGCACATCAGATTTGTGTGGACTAAATAACTAACATATATTTGCAGTTGTTACGAATCTCAGCTGGTTGAAGTCCCTCACAAACTAATCTTAAAACAGTGATTTTGATGGTCAGAAAAGAAGCCCTCAATTTAACCATTGGCTTAGCGAAGCCAGTCGTGTTGCTAACAGTGTCCCAAAGGGAACGCCATGCTGGAAGTACAGACTGAGGCTTTCATGCTTAGTCCAGCAGCTAAAAGCTTTGGATGAAATCATCTCCCCCTCCAGATTATGGCATTCATTACTTCTGAAAAGCGCTTGGCGTGAAAAGAGAAGGATGAAGGGAGAAATAATGAAAGCAGGAGAAGCAGTAATACTCTGCCAAAAATGTATTCATCTGAGGAAGTGGCACGCTTCTGTTGGTAAACGTATGGACAGAATGAAATGTAAATGTGTGTGTGTGTGTGTGTGTGTGTGTGATGAATGAAGGAGAGGAATAAAAGACAACCAAGGAGAGGATGCAGAAAGACATTCACAAGTGGCACATGTGGAGGAAGAGAGAAATAAAGAGCAAGATCATTGGTGGGTACTGTAGGACTGATTCAGTTTGAGATATTCTTCATCTCTCTTCACAATATGTCTCCTCCTTTCAGCCATCAAAGCTCCATCCTTCCATCCTTTCATCCTTTTTTCTCTCCAATGCTTGCCTCTCTTTTTCTTCCTCTTAATTTCTGTAATTTGTCTGTTTCTCTCTATTGTTATTCTAGTAAAAGAGCATTTTTTTCTCTTCCCTCTTTTCTCTCAATGAAGACCAGGAAACATAATCCGATCCTTCCTATTTCAGAATTTATGGAATATGAAAAGAATTCTGCAATTCTGCAGGACGGCAGTTTGAAATGTCCCATAGGGAAAGAAAGCTTTTTCTTTATTTATCTATATATATATATTTAATATGGATGTGTCCAAATTCATACCAGTACTTCTGTGACAGCTGTCAAATCAATATTCATGAGGATGTGCTCAAGCTTGCCAGAAAAACAAGCATTGTTGTGCCTAAAACAGATATTATTTAGGGTTTTCCTTTTGTTTGTTCAGGCTTTACATGTTGTTAGTTGTTAATGTGCGTCCTCTTTTTGTTAAAGCTGCATGTTTTTATTGCCACAAGAGGGCAAAAGAGCTCCAAACCAAGCTGATGGGCACAGTCTTAACACATTATCATCTCGTTAAGGTGTTTTGGCTACCATGTCAACGCATTCTCGTGAACGGCTTCATATCAAAAAAAGTTATGCACTCTAACGTATGATATTATACGAAAACTAGGCGATCGCCAACTGCTCACGTGACATCGGCTACAGAGCTCCGTGTTACAAAACAGCAGTTGCTAGGAGGCTACGCATTGTGCTCTGTCAGGTCAGCAGTAGTTGGTGGTTCACTTACCTGAGAATAGGGGACTGGGAGCTGGATATAGAGCACCGCGAACTGCCAGTCACAGATTACAGTTAAGTTTAGGCAAGAAAAAGTGAGTGTTATGTGGCGACAAAATTAAGTTTCAGGTACCAAAATGACCAAAATGACTAGGAAAAATATTGTGGTTTGTATTAAAACACTCCCAAAGAATACGCATTTCCTGGGTGAAAGTCTTTTAGTTTTCCCTGGGAAGTGAACTCCGCTCCCTGGCTTAAAAGGTCCTGTGTGTTAACGCCCACCCATCCACCCCAACCACCTCGCTACACGGCCATCTGCGTTCTTATACAGCAGCAGTCAATGTGGTGCGCACAGCAAAAACAAAAATGTGGAAGTCATACGAATTACAGTGCTTATCTTTTCGTAGCTTTTCGAACATATGGTTCATGAGAACAGGCTGACCATGTTAGCAAATGATTGCTTATTTACAATCCAAGCTGATACAGAGCAACGTTAGTGTTCATTAGAAGTTGTGTGGCTATGTGACACATGTACAACCCCAAATCAGAAAAAGTTGGGACAGTATGGAAAACGCAAATAAAAAAAGAAAGTAGTGATTTCTAAATGTACTTTGACTTGTATTTAATTGCAGACAATACAACAGCACATAATTTAATGTGTTCCTCATGATTTTTTTTTTTTTTTTTTTTCAAAAAAACAAAATTCCTATTTTGGTTCTTGCAACACATTTCAAAAAAAGTTGGAACAGTAAAGCATTTACCACTTTGTAATGTTGCCATTCCTTTTCACAACACTTAAAAGAGGTTTAGGGACTGAAGACACCAAGTGATGAAGTGTTTCAGGTGTAATTTTGTCCCATTCTTGCTGCAAACAAGTCTTAAGGTGGGCAACAGTACGGGGTCTTCGTTCAAAATGCGCCACACATTCTCTATTGGAGACAGGTCGGGACTGCAGGCAGGCCAGTCAAGTACCCGTATCCTCTTCCTCCGCAGCCAGGACTTTGTAATGTGTGCAGAATGTGGTTTTGCATTATCTTGTTGAAATATGCATGACGTCCCTGGAAAAGATGTCTTCTTGAAGGCAGCATATTGTGCTCCAAAATCTCTATGTACTTTTCAGGACACTGTTAACATAGGGCTTCCTTTTGGCACAGTACAGTTTTAACTGGCATTTGTGGATGTAACTATGTATTGTGGTACTTGACAAAGGTTTGCCAAAGTAGTCCTGAGCCCATGTGGTGATATCGCTTATAGATGAATGACGATTCTTGATGCAGTGCCGCCTGAGGGATCGGACATCACAGTTGTTCAGCTTAGGTTTGCGCCCTTGTCCTTTACACACTGAAATTCCTCCTCATTCCTTGAATCTTTTAATTATGTTATGCACTGTTGAAGGTGAAATAAGCAAATGTCTTCCTATCTTTCTTTGAGGAACATTGTTTTTAAACATTTCAATAATTTTCTCAGGTATTTGTTGGCAAACTGGCGATCCTCGGCCCATCTTTGCTCCTAAAGGACTAGACCTTTCTTGGATGCTGCTTTTGTACCAAACTTTTTTGGAATGTGTTGCAGGTCTGAATGACAGGAAAGGATGTATATTTACCAGGATGGCATGTGAAGGCCCATGAATGCCAATTTCCTGAGTCCTTTTGTACGGTGGCCGACAGGGGCAAACAAACTGCAACTTTATGAAACACATGCAAATAGACAAAACACAAGCAAATTAAGAAAACATCTTAATTAATTTGACAACATTTAGCAAACACGCTGCCTATACACACAACACAACCAAATACACAAACACGCTGCAAACGATGCTAAAAGAAAAGCACACAATCCCCGAAGACAAATGCTCCAGAAAAACGCTGCATCCAGATTACACAACGGAAGTTCTCCAGGCCTCTAGGGGCAGCGCTAAGTGGAACAGCTTGATTTTCGACCCCGTGAGGAGAGAGCGCTCTGCCTTTTATTACCACGTCTCTGCTGATTGGGTATCACCTGTGACCTCAGAATCAGAAATACTTTAATAATCCCAGGGGGAAATTATTATTGTTACAAACTCCAGATATACAAACAACATATATACAGACAACATATATATTAAAAACAAATTTACAGTAGTAATATATAAAAGATCAAATGTACAGTATTAAAGTGCAAATAGTGCAAAAATATGATTGTCTATGTTAGAGAAGATTACAGAGAGGGGAGGCGTTGTAAAGTTTAATGACCACAGGCAGGAACGATTTCCTGTGGCGCTCAGTGGTGCATCTGGGTAAGAGGAGTCTTCTGCTGAAGCTGCTCTCTGCTGGGCCAGTGTGTCGTAGAGAGGGTGTGAGACATTATCCAAGATGGACTGAAGCCTGGACAGCATCCTCCTCTCAGCCACGGTCGTCAGTGTGTCCAGCTCCTCCCCCACAACATCGCCAGCCCTCCTGATCAGTTTGTTTAGACTGTTGGAGTCTGCGACCTTCATCCCACTGCCCCAGCATGTGACAGCGAAGAAGACGGCACTGGCCACAACAGACTGATAGAGCATCCTCAGCATCGTCCAGCAGATGTTAAAGGACCCCAGCCTCCTGAGGAAAAAGAGTCGACTTTGGCCCTTTTTGTAGACAGCCTCGGCGTTTCTAATCCAGTCCAGCTTATTATTTAAGTACACCCCCATATACTTATACTCCTCAACAGTGTCCATGATGGATGGAAACAGGGGATACAGGTGATTTAGCCCTCCTCAGATCCACTACGAGCTCCTTTGTTTTTGTCACGTTGAGCTGCAGATGGTTCAACTCACTCCAAGTGACAAAGTTGCCCACAACAGTCCTGTATTCATTCTCATCACCCTTTTCAATGCAGCCAACTATTGCTGAGTCATCAGAAAACTTCTGAAGGTGGCAGGACTCAGTACAATAGTTGAAGTCTCAGGTGAAGAGGGTGAAAAGGAAGGGAGAGAGGACAGTCCCCTGTGGGGCCCCAGTGTTGCTGACCACCCTGTCAGACACACAGTTCTGTAGGCATATGTACTGTGGTCTGCCCGTCAGGTAATCTACAATCCAGGACACGATGGGGGCCTCCACCTGCATCGCAGTCATCTTCTCACCCAGTAGAGCCGGACGGATGGTGTTGAAAGCACTGGAGAAGTCAAAGAACATGACTCTCACAGTGCTTGCAGGCTTGTCCAGATGAGTGTAAACTCTGTTCAGCAGATGCTGTCCTCAACTCCCAGGCCGGGCTGGTAGGTGAACTGGAGTGGATCAGTGAAGGCCCTGACCATAGGCCTTAGCTGAGCTGTGCTGAGCCAATAAAGTAGAGACACACCCACCAAATGAGAGAAAACATATCTCAAACATAAACTTAATATTTACAGTATATGATCTAAAAATCATTTGCACACCGTTTCCCAATGGTGCACACTGTTCTGAGATTGAACGTGCCCCGTCTCTCTATGTGCAGAACCAGTGGAGTGTTAACATGTTTAACAAATGCAGTCATGATTTTCACACACATACACTACTAGTGTACATACTGCTGTTAAGGATATACTAGTCATTGACAACGTTCCACTTCCGGGATTGTTCCGGTGTGCCGGATAATTCTGCCTGGATGTCACTCTTTTTAGGTTTGGATGTCCGTCACTTTCCTCTTTCTTTGTGTTGGAATTTTAAACTCTGCTTGATTTCTGAGGACTCTGGTTAACTGCTCCTCAGATCTCTGCAGGGTAAATCCAGACAGCTAGCTAGACTATCTGTCCAATCTGAGTTTTCTCTCGCACTAAAGACTAAAACAACTTTTGAACGTACACATGTTCCACCGAAACATGTTCCTTCCCGAGACTATTTTGCAGAGGCACCGTTTCTCTTTCCATGACAATAACGATATGTTAATGTAAACTTATTTGATTGTATTCATAAGTAGCACATCTTGTTAACAGCTGGTTGCCCGTGTTCTCTTACTTTTTCATCTTACTTTTAGATGGCTTGTTTGTAAAACACTAACACCTTGTTATTTAATTGATGTTCATTGTAGAGATACATTTGAACTAAATAATGCATCTTGTAATTACAGACAGAACAGAAGAAAAAGGACGGAAGCTATACCTTATTGAATGTTGGTGGCCTGTGAAGAAATGCTCCAAAAATGTGTTTTGAACTACAGAGACTGTTATTAAATTGTGTAGCACCTAAACCGTTTAGAGCCTTGCACTTACCTCACCTTGAGTGTTTTGATTCCCGGAGCTTTACAATACAAATAGTCAGATCAAATGGTATTTTAAGATGACTTGCAAGAAGTGGAGGTTCGTCTTGTCTGACACTTCAAACAACTTGAGAAACACGTATCATTTTTCCATTACAATAGCCCTATGCATCAGACTGCATGTGAACTATGCTGGCTCAATGATTATCTTAAAAACAGTCATCACAGCAGCAGAGCCACTGAGGCTGAACATTTTAAAACATGGATAAAAGGATCTTGTCACTTAAGGCTGATTACATGGTTTCAGTATTGCAGAGCGGGTATTTGTGAAACGCTCGCTCTTTCTCTGCCCCTCCTTCTCTGAGAGCTTTTCTGCCATACTTATGTGCACTATTCATTCTATTCAAACCAAACCCTATGACTGTTCCCATGTAATTCATAAACGGGTCCCGTTGGATTTCTCAGATAGGTGCTCTACATAGTGAACCATTTTGCTGCAGTTAAGGGGTCAGCTTTGAAAATGTGTGGGAGGATAACGACTGGGTTTGTGTGTGTGTGTGTGTGTGTGTGTGTGTGTGTGTGTGTGTGTGTGTGTGTGTGTGTGTGTGTGTGTGTGTGTGTGTGTGTGAGAGTGAAAGAGATTTTGTTCGACCATGTGTGTGTTTGTCTGTATGTGTGATTTTTGATTTTCAGGGCTTCTCCCCTGGATAGCTGATTTTTCTGGGCAGAGAGACACAGCACCCCCCTGCAGAGTTAAATCGCATGTTTCTAAACCCTTTACACAGTTTCAAGCCATTATCTTTCCCTTATTCCTATAGGTTTTAGTTATCCCATCCCCTGCAATAAATACCTCCCTCGTCGTTGCTCGAACCCATTCCTCGGGGTCCTTTCAGCTGTTATCCTCTCGCCGTCCCTCCCATTTGTCCCCTTTTTTCTTCCTCATCTGCCCTTCTCCTCCATTGCCAGCCATTAGCTGCACATCTCTGGCTGTTTTTGTTTCCCCTCTCCGTTCTGTTCCCTTCTCTCCTCACGGCCTCTTGCAGATGTCGGATCAGACAGAACAACATGACTCACAAAGAAGGGCTCAATTCCCTTTGGTTCACCATTGGATATCAAACAGGATTGTGTGATGTGTGTAGAACCTTAGACAATTGCTGGAAACATGAAACACTGACAGAGACTAAACTGTGGTTGTAAGACAGGTCAAACTGTCCACAAGAGGACTGCAAAGGGCTCGTTTGAAATGCAATCTGTTTAAGATTTACTGCCTGAAATGGTAGCTTACTTTGCAGAAAAAACACTATGGAGTATTATAAAAAAGTCATGAATAAAAAAAAAGCTAACGCAACTTGTACAGACTTAATGCTTAGTGTTCCTAATTGTGTCACCAAACACTGATACCAAGTACATGTACTCTGAAGTCTACAGTCTGAGTATCTGTATACTTTAGAAGTGATTGGATACTGTAGTAACTGATCTTGGTTACACGTCTGTAACTAAAATTTGAATTTAAAACATATTTTTTCACAAATAAATGTAGTTTTACGATCTTAGGAACGCTCGCCATCAGTAACAGAAAATCCATGGACAAGTTTTCTTAATTTTTCAGAATTTCAGAATTTATAAATGCAAAACCAATACAGAAAAAGAGGGCATCTAGCCTACGCTATGAAAAGGCACAGAAGCAGTTCTGAAAAATCTGTGGAAACGAATAAGCTTGATCTTTTTACACTAAAGGGAAAGGACATGGGGGGGAAAATGATCCAAAGAGTCCAGTTAATGGGCAAGGGGGTGGGAGGGGGTCAAGTATGATTTAAAGTAGCAGAGAATGTCCGGATAGACTATCTTAAAGTATTCAATCACTGGACTAAAGCTCCCCAAACTTCATTGGACTTGTTTTGAACTTTTCACTTCAAAATACCTACAGATGAAAAGTAGCTGTCTGTCTAAACCTGTTATAGATTTAATGTCAACAGATTAAATGACGATGCAAATAATAATGAACTGATGTGCGTTGTCCATGATAAATCAATAGTTTTCAACTTGTTTTGTTAAAATGTTTCTCCCTTATGCCATTTTGAAGAGAGTTCATCATCAGACAGAGCCCACAGAATGCAGATGGAAAAAAGAGTAACAAACCATGCAGGCATTTCAAGAATGAACAGAAATAGATTGATTAATCAGCCATAGAGTAGATTAGCAAAGAAATCCAGTAAGCATGGAGTATAGCTCTGACATCTGGTGTGGTTCAAAACAAGATTTTAGTGTTAAAAAGCTTGATAACTGATGGCCAAAATTGTAATACCTCCATCTGTTTGACCATTTTAGTGATGCAGAGGGACAGTAACTTCCAGAAACTAAAGCAGCTGGGACATCTGGGTTGCAAAGGAAAGGGGGGAGCACACCATGATATACGGTGGCAAGTCATAGAGAGAAGTATGCCATTGTAACTTTAGACTATTACACTAATCCTTTCCATTTAGACACACTTCAAAGAGACGGTTAAAAACTAGAGAATGAGCCCAGAGGGGTGTTCGGGTGTCAGGGGCAGTATTTATGTAAGTGTGTGTGTGTGTGTGTGTGTGTGTGTGTGTGTGTGTGTGTGTGTGTGTGTGTGTGTGTGTGTGTGTGTGTGTGTGTGTGTGTGTGTGTGTGTGTGTGTGTGTGTGTGTGTGTGTGTGTGTGTGTGTGTGTGTGTGTGTGTGTGTGTGTGTGTGTACGCATTCTTTGCTATAATGGGTGTGCATCTGTGGGGGTGTTAAAATGTGTGTGTCAGTTGAGGGTGTTTGGGTGTGTTGTGCAGAGAGGTGAGGACTTGACCCCCGAGGTTAATCCTAAATCTTAACCCTGGAGAAATGTGATCCATAACACACACGCACACACACCCACACACACACACACACACACACACACACACACACACACACACACACACACACACGGCGGGTGTAGAGGAAGCAGTAGGGTGACCAGACGGCATTAGCAGTATTTTTAGCTTTCCGTGAGCCAAACAAAGACTGCCTTTCACAGTCTGGCCTCCCTGCCTCCCATTTTCTTTCCTCCTCCTTAGTCTCCTTTTCTTGTTTTCCTTTCTCCCCCCCCCCCCTTCATTCTTCCCTGCGTGTGCTTTTTTATCCTTCTCTGTCCCAGTCATGTTCATTTTCTTTAACCTCCCTCCCTCCATCCCATCCCTCTCCTCCCTTGAGGCCCATTCATCCCACAGTACCTTAATAAACCCTGCCTCTCTCTTGTCCTCCTTCCAGTCACACGTTTCTTTCTTTCCCTCCGTCTTCACCACGACCCAGCAGCTTTGGCTAAATAAACACTGGGTGCACAGCTGGTGACCAGGTTTATATTCCCCCCTTTTCAAATCCCCATTTCTCTTTCCCTCTCTTCCTTCTCCTTCCCTCCTCTTTCCTACCATCCTCCCCTCCTTCCATACTCTGTGCTAGAAGTCTTCAGAGGCTTTGCAGTTACACATCCACTAGTGATCACAGTTGTCACCATAATGGAGGGCTATTGGACAACTGAGAGAGTTTTGTCTTTAGCCTTGGGGGCACTGTAATTATTACTGGAGGGCCGGCATTGAAGATGTAATCGGTCTGACCAGATTAATGTTTTCAAATGTCACGGTTCGACTTTAATGGCTTGAAACAGCATCTGGAGTAAGCTTGGATTCACCCAGTTTCACAGTGAAAAGTGTCCTCATATTCATAGAAACCTGCTGAATAACTTCTGTAGCACATTTCACTTCTCTGTTGTCTGTTTGCATGCTCAGTATGCTACAAATATATTTTTTTTATTTTATTTTTATTTTACAAAATACAGTTACATATAACAGTTTGTTTGCCGTGGTTAGGGTTGTTCGTGTGAAACAAAAGTGTCCAGTTGACTATGCCAAGTGGCAAACAGAAACACCGTATTTATTCTTTTTTTTCAAGTTGTGAGCTCTGTAGTTGAGAGCAGTGATGTCACAGTGTGCTGACATACACTTATACATCACTACAGTAGCGTGAGAAGTTTAACCACTGGAAGATAGCAGAAGCTGTTTATGTACTCTTTATTAACACAACTTAATAATTTAGATATTTTGAGAAAAGAATATCTTTATATGGAGAAGAGAAACCTTTGGTCTAGTCTAGACAGAGTAAAAGTGTGACATTTACTGATGTAATTGGACTATTGATTTGACTCTCACACTCTTCACCTTCTATTGACAGTTCACATGTTTATCTTATGGCTGACAATGAGGTCCTGCCATGCATTTTGAAACCACTAAGCTCTAAATTGTTACTGTGCTGCGAGAGAATTGTATATGGAACATTGTGTTAATCACACCGCAAATACAAACTACACATGAAGACACAAATGTGTACAGTATGCAGGCATGTACACAGCCAAATGAACTGGCACATAAAAAGACAACTATATCAGTCACAAACACAGTCACGCTCACTCAGACACACTTTTAAGATAAGGCTGGAATCGGATAAAGCTGGCTATATCGCAACCCAACCAGGCTTAGCTGTGTGCATGGACTGTGTGTGCATTTCAAAGAGATCAAGTGTGTGTGTCCAGACTTACCCAAGTGTGTATACCTCACTCCCTCTTCTTCTGTTTCAAAGAGAGTAAGCTGAGAGGTGTCACATTATAAGAAAAGTTCTGGAATAAAAACAAAACCTGATCAGTTGGACAGAGTTCAGCAGGCTTAGACTGTGTTTTGGATAACGCTTTCTTTGACAACCATATCTCTGCTGCATTACAAGGGTATTATTTGTGAGTGTATTTAGTCTTTATAAATCCCATTATAACACCATCTGGCTTGGCCCCCCTTCTTAGAATGTGTTTCAGCACTAAGATCATGTTTGTCCCTTGGCGAAGGGAGTGAAAAAGATGAGTGCTACTGCACTTTTGGGAACCCCTGCCCACGCAAGAGTCTGGTTGTTGAGGCGTTATTAAAAACAAAAACAAGAGTCTGCCAGGTGATCTCTCCTGGATGTACAGTTTGTGTGTGTGTGTGTGTGTGTGTGTGTGTGTGTGTGTGTGTGTGTGCGTGTGTGTGTGTGTGTGTGTGTGTGTGGGACCCATTGAAGGCTTCGGGACGCACAGAAGTGATGCTCTGCAGAACTGGTTTAAATCATGCAAACTTCACAGTTTAATTCAGAACTATCCTGCAGTTAAACTTGATTAATCGTATCACGTGAAAATATTACCTAATCTTCTTGATAATTCTTTATAACCATTTTGAAAAATATAATTATTTACAAAAAAAATCATTGAAAATCCCACTTTTGCAGGAAGGGGAAAAAAGGATGAGTGGTGGTCACTGTCAAGGCATACAGTACTTTGCTATCTGAATAGTTATACTATGACCACCCAAATACAAATGTATTTAATTATGACATCTTGTTTACCCGCACACAGAAGCACACATTGCTTCGTAAGGTATGTAAATAAGATTTGTCAGACCTCTTGTTGCTGACATCAATTATAGAATATTTACGTTTGATCAAATATTTTGTTAATTGAAACCAAACTACACAAAAGAAGTTTTTTTTGTGAAAATTACGGTAGCCTTGAAGTGCAAACCACAGCAATCACAGCAAATCACACCACACCACAGCAATTCATACAACACAACAGTAAATCATCGACAGCAAATCACACAACATGACAGCATATTATAGCAGACAGCATATAACACTGTTGTGTTGTGTGATTTGCTGTCGTGTTGTGTGATTTGCTGTCGTGTTGTGTGATTTGCTGTCGTGTTGTGTGATTTGCTGTTGTGTTGTGGGATTTGCTGTCGTGTTGTGTGATTTGCTGTCGTGTTGTGTGATTTGCTGTCGTGTTGTGTGATTTGCTGTCGTGTTGTGTGATTTGCTGTCGTGTTGTGTGATTTGCTGTTGTGTTGTGTGATTTGCTGTCGTGTTGTGTGATTTGCTGTCGTATTGTGGGATTTGCTGTCGTGTTGTGGGATTTGCTGTCGTGTTGTGTGATTTGTTGTCGTGTTGTGTGATTTGCTGTCGTGTTGTGATTTGCTAGCCTGGATGCCAGCCGAACTTAGCCCCACCAACAACATTTGAGGTTGGGAAGTTCGGTCTGGACTTGATCCGTTGTGGAGCAACTATGCTCCAGCCAGAGCTGTTCAGACCAATCAAATTGTCAGGGCGGGCTTTATACGATGATGGACAGATGATTAACAGTAACGTAATCAACCACGTCACCAAAGAGCGCTTGGGTTGAATTCGGAGAATTGAGATGTGTAGATTCTGCCATCGCATCTGTTATAGCAGATATCGACAGCGCATTAATTTTAAAATTGTCAACCGGCCCGTCTCAGCTCAACTCAAACCAGCTAATGGTGTCACTGCGACTCAGCTGTTCAAGTCGCAGAGGCTGGTTTTAGAACGTAAGAGATGTCACCTGTTTCAACAGCCAATAGAGAAGTCAGCTGGTAAATTCAGCGTTAAACTATAGAAATAAAATTATCCATATATCCATTTTATTTTTATGTTACAAACAGCTGGTCGAAACGGCGCCTCAACGACCGCCCGAAAGCACGGTAACGTTATATGGTTGCGCAAGATGACGAGTGACTGAAGAGAGAGAGCGCCCAGTGGCGTTAGAACAAAGCCGTGAATCAGAGAAATAAAACGTGTTTTCGCAGATTCATCACTAGAAATGTACTGAAATGTAGTGCAAAGAGTGGTTGCTATGGAGACGATACAGCGTCTCGTCTCATCTCGTCTCATTGGTGTTGAGTTCTGTTGACAGTTGAGTTGAGTTGCGTTACTCTGATTGGTTGAAGGTCTATCCAGTTGAGTGCAGAGGCATTTTCTTTCCTGGTTCGGTTGAAACACGCCCCATAATCACAGACCAATGGAGGACTATCAGACTCATATTCTGACTAGAATCTGAGCGATGTCAGGCTAGTGATTTGCTCTCATGTTGTGTGATTGATTTTTCTGTCATGTTGTGTGATTTGCTGTCGTGTTGTGGCGATTTATTGTCGTGTTGTGTGATTTGCTGTTGTGTTGTGGCGAATTGCTGTCATGTTGTGTGAATTGCTGTTGGGGTTTGCACTTTAGGGCCGCTGTATGAAACAGTGCCAGTTAAAGTGACAGCCCACTTATTGAAAACAAATCTAGCAACAAGAAATCAAAATGTCATACAATGTCGACTCTCTACAAACTGCTGTAGTCAAACAACAACATTTAACACTTTTGTCTGCTGTGCATAAAAAAGAAATTATATAGATTGTCCATTATTTTAATTGGAGGACATTAATCAGTTCTCTCAGATTGAAAAAACTGCAGAGAGCTGAACAGAAAATGTTAAATTCCATTGGAAAACATTTGTACTGAAGTGTGTTATGACATTTTCTCTGCATATTATGTGTGGCCCAACATATGTATCTATGTTTAGGTATTTCTTTGGCATGAGCAACATAACACTCAGGCTTCCAGTACATGGCTAATTCTTAATTGTTATCATTAAAGCTCCCCTGCCATTTCAAGCCACAAAATTAGTTTTACTTGTTCATATAATTATTGTAAAGATGGGTGTCACCTTCTGATAGGCCTCTCATTTGGAGACAGAATTTCTCATTTAAACTGTAATTCAACTGAAATTGCAGTTCATTTTCTGCATTAATGATTCATATTTGTGATAAGCTATGGACTTTAAATCGATTTCTTCATATAAGTACTACTCTAACTTCTGTGACCTCAATAATGAAACTTTTAGTGTTTTACTTATTTTACCGCAATTTAGAAAACTTCTGAAAAGCAAAGTTACCTCACCAGTCTGAGCAGTGGTGCTTCATGCCTATCTGTGTCACCACCGCCACGCTGTGCATTGGTCTGTCAAACAGGTGGTTGAAGGGCAAGAGTGTCACATTATAGCTATTGGGTTCTACTTTATGGGCTGAGTATGATGGCTCAAATATAACCTTCTTTGATGGTACATGTACAGCTACAGACATATAAACCACAGCAGAAGTAAGGCCTAAACACATGTGACAGAGGATTTTTGATCATATTTATGGATGTTGAATTTGGAGTTCTTGTTTCCTGAAATGCATTTTACATAAAACCATTGTTTAAACACTTAAATAATGATGGTACAAAATGTCAATTTCAATACTTATACACTGCACCCTGTCTTTTGTTGTTTTTGGAGTTAATGAGTACAAGCAAGAGCTGCTGATGGATGACAGGTGGCAGATGAGGGTAGGTGACATGATGTCATGACTGCAACGTCATCATTGTACTGCCATTACGTCATTCATACATTACTCAAATCTATTTTACTATCTATGTGCACAAAACTTGGCTTGGCTACTCTCCACCAGCTGGAGCAGCTCACTGAAATTGTCATGTACTACACAGCCCCTATGAGCTTCCAAAAGGGGGAAGCAGCACAGACAACAGCCAACATCACTGATCTGTGGAGACCCAGCTTCACATGGTCAGGCTGGGACAGAGAAATGTAGCAGTGGTGTAGGGAGGAAGAAATTCACTATTTAGTTTTTAAACACCACTGGAAAGTCATTCTGCAAAGGAAGCAGAGGGGAAGAGAAACGTCCTACCATCAGGTTTTACCCATTAGATAATAACTGGAGAAACATTATTGATGGAAGTGAAGGAGCCAGATCCAGTGACGTATGCAGAAATGATTAGTCAACTATTTGATTCTTCATTATACAACAAGTTTGATTAATATATGTAGAATAACTGTCTGACTGTTGGTCAGACAAAACAAGCAATTTGATGAAGTCACTGAGGGCTTTGACTAATTTGTGATGGCCATTTTACACTTTTTTGGGATATTTGTTTTGTAGACTAAACAATGAATCTAGAAAATAATTGAATGATAATCTTTAAAATAATAGTTACCACCAAAGTGAGCTCATCATCATTACCTCCCAGTGAGTATGTTTACATGTACACTAATATTCCACTATTAGTGAGATCCTCCTCAGCAGGCCTACTGCATGTCCCTAGTGTGAACCTCAGCACCTTTATGAGATGACTATAATTTGAATGTCCTTTTTTGTTTGTGAAGTGACCTTGGGTGTCATGAAAGGCACTTTAAATAAAATGTATTATTATTATTCCGAATGTAATACAGGTCATGTAAACAGCATATTCTGTTTGGATATTCTGAATAAGGCCTTTTTCCAAATTCAGCATTTTGATGATTAAAACGTGGGATATTCTGGTATTATTGAGGTTTTAGAAGCATTCTTTGGACATGTAAATGTAGTGGACTAAGAGTATACATTTTATTTAGGAAATGTAGTGGAGTAAAAGTAAAAATTTCAGGAAATATAAATAACAAAATAACGTACAGATATGTGAAAATGTCAGCCATCTTGGATCCTCGCTAAACAGGGCTCTCTCTTCTCAGCAGCTAACTTTTACAAAATGATGTGCTTTCAAACTACCGCACATGTATACCACCGGGATACATCGCTACAGATTGGAGAATATGCAGGGAACGTTATTACAGACGGAATAATCAGCACACTAGGAGAGCTTCGCCTGCACGGAGACCAGCACGGAGACTAGCACGGAGACCAGCACGGAGACCAGCACGGAGACCAGCACGGAGACCAGCGGTCTCGCTCGATGCCCCGAGCCGGGGAAGTGGACATCCTCATCGGCTAGGTGGGAAGCTAACGCTAGCTGGGGAAAAGGCACATCCAGAGCGAGCTAACGCTAGCCGGCCACCTGTCCCATCAATCCTGATTGAAAGTGTCCGTTCATTAAACTACAAACTGGACTACATCCAACTTCAACGAAACTCCCAACGCGAGTTCAGAGACTTTTTCGTGGAAACATGGCTGAACAACAGCGTACCGGACTGTCCAGCTACCAGGACTGCTAGCCCTCCGACGATCCGAGCTAGAGATGCTCTGTCACTGGGTAAAAGACCTGTGAAGGTGAGCTGTGTTAACACGGACTGGTGCAGAAATGTGGTGATTTGTATCCAACTAACTGCTAACCGCTGGAGTTTGTGACTGTTACATGGCGACCTTTCGACATTCCACGCTAATTCACGGCTGTGTTTATACTCGTGTTTACAGCCCACCAAGCCTAATGCTAGTATGCTTAGCTGAACTTTACGGAGCCTATAATGTGTGTGTGCATTAAAGCTAGCCTGTTTCGTATGTCGTTTTTACATAATGTCGTTTTTATATATTTTAAATGTGTAACACCACTTGAGCCACGATGAAACGTTGTTTCGTGTATATGGTTGAAATAACAATAAAACACATTGAGTTGAGTTGAATTCCTCGCTGTCTTGTCTGTCTGTCAAGCGGTAGGCGTGGCTTGGGAGTGGACTCAAAGCAGCGAAGCGAAGTGCATTCTGGGATTTGGTGTCTTTCATCCATATGAGTCAAAAACACATGTTCTGGCTTTTCTCGGCCTAGAAGGCACCAATTTCAATTTTTTTTTCACATTTCTGCTACATAAGTGACCCAATTTAAAGATATATTAAGCTTTCCAGTGGTGAAATATCCCTTTAAGTACAAAAAAAAAACCACATCTCTGGTTGGAAGGAGAAACACACCTCATTTTAAAAGACTTAGATACAACAGGTTCTGAGATATGTGCAAACATCACAACGGCGACCTTTTCAAAATAGGGGTTGAAGGAATGACAGAGAGAGGCTGTTTTCACATGGTCGAACAAGTCCGCCACCTGTGGAAACCTTGCACGGCTGCATGCAAATGGGAATATCAGTGGAATATTCACATTGATTAACCACATAAACAGTGTAGTGGGAATATTGTCTTTTTCAGAACAAGGGCAAAAAACGGAATATCATGTTTATGTAGATGTCAGTGTTACAGGCGTGCTCCACAACTGGAAACTGATATGTGTGTCATGTAGTCTGAACAGCTAAGGGGGTCCTGAGCAGAATGCCCGGCTCACAGGTTACATAGCAGGCAGCATGGGCATTCACCTTTGCATGGAGGGGAGGGCTGGAGGGGCTGCACTGACCAAATGATCTCAGTTGTGTGTAAGTAGAACTACAGTAAGGATACCATGCAGAACCTCTTGTAAATATGTTATGGACCTAATCCACAAAGCACTCATTTTCAAAAAGATACAGGAACAGCTTTTTTTCCCCCAGAACTGTTTTTTTGTTTTACTGAAATGATATCTCACAATGTTCAGCCCCCATCTCAGCTGCATCCTCTTGATGTGCAATTGACATATTGGATGATGTTCAAGTATATCTTGTTGTGTTTTGTTCATAAGTGAGAGTAAGATGGAACATGATACCGACAGGCGGATTGGTGCTGCATCCGCAGTAATGTGGATTCTGTACTGGACTGTCATGGTGAAGATGGAAGTTAAGCCTGATTTGGCCGTGAGCTTTGGGTACTGACCGACAGAGAGAATGAGATTAGAGATACAAGTGACCGAAATTAGTTTCCATCACTGGATGGATGGACTCAACTTTAGAGACAGGTATGGGATCCTGGACTGGGCTAGAAGGAGGTCAAAGTATAACAATTGCCAGTTATTTTTGAAAAGAGTTGAAGTGGTTTGGACATTGGATTAGGATGCTGGAGGCTTTCCTGGCAAGGTATTCTGGGCACATCCAACTGGGAGGAGACCGGGGGCAGACACACTAAAGGGATTACAAATCCCGTCTGGGAGCACCTCCGAATCCCCCAAGGAAGAGCTAGAGGACGTGGCTGGGGAGAGGGATGTCTGGGCTACCTTCCTTTTTTTCCCGTTGCTATTGCGATGTTTTTCCCCAAAATGTTTACTAGTCTAGTATGCATGTGTTTCTAATTCTTGTATGTGTGTGTGTATATATATATATATATATATATATATATATATATATATATATATATATATATATATATATATATATATATATATAGTATATATATACTTTTGCTCAGGCAGCTACAATAATCATTGTTTTATTAGTACGTATGCCGTTCAGTCAGAAATGGATTGAATCTGAATTTTAATTTCAAATTTACCTTTTAAACAGGGTTTAACTCACTGGGAGAACAGATTTGTTGAGTTGAATCCGGAGTTAATAAAGTGTGATAACCCCCAGTTTGCATGTGAAGTGATAATCATCTCATTTTACAGAATGATTCCCTGCCACTGTGATGTAAGTGCACATGCAAGCTGAACTAAGAGGCCTCATCACAAGCAAAGCAATGAAGCATGAAAAACAACTAGACACTTACTCCCACCGCCTTCTGTCCAAATCACACCCATTCATATCCCAGCATGCCGCAGCGTACTCTCTTTTACATACAGTCATATCCCAAATGCACAAAACAACTATCATTTTATGGCCATCAGAAATAGCCTGTGGGGAAATATGTAGTTTAGTAAAAAAAAAAAAAAAAAAAAAAAAACCCTGCAACAATCAAGTTGGGAAATAATTTAGGACACACAGGCGCCAGCACATAAAAGCAGTGATACACACACAAACACACACACACACACATACACACACACACACACACACACACACACACACACACACACTGACACACACACACACACACACACGCACACACACACACACACACACACACACACACACACACACACACACACACACACACACACACACACACACACACACACAAATAGATGAAAAATCCTTATATATTCATTATTCAACTCCACTAAGATATTATTGTTTTTTGTGAGCTGATTAAATTGTCCAAGCACCAGGAAAATAATAATAATGGAGCATTTGTTTTTCTTTCATAATGATTAGTTAAACTGTTCGATTAATGGGCACGCAGTTGCTGTTGGCCAGGAATAATGTTTGGTTGATTGAAGAAGAGAAAGAAAGGGATTTTGCATAGTGGCTAATTTAGCTCAGAGGAAGAATCCAATATTGAAGAAAAGAGCAGGAAAGAGCGGGTTGCTAGCTTCAAGCGCTCACTGTGATTTACGTCCATTTTGGAGTTAAACCCTTTCCTGAAGTTCATTATAAATGTATCTAGTCAGGTAAAGTGTCAGATGACTCACAATGCTTTTGTGGCAACATTTGTTTTAATACTGTGTTCTCAATCATCGATGACCTGTTTTTCAGATTTTGACATCACTAGAGAAAAAGTATGGAGAGGAGAAAACGCAAATACATTATTAATTTAAAAAACATTTGGTAGTCATTATTAATTAAAAAACATTTGACATTTGGTAATCATTATTAATTAAAAAAACTTTTGAGAGTCATTATTAATGAATTGCACTACAAAAACAGGCTTTAACATCATAATGAGCTCCACTAGCCCCTGGTATATTTCATTTTCGCCGCAGGCAAAAATTTAAAATCAGTTTTATGTCATAAATGTATTATAATTCAGTTCAGTAACGGCAAAATAAACATCAGTCAATTGACTGTGAATACATTAGACGTGTATAACATTTAACGTTGAAAATGTTGAAAGTGTGTATTGGTCTTTGGTGCGTTTAATGTGTTCCTGAATATCATGTACTTTCTGAAAATGGAAGATTTATGAGTTATTGCCAATAAGATACATCCAGCATACAACCACACAGTATTGAAAGTCATCTTTTCTGGCTCTGCATGTACATGTTTATATATTTGAAGATTAAAGGTCAAGCCTTCACAGCTCCATTAGCTCTGCCTGTGATTACAGAACTACAGTTACAGCACATAACCACTGGTGCTGTTCATATTATGCAGATGGTGTTGGCTAATAGAGCACCTGGATTGCCTTCTGAAGAAATGCAAGTCAGTGGCCTGACATTAAAAGCATGAAATTAATGTGATGAGTTATCAGCAATCCAATTTACAAAAAAACGTGTTTTCTTTCACGACTGATCAGATATTTGACATGGTTCAGAAACACATAGCCACCATAACACTTCATTTCAAGACTGCTTGGAATTGGTCTCCTTGTTAATCACCCACATCAGAGCATTCACTAGAGCTATACATGTGTTTAATTCGAAAGCGTTGGCTATTATAAAGCTGCCTGACCCCTCCTTCATGGCTTTTTCTGGCACAACACAACAGTCTGCCTGTCTGAGCATTCTCCTTGTTTGGCACTGAAACAAAAGAACCCCAAGCCTAAACTCTTGTCCTTTCTCCTTTTTTCTTACCACAAAGCATTTAGACAACAGAGCAAAGGGCACATGAGAGAAGGTAGAAAAAAGACAAAATAATGGCTGAAAAAAAAGATACGAGCGAGAAATGGGATGGCCGATATAAATAGAAGGTTAGAAAAGAGCCATGGAGAGGAGAAAGACATGAGTGAAAGAGCAAAAGTGAGGTGATCCCAGTTAGGGAGTAAATGCCGTCAACATCACTCCCCGAAAGAACCAAGCAGGTCTGCCTTATTGCAAGATCCAAATTTTCTTCAAAGTTGCCATTTTCAGTATGTGGCTTCCTAGTTTGTTCTTGTTTCACATAGCAAAGGGATTTTAGGAATGGCAACACACACAGAGCGGGAGGTGAGGGTCAAAGCCTGACAGCCTTTATCCTGGAAATGTACTTTCGTTGAACCAGACTACATTCTGGCTAATTATCTCATTTAAGGTCAACATCTGAAGTGTTTCTCTCAAAAAATGCCAAATGCCCAACAATTGATGACTGTACCAACCCTAAAAGAACCCACCAGCAGTGCTGAACTTTTACCAAAGGGCGTATGACAGCAGTCCTAAAACTATGAATCAGAACCCAAGATGGGTTGCAGGACCGTTGTTGAAGGGTCTCAGAATAGCAGAAGTCCCTCAAATGAGCCCAAGATGACATAGTATCTATATATTGACCTTCCTTCCTCCATAGCGCTGCAAAGGAGGGTCTGGCTAGTCCACACAGCATTCCGGGATTGGAGAAAAAAAGTGCTCTGGTTTACTGGCATTTCTTCAAAACAATCACAATCATAATGGGCGGCACTAAGCATCGGAAGGAGCCACGGCGCCTCTGCAAAATAACCTCTGGAAGGAACTTATTTTGGTGGAACGTGTGTATGTTCAAAAGTTGTTCGTGCAACAGAAAGCTCAGATTGGACAGATAGTCTAGCTAGCTGTCTGGATTTACCCTGCAGAGATCTGAGGAGCAGTTAACCATAGTCCTCAGAAATCCACTGGAATTTAAAAGGCCAACACAAAGAAAGCAGAAGGTCACGGACATCCGACGGAAATGAGGGACATCTGGCGGAATTTCCGGCAGCACCTAAACAATCCAATAGACACAATAGACCACCCGCGGCGCTACCAATGGGCCCGGGTGGGCCTGGGCCCACCCATTTTAGGTCCAGGCCCGTCCATTTTGACCCAGGCCTATAGTGAGTGATTTTCATTCTAGCAGTTCGAGGAAAGCTTTGAGTGAAAGCTTCTCAACCAATCGGTGGCTTCTACCCCACGTGTGGACTCTTAAGCCCGCCCACAGGCTGCATCGTCACCAGCAAGTGATCCAATGAAATGAATGATGTTGGCGCGCAAGCTTTTCTGTTTTCATTCAGCAAGAAGCGCTCCGAGGAGCAGGAGGAGGAAACTCTGCCATTTTATGTAACGAGGTTACAAGTGACCAGTTACCATCCTGCTCGGCCGGCGGCCGCCCTCTCCCCATCAAGTCCTCCCGTAGCCCCCCCTCACACCAGCAAGGCAAGTAGGCTAACGTTACCGTTAGTGTCTGGCTGCATAGGCGCCGATTTATGTTTTCCTCTGTGGGTGCTCACGGGCGCACGCCCTTCAAACAAAAAAGGAGTCAACAAATGTTTGCATTTCAGAACCTTATGAAATGGACAGCAGCCGACACAAACACACACGCCTATTAACTCGATAATAATAAAGCCGTAAAGTAGCTATCTATCAACTCAGGATAGAGCACCCACGGTAGAGCTCCGGAGCGCCCACGGTATCGGCGCCTATGTCTGGCTGTCTGTATGCACATTTTCTGGAGGGAAAAATAACATTGACAGCTGGAGGCAGAGGTAACTTATGATAGCGCATGTGTTATAGGAGGAGACAGTGTTCAGCAGCCTAGCACAAATGCAGTTTTGGCTTATTTTAACTGGCCCATCCAGTTTTCTGGAGGCCCACCTACAATCAAAATCCTGGTGCCGCTAGTGCAATAGACTAAAGATGATGTGAGACGTTTTATGTGTTCTTTGTTCGGAGAAGAACAGTGGAATAAAATAAGCGTAAGAGTGCCTTGGTCTGGTATAGGACACTTTGAGAGTTTAGTGTAAAATAATTCAGCACTTGCTTACTGTGTCGGGTACTTTTATGCAAACGACCTCACAGCAGAAAGTTGCTGTATTTTGATTGAAGAACTTGTTTTAAACTGCACAGTTGTGAGCATGTTTCCCGATATTGATCGGTTCTGTCACCGCTGTTAATGGGCCCTGTGCATCAACTAGCCCTGATTGCATCATACAATTTACCAATCAATTACTCATAAACCCCTGGCAGCTAGTGGAAAATAAAAGGGTGAAATTGCAGATCAAATCCATCATTGTCAAATCGCACTCTAAGAGCAAACGTATAATAGAAGAAGAAATGTGTAAAATTAAATATCTCATAAGGCAAGGCAAGGCAGCTTTATTTGTATAGCACTTTTCAGCAACAGGGCAATTCAAAGTGCTTTACATGAAGACAATTAAAATACAAGAATAAAAGTTACAGTGCAGTATAAGAAATTAGACATTAAAGAGCAGTTAAAAAAAGGTTAAAAATAAAAGCAGATAAAATAAGCAACAAAAGTATAAGAAATGGATAGTTATTTAACGAAAGGCAACATAAAAAAGAAAGGTCTTCAGCCTTGATTTAAAAGAACTGAGAGTTGCAGCGGACCTGCAGTTTTCTGGAAGTTGGTTCCAAATATGTGGAGCATAGAAACTAAATGCTGCTTCTCCCTGTTTAGTTCTGACCCTGGGGACAGAAAGTAGACCTGTCCCAAACGAACTGAGAGGTCTGGGTGGTTCGTAGTTTACTAGCAGGTCAGAAATGTATTTTGGACCTAAACCATTTAATGATTTATAAACTAGCAAAAGTATTTTGAAATCAACTCTCTGAGGCACAGGAAGCCAGTGTAAAGACTTCAGAACTGGAGTGATGTGATCCACTTTCTTGGTCTTAGTGAGAATTCAAGCAGTGGCGTTCTGAATCAGCTGCAGATGTCTGAGTTATTTTTTAGGGAGACCTGTAAAGACACCGTTACAGTAGTCCAGTCTACTGAAGATAAAAGCATGGACAAGTCTTTCCAAGTCCTGCTGAGACATAAGTCCCTTTACCCTTGATATATGATTAAGGTGGTAATAGGATGACTTTGTAATTGTCTTAATGTGGCTGTTGAAATTCAGGTCTGAGTCCATAATTACACCAAGATTTCTGGCTGTGCCTGTTGTTTTTAATATTGTCGTTTGAAGCTGAGCGCTGACTTTTAATCGTTCCTCTTTTGCTCCAAAAACAACCACCTCAGTTTTTTCTTCATTTAATTTAAGAAAGTTCTGGCACATCCAGTCGTTAATTTGTTCAATGCACTTAGTCAGTGTTTGTATAGGACTATAGTCTCCTGGCGATAAGGTTATGTAAATTTGTGTGTCGTCCGCATAACTGTGGTAACTTATTTAGTTGTTTTCCATAATCTGAGCCAGTGGAAGCATGTAGATGTTAAACAGAAGAGGCCCCAGAACGGAGCCTTGGGGAACTCCGCACGTCATATGTCTATGTTACCTATAGATACAAAGTAGTCCCTATTCTTTAAATAGGATTTAAACCAGTTGAGGACTGAGCCAGAAAGGCCAACCCAGTTTTCTAATTGGTGTAGTAATATATCATGGTCGACCGTGTCAAATGCAGCACTGAGATCAAGTAATACTAAGACTGCAGTTTTGCCACTATCTGTGTTTAAGTGGATATCATTAAGTACTTTAACAAGAGCTGTCTCAGTGCTGTGGTGTGGTCGAAAACCCGACTGGAAGACATCAAAACCATTGTTTAGTGACAAGAAAAGGTTGAGTTGTTGGAAAACCGTTTTTTCAATGATTTTACTTAAGAATGGAAGGTTAGATATCGGCCTATAGTTGCTCAGTAGTGCCGTGTCTAGATTGTTCTTTTTTAAAAGTGGCTTGATGACTGCAGTTTTCAGGGCCTTTGGGAAGATACCTAAGAGTAGAGACGTGTTTACAATCTGTAAAAGATCAGAAGACATACAATTTGAAACATTTTTGAAAAGGCCTGTTGGTAGAATATCAAGGCAACAGGTGGAGGTTTTCAGATGTTGCATAATGTCCTCCAGGTTTTTATGGTTGATCATATGAAATTGTGTGATATTGGAATTTGCCTGGACAGTGTGGCAACACATATCCCTTACTTGATATGGAGGCACTGACAGTTAGTCTAATTTTCTGAATTTTGTCTTCGAAAAAGGAGGCAAAATCATTGCAGGCCTTGGTAGATAAAAGTTCAGATGCTACTGGTACTGGAGGGTTTGTTAACCTATCAACAGTAGCAAACAGAGCACGTGAATTATTATTGTTTCTGGCGATAATGTCAGAGAAGAAGGACCGCCTAGCATTCCTCAGTTCCAAATTATAAATGTGAAGTCTGTCTTTATATGTGTTATAGTGGTCCTGGAGATTAGTTTTTTGCCACCTGCGTTCAGCTTTTCGACACTCTGTTTTTTCTGTTCTTACCCGTATGACATTTCTCCATGGAGATCTTTTCTTACTAGACAAAATAAGCCGCAAGATCAAATGCCATTTAACATTTCCAGAATGTAACTATAATATGCTATCAATAAATAAGTCCGTGGACCGAGAAAAAAAAGCTGAGGGCCAGAGTTGGTTGAAAGAGAACTAAAAGGCATTTTAAATATATTAGATCCAGGTCAAACCTCTGCCTGAATCTAGCCCCCTGAGACACAGGTTGTATTTCTTGATGTACTTGCTCAAGTTTTGTTTTGAAATTCAAAATTCACTATCTGTTTTACCTACAGGCCAATAGTTTCACTCACTGATAGCCACTCTCTTATCAATGACTTTGTGACTTAAATCCAAGAGCTTGATGCATTGAGTAAATGTTCATCTTCCCTCCTAGTTCCCTGAAGTACAGGAATTTAAATGCTGTGGGTAGGACTCACACAGCCAGAT
The DNA here is from genome assembly GCA_023631565.1 of Gymnocephalus cernua. Lineage (NCBI taxonomy): Eukaryota > Metazoa > Chordata > Actinopteri > Perciformes > Percidae > Gymnocephalus > Gymnocephalus cernua. Next base: position 6,134,976 of record CM042437.1, on the reverse strand, counting down.
GCAGACTGCATGTGAAATGCACCGTTGGCTTCTCTGAAATTCAGTAAAAATTAGAAAAGTACTACAAGGAGGTGGGCTACTGTTCACACTGTAGTTTGGATTATTACTAAGTATGAAATCAAAGGATGTGACGTTTAGATATGTTTTATCAAAGTTTGGTCAATGTTCTTGCAGTTCAGACACCAACGTTTTGCTCTCTATTGCGAAGAATGTTCGTTGCACTTTTAATTTGTGCCATTAGGACTCTAAATAAATTGAAGGCTCTTAATGAAGCTAACTTCGCCTTTTTATCATGACTAAGTAGATGAATAGTATTGGTAATGGTCTTGAAGGGTGGATGTCTGCAGGTCTGATGTGGTTATGAAACTCTATCAATAATGTAGCACATCAAGAACATGTTGACAGTTGGAAGTCACTGTCTATACACACGTCTGTGTCAGTGTGGGTCTGTGATGGACACCGTCTGTGTGGGTGTGTATGACAAGGCTTTTGACAGTGTGTGTGTGTGTGTGTGTGTGTGTGTGTGTGTGTGTGTGTGTGTGTGTGTGTGTGTGTGTGTGTGTGTGTGTGTTTATGCATGCGCTTTTAATATGTGGGTGCATGACAAAGAGTTGTCAAGCATGCATGTGAGTATGTGTTTATGTGCATCTGTAGAGGAAGGTGATAGGACATTTAACAGTGTTGAATGTGAGTGCTGCTGGCAGGGGTAGTTTTAAAGACTGCTTCTTTCTGAAAGCTTACTGGGATATTTTTATTTATTCATTTTGTGTTTCCTTGAGACAAAGTGACTTTTTTAAAAGGTGTACCTTCTTACTTAACTTATTGTTTTGTGTTGTGTTATTGCTTCACCTGCTTTTATTGTACTTACCATGGTTTTACTGTAAAGTGTCTTTGAGTACTTTGAAAAACGCTATATAAATAAAATGTTTCATTATTATTAACTATAAAATGGCTTGCTAGTTTTTGTCACTGAAACCTATAAGGGTATGCAGAGTGGGAGGCCAAAGCAAAATAGCATGCCCCTGGGCCCAAAATCCATTCACAGTATTAAACAGCTTTGTTTTATGGTTTTTCATACATCCTATAATGAAACAAATAAGGCAACTGACAATGGCTTCCTACTGTATCACCACAATATCTGATTTACTGACTTTGTATCCCATTAAGTATTAGCCCGTAGCATGGTAATTGACTGGGTTTGGATGCACACGCTAGGTTTTTCATGGCACATACTAAGCAGTGTTACCAGTATGTCATATGCAGGGCCTTTTCAATGATTATCTTCCCTTAATGTGTCTGTTTAATGACTGCATTGTCTTTAATACTGTGTGTGATTGCATTTTGAAGCCCCACTGCTTTGTTCCAAAGGAACCATAAACCCACTTTGCCATCAACAAAGTAATATAACAATATTCAAAGCTTAACCACTTTCCTGACATGTTAATTTCCCATCTAGAATGTATCTTGTTAAACAGGAAATGGTGGATTTTGTTTCCACTGTGATAGCCAGAAATAACAGATCAGACTAAAACAGAATAAAAAAAGTTAAGTAACAAAAGAACACTTGGAGCAAAGAGCTCATTGGTTGTTATGTTTGTACTTGGGGTAATCTGCAGTATTTGCATTCAAATAGCTCAACGTATTCTCATGAACGGGTTCGTATGATATCGTACGAAAAGTTATGCACACTCAAACGTCTGATATCATAGGAAAACTAGGAGACCACCGGCTCGTCATGTGACATCGGCTACAGAGTTCTGTGCTACAGAGCGGCGGTTGCTAGCTGTTTAAACCACTACAGAGCTTCGTGACGCAGCTACAGTCCTCCGTTACAGCTCGTCATATCCGCGGCAGTTAGTAGATGTGTTTAGCTGCTACAGAGCTCTGCGACACCAGCTACGGTGCTCCGCATGGTGCTCCGCATGGTGCTCCGCATGGTGCTCCGCATGGTGCTCCGTCAGGTCAGCGATAGTTGGTGGTTCAGTTATTCTAGAATAGGTGACTGTGTGCCGGGTACAGAGCACCGCGAGCTGCCATTCGGTAATTTCGGGGGAGATTACGGTTAAGTTTAGGCAAGAAAAAGTGAACGTTATGCGGCAACGAAAGTTGAGTTTTAGGCACTAAAATTTATTAATAAAAAATAAAATGTGTGTTAACGCCCCCCCATCCACCCCGACCACCACTCTACGTGGCCAGCAGCGTTCTTTTACAGCAGCAGTCAATGTGGTGCACACAGCAAAAGAAAAATCATAGGAATTATAGTGCTTATCTTTTCGTAGCTTTTTGAACGCATGGTTCATGAGAACAGGCTGAATAACTCAACAATATATAAGGAAGAGATATAAGAAGAGATTTAGTTGCGGATTCAATTCCTTCACAAGTCACAATTGATCAGACGTGGCTCTGTGTAGATATAGTATAAGAAACTTCTTTCAGTTTATACTTTCATGTTGATCGTGTACATCCCAGTTGCTGTCAAGACTGCTAAAACAAATAAAAAAGCTTTTGTTCCTCATATCCTTTTTTCTCCTTTCTCAACCCTCACTGTCTCTCCGAAACCCACCTCTCTCCACTCCCCCACCTCCCCCCCTGTTTTTTTTTTTTTAAAGATCTCTCTCAGCACACACAGAAATAGGACTTGTTAACAAAGGGACAGACCCAGATTGATTGACTCAGCAGGCGAGGAGACAGGCTGCCAATAGGAATAACTCAACACAGAGCCCTGATTCCACACCTTAAAACAAAACCCACATGTTACAGTGATAACCTCGGACAGTTTAGTTTTCTGTGTGAAAATGAATGAGCTTGACACAAAAGACTTGAGACCTATCTGTGACAGCTCAATCATGCTTTACTAAAGACCAGAATTTCATCTTAAAAAGGAACTAAAAGGGGGAGCCTACTATCAGACGTTGTTCCAATAAATCAGTACAGATAACAAAGTGTGTTTTCTCTCATCTCCTTGCATCTATTATTAGTCCAAACTTTGATTGCTCTGAACAAATGTTATGACTTTCTGACTAATACGGTCTGCCAGGGCGACTCAAACAATAACTCTTGCCAGATTTGTTGAAATTCTGCAACAGTTCTCCGCCAAGACGTCACCCTGATCAAAGATGGGCTTCAACCTTGCATCCATGGCTTTTGGTAACTTGGGAGCTAGTTAGCGATCCTGCTTGTTTTCTCCTGTTTTTTATTCTCACATATGTTTCTTTGAAGAAAAAAATCCAGACAGTTCATGCACACTGGTAACTATTGAGTAACAATTATAATACCCCCAAGGACCTTTTTTCACTATGATTATACATTGCTCAGTACTCATATCATGTACCTACTTCATTGCTGTTTTGCCCATGATCACAGTAAACAGCAGTCTCTAGGGTAATAGAATATTAGGAGTCAGAAAAATGTTACATTACCTCAGTGCTGCTGCTTTTCTGTATTACAATCTTTGAAAGCCTAATTCCATTCAAATGGGATATCCACCACTTGAAATATTAATGAGTCTATAGAGAGTTAAACATTGATCTAAAGGTTAATGTATCCCCTAAAATGACCATATGTACATACAGAAGACAGCTTGAAACAAAGTCCCTCAGTCTCCAATATGTATTGCATTAAGTTATGGCATTATAAACCCAAATGCTTCAGCCTTATGTAGAACTGACGTGTTATTCCAATGGCCTTGGACACACTCAATGTAAAATGAACAAGTTTCTTCCAGACTTGGAAACAGACAGATCCAACACTCTGATCCATGATACCTTCAGGCAGTTGAATTTAAATGCTAATGCCTTTAGTACCGAGCCAGCAGACAACAATCTTAACTGACTACTGACTGCAATACCCACTATAAGGTGACAAGTATAAAAGGAGAAATGTGTAGGGGAGAACAGAGCTGTGAACTTGTTGAGTTGAATTTTTCAGGCAGTCTTGGAGGTCTAAAGTCTAATGACTGCAAAGGAGAGCTTGCAAACAGAGAATTGGCTGCATTTCAGAACCAGCTGATAAAAACCATGGCAGACAAAGTGAACAGGACATGCTGTCACTCTGCAATTACCAGCAAGGTGCCCTTGAGCAAGGCATGTCCCCAGTTGAGCAAGACCAGCAGCTTTGGTCGAGATGCTCAGTGGCCAACAAGAAGACAACAGGCAACCCTCAGTACAAACCAGGGGTTGATGCGTAGACTGTATAAATTAAGCTAAAACATCTTAGGTAGCTCTTATCATGCTGATATTTGTCCAAGTGTTCATTTTTAGTAACAAGTTTTGTTTACATTAGTTATTTGATGCTATTAAAACAAGGTGAAACGCCATGATTGACAACTGTGATTGACTTGCAATTGGTCAGGCGGGTGTATAGACAGAAATTACAAGATGGCAGCACCCGTATCCTGGATATTTTGACTTCACTTTTGTACAGTGGGAGGAACTGGAGACACGTCATCCATCTATATACAGTCTATGTTACAAACATGCACCACTCTCCACTAAGGGTGCTCCGATCGATCGGCCACCGATCGGTATCGGCCGATAATGGCTTTAAATAGTTCGATCGGTGGTCTCCATAAAGGCCGATCAGATAGGCCGATCAGATGACGCACTACCACGGATGTATTAAGAGCGCACTACTCCTGAGAACATTTTCAAAATGGCGGCGTCCCTACATTCACCGGTCTGGCAGTTCTACAAGGTGTCTGAACGGCAGCAGAACAGCAGTTGGACCGCGGCAGGCCGCGGAACGAAGACGCTAGGAAGACAGACTGCTTTTAAAAAGCGTCTTCCACCGGTGGTGCTCCGGCAAACGTGTTTGTGATTACACCATTCTGACGCTTCTACTGCCTCTGGAGCACCGCTGGTGGTCCGCCGACTCATTGCTATCTGGGAAAAAGACAATACACTAGCGATTAGCATCGTGTGTACCGAGGAAATACCACGAGGGGGAAAGCTCCAAAGACATTTCAACACCACCAACCTCATCATACATTTGAAGGTTAGTCACAGAAAGGAGGATGAGGAGTTTTCAAAGTTAGCTAACGCTAAGGCAGAGCGGAGTCGTGTAGCTAGCAGCTCCGGCGCCGCTCAAACAGCTGTTTTCCCGTGTGTGTGTGTGTGTGTGTGTGTGTGTCGGTCCGTGTGTGTGTGTGTCGGTCCGTGTGTGTTGGTCCGTGTGTGTGTGTGTGTCGGTCCGTGTGTGTGTGTCGGTCCGTGTGTGTTGGTCCGTGTGTGTGTGTGTCGGTCCGTGTGTGTGAGCCGTGTAGCTAGCAGCTCCGGCGCCGCTCAAACAGCTGTTTCCCCGTGTGTGTGTGTGTGTGTGTGTGTGTGTGTGTGTGTGTGTGTGTGTGTGTGTGTGTGTGTGTGTGTGTGTGTGACTGACTGACTGTGTGTGTCTGTGTGTGCTGAAGAAATGTGCAGTGATTGAAAGGACATTTTTTAGATTTTGAGCTAGGACAGAAACCCAAACAGTTACTGATACATTCTCTAAACATGTGTGACTGTTATGTAATGGCGTAATTTTCAGTTCATAAAAGTGATCGGTGATCGGTGATCGGTATCGGCCGATACGTCTGCCAGCAATCGGTGATCGGCCCCAAAAATCCTGATCGGAGCACCCTTACTCTCCACCCACTCTCCAATTACTTGATGTGTACATTCAAACTGCGGGGATAAATGCTAACAATATTTACATGGCTTATCTCCAAGTGCCACCATGGTCATTTAGCAAAATGCTTTGCTGTGCTTCATTTGCGAGATATGTTTTGGATCAGTGTTAGCTTAAATTAGTCATTGTTCAATAGTATAATTAGATACATTACTTTCTGTTACTCAAGTCAAGTCAACTTTATTGTCAATTCTGCAATATGTGCCAGACATACAGAACAATTGAAAATATGTTTATCTCTGACCCACGGTGCAATAAGGACACGTACAGCGAGTATAATACAAAAGATAAGTAATATATACAAATAAGGATAAAAAAATATATAAGTAATATGTACAAATAAGATAAAGACCAGGTCTGCCAACAGTGCCTTACAACATTTAAGTTAAACAGACACATTATGGTTTAATAGACAGCCTTACACTGAAGCAGTAAGTGCTGTTTTTATTTCACTACACTTCCCAGAGATCACGTCAGTCAGAAAATGTCTTTTTATTATTTTAAACAAATGAATGCCACAGCTTGTTGAAATGTAAAACACATCTACTTTTCTACAGAAGGCCAAGTGTGGACATTGTTTGTATTTAACATCTGCCTTAAAGGTGCAGTAGGTAACTTTCTGTCATATTTGCTGAAACTGACTCTATGTTTGATTAGAACTACATGAAGCAGGTAATTTAAAAAAAAAATCCGGCTCCTCTGGCACCACCTAAAGCCTGTAGTACGATTTGCAAAAATCCACCGCTCCCTGTTCAGATGCACCAATCAGGGCCGGGTCCTAACTGCGTGTCAATCACTGCTCATGCCCACTCATTCATTCTCCCTTGTGGGGGGAGGGGCTTAGGAGACAGTTTAGGGCTTTAGCGGAAAGGGGGGAGGGACTGAGAAGTTGTTGATGTTCACATTTTTTCCTGGATCTTCGCAATCCTACTCTTGTGCGCTCACGGAAGGCTTGTATCATGTGGACACGCAGACAAATCCTCATGGGGGCGGCAGAAACTACACACTATAGCTTTAACTGTCATATTGAGAGCTGCTAAACTGTGTTTCGTTGTTGAAAACATTGACATAAAAGGTGTGTTTTATTCTATCTATTCTATGTGCAAAACATTGATAAACACGGTAAAATCACTTTTTTTCTCTCCTACAAACAATGTGCAACTGTTGCTGTATGCACTGCCAACTGTTTCAAGGTCTACTGCAGTTGAGAAAAGATGGTGAGACAAGACAGCGACTAACCCTGAAAGCATGCTCTATAGTCCTGATTGGCATGAGTGACACATGGAACAAATACAGAGCGACAGTCAGGATTTGTGGACTTTTCTGACTGTCTCAGTCATTATCGGCTTCTCACCACCTCTCCCTGACTTTCTTTTCCTGTCTCTTTTTCTCACATTTTCAAAGAAAATCCTATGTAGCAAGGGTGTTGAGGAGCACAGACACTGTCTTTTAAAATTTGTCTCTCTGCCATTTGTCTCTCTTTCCCTGCCTGTGAAAGACATTTTCTGTCTTTCCATGTCCTTAGTGTTCTTGTCAAACACCTCCTCACTCTTATTCTCTGTGTCAGGTAATTTTAGACCACTGGCATATCGGAACTGCTCCTAAACACACAGTGTGTACGATACATCAGTTCATTTGTTTTCTATGCAACATTACACCGCTGGTACTTTATGTAAATTGTCACATTAAGCCCGTCGCGCTGACATTTCAGTGGAAAAGCAGCAAGAACACACACACACACACACACACACACACACACACACACACACACACACACACACACACACACACACACACACACACACACACACACACACACACACGCACACACACACACACACACACACACACAGAGGATTTAACATTTTCACTTTGTCAAAGTGAGGTAAAGGGTCATTACACTGTTTTAAAATGCAACAAAAGGTTTTGTTCAGCTGCTGGGGGTAAGTATGCAAACTCGACAGGATGCCAAGTAATCAAAAAACAATACTTGACTTTATGTGTGTGTGCACACTGTATGTAGATTTATTTGAATATACTATTCCTACTAAATTTAGCATTTTGATGGATATCATGAGCTCATTGTCCTTCCTGTTGATAGTCTCTGTTGCACTGGATCGCTGTCACTCTCTCTTCTTTCCTCTCTGAAGAAGAAATGAGGGCAGGAGAAGAAATTAGTAGAGGAGACAGCATTATTATTATTATAAAGAAAGGTGGAGAGACAGGTAAGAAGATGAGAAGAATGGGGGGAAGTATGGCAGAGGAGAGGAAAGGAAGATGGATTACAGGAGAGAAGAAGAGAATTTTCTGTTGGTGTAGAGTAGGTGGTTCCTGTTAAAAATGTGGGTTGCCTACTAATGACTGTGTGTGTGTGTGTGTGTGTGTGTGTGTGTGTGTGTGTGTGTGTGTGTGTGTGTGTGTGTGTGTGTGTGTGTGTGTGTGTGTGTGTGTGTGTGTGTGTGTGTGATGGTGTACCTAAGGCAATACTAAGTAAGTTGGTGGAGTAACTGCTGCTGTTTCAAATCATTTACAGTGCACGCACGGAGAGACACACACTTACAAACACACATGTTGGTAATCCTGATTTATGTCGCTTTGGTTGATTATGTCTGTATAAATATTTCTGCATTAAGCTGTTGACTGAGCGCCACCTTTTAATGTTGGTTTGCCTCTAGCGCTACTATTTTTCTCTCCTTTGTAAACCAGCCTGTGTAGCGCAGATATACGGCTCTGTGTGATGTGTGTATAGACGTGCGTGTGTTGTCATGAAAGGTATGTTGTTTTCAAGGACTGACTGGGACAAATTATGTTTTCACTGTGCAATTAATATTGTTTCATAATGTATTTTAGTCTTTAGGATGTTTTATTAACAAGATTAGGGTTGGTGTGTGTGTGTGTGTGTGCATGTTTTTATTTAAACTGGCTTTCAAAAAAGCGTCCCATTGCCAGCTGTCAGCAGTAAATTATTTGATGAGCAGTAAGTGCTTTTTATGTCACTATACTTCCCAGAAATCATCTGTCAATCAGAAAACATTGGCAACACTCTGACATCTTTTTCTTTTTATTATTCCAAACAAACAAGAACAAGTCAAGCGCGTACGTGTTCGTCCGTGTTCGCTGTTTGTGTTCTCACATACACAATCTGCAGAGTAATCCTCACCAACACAAGCATGTGTATGTATTGCCTTTCTGTTTTAAATGACTGATAAATAATAATAAAATTATCCTCAACATGCTAGCTGCCGTGCTAACAGGTCAACCCGATGACTATGAACTCTCTACAACTTCTCAAAATGACTACTTTTTCCTGGCTGCCAAGGTTAACTTTTGGAAGTGTGGTTGCCCCAACACAAGTTAACTTAACCCTAAGCTGTTGCAGAAAGAGAATTATCTCAAGTCCTGTCTCTGTCAATGAATGCAGATTACCTTGAGGCAGGGATGTACAGCCTGCACTTATGCACTTCAGAAAATACCAAAGGCAGCCAGTCAGAGCTGTACATACATTCCTCAGATAAGAAGACACTCATCTGTAAGGGAGCCATGTGGCTGTTAACATCAGTGAAAACATCACGTGTTTGCTTTTACAGGACTACTAATGTATGGATGAAGGTCACTGCTGCTATTAGGAGGTTGAAGTCATACTGAGCTAGCTTTTATCTCATTTGAAAAGGATGAGCGTGTACACTTGCGCACACTTGACCATGTGCACACATCTTGGACTGCGCACGTACACACACACACACACGCACACACATGGCAAGGCTTTCTGCAATAATGGCATGATTTATTCATGTGCTGTTTAACATGTATGAAGAGAAGGCACACTGGTGGGGGAAGCAGAGAGTAAAACAATGTAAACATGAAAAAGCAGCATGAAGAAGAGGAGGGGGGAGAGTGGGAGGAGAGGATGGGAAAATAAGAGTAGAGGATGAGAGGAGATGAAGAGTGGGTAGGATAGAAAAGCAGAGAGGAGCAAGAGAGGGGTTGACTGCTGTGTGTGTGTGTGTGTGTGTGTGTGACACATGAGGAGAGTGACATTACAAAATAAAACAGGAAACAGATTAAAGCAGAACCCCATGACCATAACATGTACGAATAGTTCATGAGAACAGCCTGGTAGCGTGGAACGTTTCTGTTTGTGCACCAGTACGTGATGGTTTGTGTGTATTGTGCAAAATGAAACCATTGCAGATGTGTGTGTGTGCGTGTGTGTGTGTATGTGTGTGTGTGTGTGTGTGACTGTGTGTGAGAAAACCACTATTGAAGGTGTGATTCTGGCTCTTTTTTTTTTCTCTCATTTGTCTGTTTGTGCAAATAGTAGCTTTTAGAGTGTGCGGTATCTGTCACACACTTACATACCATTTAACAAGGTGAGAAGTACGACCAGGGCCTGTGCGTATTCACATTCATATTTCAAGCAGGGGGCTATAGCAGCAGGCACTGTATAAAAACATAATTTATCACAGTCACATAAATAGGTTCCACAGAAAACAATGTGTGTTATGCTATGCACATTAAAGCAAATTTAGCAGTAAAAAGTTGAATAAGCGCTGTGTACTTAAATTTTGTATTTTTATGGTACTATGGAATGCTGTGAAACTACCAAGTATTAAAAATATAAGTATCATGAGTGATAATTTCCCTGTTGATGTTCTGTTAAAGTAAAAATTGTCGCTTTTCCATTCACTGGTCTGATTCTCGCTGGCGTTTTATAATATTTAATGTAGATATGAGAAATATTTTATGATTTTACCTTCTCTTCTCTTTCAGTTTCTTTTAATATATTCCAGTGTCTCATTTTATATGTTCCCCGGCCCTTTCTTCTCCCTCTTGAATTCTTCTACCACTCTAACTCACATTTCTCCGTTTCCCCACCATTGTCTGCTGCATCTTCAATATTTAAACTATTTTTAACAGGCTGTGTTTGTCTTCTAGGCAAAAATAGAAAAATAGTCTGAGATCTCAGCGTGACCAAAATAACTACAAATGGCAAATACAGTATGTGTGCTCACATATAGATATTATGACAGGAAGACATTTTAAAGAGCCCAAATATCCTAAAAGAATTGACTTACTGGGGAACCACTTAAAGGAACCGAAGTGACAGTTTTGGCTTGCTGTAGCAGCTGAAAGAGCAGCCTTCAAAAGACTTGATTCCTTTTTCCAGTTTGTTGTCGGTTGGTAAGCAGGGTAAGAGCTGCAGCTACCAACAACCTGAGGTACATGTAAAGGCTCTGACACACCAACCCGACAGCCAACTGTCGGCAGGAAAGGCAGTCGGACTGATCATTCGGTTCCCGTCGCCCCGGCTCGAGCCGAGGCAAGCTTTTGATTTGGATAAATGCCATGTTTTCATTTTGAATCTTTTAATTTTATTTGGAAAATTGTATATCCATAAATGTAAATGGTCTGAAAGAAAACCGAATATTCACCAACAACTCACGAGCTTGTGAGTTCTCGAGTGAATCCCACGGTCAGCAAGCTTCCGATTCTGAGTCTGCAGGTCGGGAAGTTTATAACTTAGTCTCGGACTGTCTCTCTGCTCACTCAGTCGCTTGAGTTGACTTGTGGAGTTGTTGTTGCCTACGAAACTGTAAGTTATAAAGTTTTTTGCAGCTAAGATGGCTAGGAATAGTAATAGCTAATGTTGCAAGAGGTTTGTGTCTGGCGCTGTTATTTTAGATTGAATTGTAGTAGGACTCAACTGATCCGAGTTAATGATACTAGAGACTCGCGAATTGTGAGTCAATTTAAAGATTTGGGTTAAAGATCCGAGTGAATCACGACTCAGACAGGTTTAAATCTGACATGTAGTTAAGTGTTTAGGTAAGGTTGTTGTTAGCCTTGTGCGACCCAAAGACAGTATATAAAATGGACCAACAGATCCCGTTGCTCTGGACGGAGACCAGTGTAGTCTATTAGAAGCACTTTTCCGGTGATGGTTGAGCGTTACTGCGCAGCTGCAAACTGAGCTTGCCACCGTAGATGTGACGTGAGCAGCATGTCTGAACGTTGTAAGTCTTCTGGTAGCTGTGCCAAGAGAAATCTCAATCATTCCCAATCTATCAGAGAGAGAGAGCGTAGGTATATGTAAGGAGATGACATAGGCACAGGCTAATTATTGCTAACTAAAATACTAGTTAATATTAGTAATTAAACTAAACAGCTAATGTAAGTTGAAACTGCCTGTAAGCTTCTCCTGTACTGTACGGTAATTCCTCTACTATGCTACAGTAAGTCGCGTGGTTATGACACAATCGTTAGCCTATTTTTTTATAAAAACGTCTGCTACGGAGCCATAACGTGAGATACAAGGTAATGGAGCCTTTTATACATTGTCATGTTTCATTAGAAATAAACAATGGACAAATGAAATCTTCAGTCTCAGATGTAAAGTCATTGGCTGTCAAAGTGACGCCAAAATGAATGGCAGTCAATGGGATGCTAACGGGGGGGTGATGGTTTGGGTAGCATAAAATGGCGCCATTGTGGCTTCGCTCTGAGGAGGCGGGCTTCACTGTGAAAAGGCAGCATTGTGTCCTCCATGTTCAGTGTGATGTAATGTGTATCAGCTGAAGGAGAATTTCATAACCAAGGTTCGTCAAAGTCACAGCTCGTGCTATTAAAAGAATGTTCTTGTATTTTAAGAATAGCCTTAACAGCCTTATCCCTGAGTTTACCTAACTATGACACAATTGAACTCAAGAAAAAAGTGTATGATATGAGAAATTGTAGGTTTTTAAAGACAATAATACTAATAATCTTTATTTATACAGCACTTTTTAAACTCCAAGTTACAAAGTGCTTCACAAAACAAACAAAACAAGCCAGGCATAAAAACATCAGTTTTTTTTAAAACAACAAATGAAAACTATTAAAACCAAAAACTGTACAATGTAGAAAAGAAAAGAACAGTTTAAGAAGAAAAAAGACAGTTCTGGGAGGTTCAAGCTCAAATAAAATCAGGAAAGGCTCTCCGATAAAAGTTTTTTTTAAGAAGGGACTTAAAAGAGATCACTAACTCAGCTGACCTAATATCCTCTGTGCATGCATTTCTGTGAAAATGCTGCAATCACACACAAATAAACTACTTGTTATGTGTGTACAATCCATGCACAAATGTCCTCACACAGAAGATATACAAACACACACCCACCCACACAAACACATGCAAGGAAACACACACAAATTGTCAGAACTCACAAACACGATACATACAGCCACAGTGCCTTACTCTTATATATTGCAACACACACACACACACACACACACACACACACACACACACACACACACACACACACACACACACACACACACACACACACATCTGCACTGCTCTCATATGCTACATTGCTTTAATCAATACCCATATAAACATACAGCCCACACAAGCACTCAGTGACCATAGAAAAGCTAATTACGTAGCCCCTTCTAAATGGCCCTGTGTGGAACACTAACACTATGTAGCCACACTAATGCTAAATGAAAACACCCTAGCTCACAAAAGAAAGAGCATAACATTAACAGGACAAAACAAATCCCAGAACCAAATACAGTTGCCATCAGGGAAACCCCCAACATAATTTATGCTGCTTTTTCAGAACACGGCAGAGCCCGCTGTGGTCGCTTTTGTCTTTCAATCACGAGTAAAACACTGTCTACTAACAAAAATGAGTAAGCATCAGTTCAGACACTGTCTGTGGTGTTGCTACACTTTCTGTTAGACATTTTAGCACTGAAATAAGTAATGCAAAAGGGACAATTGCAAATCGCTTCTGTCCCGTAAAAATTATGTTTTTTAGAAAATATCAGGTGCCTGTTAAGCTTTTAAACCATGACATGGATGGAGAATTCCCTTTACGCACATTTAACTTATCAGACCCGGTAACACTTGGACTTCAGTAAAGTTCAGACATATATTTTGTGTATCAAGTGTGATACTAAGCTTAGACTCTTTGACTCTTTCTAAATTCACTGCTGAACACAAAACATGCTTGGTTTCCCTTTAATGTGCCACGTGCCTCCCACAGATGTGGCCGTGAATCTATCGTGTTCATGTATGTGGACTTTACAGTTTGCATATAGAGAGAGTGCAGCCCTTCTGCTCTTCATTGTTCATACGCTTTACTTTTTGTCTGAGCCTCCCAGAATGTCTGTGACTCCCTCCCACACTCTCGCACACTTGGGCACACACATCCATGCAAAGTGTGTACGCAAACACATGACTTCAGAGGTACAAGAGCTCTCACACACACTTTGCCCTTCCCTCTATGAGTGTGTGGGAGGGAAAACCTTTTAGTAATACTACTCCTTGTCAAGAGGCAACATTCTGATAATAGCATGCATATGTGTGTGTATGTGTGTGTGTGTGTTCCTTTTTATTCAGGAGTTAGATGCAACAGGTATCAGTGTGTTCATGTGAAAATACAAGTATTTCTGATATGTGTCTGTGTATGCATTTGTGTGTGTGTGTGTGTGTGAGAGAGAGAGAGAGAGTGTGTGTGTGTGTGTGGGGGGGGGGGGGGGCATCTGCCCTTGTTTTAATTGAAGCTTGTGCGCTGTCTGCATTGGTCAAGTGGTCCTCTCAGCTAAATGACTTAGCTGGCTCGAGCAGCAGCAGCGTAGCATGCATAACTATCACTCTATTAGCCTCAAATAAACACAATTATTACTATAATGGAGACAGAGTGAGGGGGAGGCAGAGAGATGATCGAGATTGAAAAGAGAAGGGGAGAGAGATGCAGGAAGAAAATAAAACAGGATGGATATACAGCATATATCATGTGGGGAAAATGCCTTTGCTCACTCACTGGTTTTCACTAGACAGCTCTCCTTTTTTGATTGTCGCTGCATGTTCATGAAGTGTCATAGCGCTTCAGGGTTAACATGTATGTTTTGCTCAGGTTTACATACTGGACAGGTTTTTGCCTTAATTCATGACACCAACAAAGAATCTTTGTCCACTTACATCTTGCCAGTGAGTTTGTATTGCGGTGTGCTGCTACAACCTCACTTAGCTAATAATTGTGTGGCTAATGTTGGTTTAAATAGATATTGCTGTGATCTGACTTTATGACTCTTCTCTACTTTTGTTAGGCCTACATTGTTTTTTTTTATAATTATAATGTAATTGAGACTTGTCGCCAAAGGGGCAGCTGTTCAGCAAACTTCTTGTATGTTGACTCACTTTAAGATGAACAAGTGTGAGATTTGACAGGCGACATGTTTGTAGCTTGTGCAAATGGCCGTTGCTTTCTGCTCCCTTCTTTGGCCAAGAGCTCAATGTGTTTCTTGGCCATGACAGATGTCATGGGTCTTGTATTTTAGTTGCCTAAACTTTCCTGATCAACATCAGCGTCTCATTTCATTGAACAGAAATATGTAAACTGGCCTTCAAAAGTCTATCTAATGCTCCAGTTTTGAGTCTGTATCCTGTGCCTTGAGGCAAGTTATTCAAGTGCTGCTTCTTTTTATCTCCAACATTCTTTAATTCAGGTACATTGCTTGTGGTTGTTTTTGGCTTCTTTCCATTTTGAAATGTATCTATCTTTAGCTGGCCACAATAGTTCAAACATACCACTATCCAGTTTTTGCAAGCACATCTGCCACATTCAGATAACAGCAGGACACCACACTGGTATCTGATGCACGAAATTAAGAGATAGATATTTGAGGGAAGGACAGTGTTCTTCGATATTGGTATAAAAGGGTGGCCTCTATCTGGAATATTGTGTATGATTTCTGTTCTGGTCTAACCTGGCCTAATGACACGTGAAATATTAAAACATTAAAAAAAGTAATAGCAAGATGCATAACAATAACTTAAAAACAGCAGGCTGGTACTTGCAGACTGCAACTAAACCTGATATTTTGATGCTGCAAAAGCTGAATACAGAGATAGAGCACTGCTTGATCTCATAGTATCTGGCTGTAAATGATGCTAGAAGCAGCACACCCTCTTTGCTAAATGAGCTGGAGTAGCAGCTACGCAGCCTGAATAAATATCACTTTATTACAGGAATGGACATGCAGGGATTACCATCACACTCCCTTTTTCAGCCACTGAAAGTCTGAAACAGGCAGAAAAAATGTAAAATGTTGCTTCATATATACTCCATGTGTCTATATAACCTACCTGTCCATGTGTAAAGAACAACAGAAAACAGTGTTTCTGGTATACAGTTTCTATTGTTTTACTCCAAAGACCTCTTCACATACGGATCACTGTCAAACTACAAAGGGTATAGTGACTCATGGTCCAAAACATACACATATGGAAAGGCTCAAAATGGTGAAAGTAATTAGTATAACTTGATTTTTAAATGAATACAAAAGAAGGAAGAAATGGGAGAGAAACAGAGGAAATGATTGTTAAATATAAACATACAAAGAAGGGTCATCAGACTAATCTGTTGGAGTTTTATCATTGGCATTAAAGATGTGAACACACAAATACATGCACAGGCATGGTTATAAATATAAATATCCTCTTAGCTAAAACACAGGATCTAAGGCAATTCCCAAGATTATCGTATTTATCCCATCTTCAAGTTTGAGTTTTAGGCGTTTTTAAACTTTTCAGTGAGAAGACATGGCGGCGTCTGGCCCTGAGGTTGCTCATACACACACTCGCACACATTTCCCCTGTCTCTTTGTCACCACCATTCTCACATACACAAATACTTCAGATGTTTTGCAGCAGTTCGCAGGACAGTGGTAACATACTGTGGGTCTTGTGGAACAGTATGGTTGTCAGGGGCAACTATCTTATTTTGCTATCATACATCCAGCTGGAAAAGAGGAAAGCAATGACTGGTTGGAAGGAAAAACTCCAGATTATTTGTTTTTGGTTAGAAAAGGGCATAAGGATCATTGAGTTTGGACATCTTGTGCTTTGTACATGAGACTCGAGCTACAGTTTGAAGTAATTTTAGATCCATACGGCAGTCTGTTAAAATGAACAGACCGGATGATCGGCAGTCGACAAGTGTTGCCGCTATCCCTGCTGGGCCTGTTCTCTGCTGCCACAACTCTGAGGAGTTCAGCAAGGAAAACACACAGCTATCCCCCTGCTGTTGTTGTTCCAGCCAGAAGTTTCCCAAGGAAAGTGCCTAACACACTAGTGTTAGTCGAGGTCAATGAGAAAGAGGAGGACACAGTCAGGCTCAAGAGAAGACAGGAAGCCTAAAAAAACCTCAAATGCAGCAATCTGCTTCAAAGGCACTGGAACCAAAGTCCCCACGCCCCCAAGAAGAAAGGGACACTTTCGACCCGGACTGCTCAGCTTGAGACATTAACCCGTACAGGCTGTCGAAATCAGGAAAATGATAGTGATGATGAGAGGCATGATGAGACAGACTCATGATCTTCTATTAAGGACAGTTTACTCAGTTTACTGGGAGAGAGAGTGCTGCAACGTGGCTATTGTTTCTCTCTTTCTAAGCAACATGATGCAAAGGTCTTATATATGGTTGGAAACACAGAATACAACACAAATAGATAAGCATGATATCACTTGAACATAAGAACTTTGTCCTAATATAGTGGAAACAATGTAGCTGACACAGCCTGTTGCTAACACAGCCACATTAGCGTCCATCTCCATTATCTTACTGTAGTCCGAGGTCTGAGGTGAACAGATGAACTTGAAATAATATTGGCGCCTCTGTCTCACACACACATGTCCAGCTGTCATCCTTTCTCACTAGTCTTTACTTGCACATACAGCACATTGCCATGATATCTCCAATAACATCTATCATCATATAAGACATAAAAGAATATGCATGAGAAGTATTTCCCACCATCAGCTGCTCCCAGAAGAGCCGGCGCTCCCAGTCCCGCTGGTGCAGAAGAGGAAAATTGAGAGCAAGGTAGAAAACTAAAGATGACGCTAAGAGAGAGTAGTTCAACATCCCCTCTGCACATTTTTTTCAATAGTTTTTCTTCCAAGCTGTTAATCAGGCAGCAACACAAAGGCACATCTTGTAAATACAAATGGTAACTTCCTAACTTCATATAGTGCTTCTTACTTAAACATATCTGTTGTGCTTTCATTTCATTGTTGCCAATTCCCAGTTGAAGATTGTTGACCTTCTTCAGCATGTTGCTTGTGCCCATGGCAAGCATAGGTAACATTTAGAAGAAAAGTTTTTCCCCTGTCTGCTCACTTTTCTACAGGAACACCTGCTAAGCTCTGACATACCATACTGATGAGAAAAGAAAGTTACAACCTTTATAACCATCATATATAATTGTATAAAAAAAGGCCTATTTTCAATGTTGAGGAGAATAGAGGTCCTTTTTAAAAGAAAACCTTCAAATTGGCAGTAGGGAAACTGCCCACATCGTTAAAGGTGACGTTTAAATACAGTGGAAACTGACATAAAAATTGGCAGGTATGGAGGAGGATTGTGAAAAACAAAGTGAGAGTGGCTGTAGATTATGTCAGATTTGAACTCCTAGTTGAGAATTTAGAAGTTATAGTAGCATGATCAGTGGTCTTCTCTTCTCCTGAACTCCCGTTATCACAACCCAATTCAAATGATAGCTTGCTCTTCAATAACAAAAGCTTTTGAAACTACATTTTTACTGTGGACAATGTCTTTTACTTTCTCCTTCTGTCTCTGCCACCCCCAGCTGTCTCTACAGCCCAGCATTAGTGGTCGATGCTAACAGGAAGCCAACCTGTGCTGTATCCAGCTCTGTGACCGAGCCGCAGTCTGCACAGACTGACAGACTGGAAAATCAATTACCAATCACACACCAAAGTTCCTGAGAGACACACAGACTTACACACACACAAACACACACACACACGCACACACACGCGCGCGCACACACACACACACACACACACACACACACACACACACACACACACACACACACACACACACACACACACACACACACACACACACACACACATCTGCAATGGTTCCATTTTGCACAATACACACAAACCATCACGTACTGGTGCACAAACACAAACGTTCCACGCTACCAGGCTGTTCTCATGAACTATTCGTACATGTTATGGTCATGGGGTCTACTGATATAAAGCTTAATGCTAAATCTGTGAAGTATCCCTTTAAGGGGCCCGTTGTTTTAACCCAAACCACAAACTTCTACTTATTTGAATTTAAGGATAGCCCCTTGAGATGTAGCATCTCATTTTCAAGGGGATCCTATAAACACAATTACATAGTTATAAAATACATACAAACAAAACAGCGTTACATAAACACTACAAATACACAGATACAGACCAGTGAGATTGAATTTATGTTTTTCAGCCTATTGATAGTTAGGTTGAAGGTACTGTAGTATAAATGCATGATGCACAGTGTGGTCATTATACAGACAATGAACATGCTTTATTGTTGAATAGAAGTTTAAATTTGATTAAAATGCCTTTTTTCACAAATAAACCATTTCAAGCTTACAAAATAGCATTCCACCTGTTTTATGACAGTCTTTGGGGCATCATAAGTCCTAGTCGTTATATATTCTAACACACTTATACTTGCATACAGCTCTAATGGATTATTTAATGTTATTAACGTAAATGCCATCATGTGGCCATCAAACAGGCTTAAAATTTGTGTCAAGAGCCACACGACGGTCACCAAATGTCAACTATTGAACATAATTCCACCACAGAAATAAAATCATATTCAGGCTGTGCGTTAACATCTGAACATGCAGTGATTAAAAAAAGGTGAAACAATATTTCAGCTTTGGCTCAATTGGAAAATATCAAATGGCACACACACACACAATCAATGAGAAAAACACGCACAAACACTTCTCCGAGAGCAAGTTCAAAAGCATTCTCCTTTGAATCATAACACAAACTCTCATTTGAATATCTCTGAGCTCTGGAAATATAGTTCTCCCTCTTTAAACCAGATCCGATGTGTTTGAAGTTTATCTGATGTTGCAATATTTGACAACACAGTTTGCAGGAGCAAGATGATTAAAACATACAACTCTCAATGTCATAAAATAAATGTCTCATTACAGTGGACTGAAGACAAATATCATTCAGGTCATCTCGTCTGTATCTCTTCGGCTAGGGACAGACAGAGTGGACATGTCTGGTGGATACAAATGTTGGCTAAGGATACATATGTTTTAAAGAGCCTTGTGACACATTACATTAAATTTTATTTATAGTGTCAAATTATAACAGAAGTTATCTCGGGACACTTTACAGATCGAGTAGGTCTAGACAACGACAGTGGCGAGGAGAAAACCTCGGACAGAACCTGGCTCTTGGTGGGCGGCTATCTGACCTGACCGGTTGTGAGAGAGAGAGAGAGAGAGAGAGAGGGAGAGAGAGAGGGAGAGAGAGAGAGAGAGAGAGGGAGAGAGAGAGGGAGAGAGAGAGAGAGAAAACGATACAGAAATGTGTAACAAGTTCAAAGATAATGGCACTCAGGTCATCATTCACTGAATTTAGAGTTTGTTTCATTGGTTCCTGTATTATTTGTTGACGAATTTATACCAACAAATTCATACCAACAAAACAAGATTATCCAAATGTATTTGCAGTGGAAAAGTAGAACAGACTTTGTAGAGGTGTGAGCAAATTATCAACTTTTTAAGTACAAAAAAATTGTATTCCTTGTTGTTTTTGGGGAGACAACCAGTTTACCAGGAAACAAAAACACGAGCTGTTAAAGAGTCCAGGCTCCATGCACAAGGTAAAGCTAGTGTATAGTGTTTTAGTGGCATCCTGTCGCTGTGATTGTGTTTGTTACTGTATCTGACTGTGCTGTCTGTACTTTGACAGCTAATGTACTGCAGCTGCCCAGGTACCCAGCGGAGATGCAATCAAATCGTGATGGAAATGTGGCACACTTTCAAAAGCTACCACTGGAGGATTGTAGAATGTGTGAAAAATCCACATATAGGGACTTTAAAGCATTGGTTTGGTGACACAATGGCTTATCTTATACTAGTGCCAATGTCAAGAATTAAAAAAGATTCGACACCGAGGGGCTTTAAATAAACAATATCATCCTTTACTGAAAAACTAACACAACATCACTTCATTTTAATTGTAACACATTTATCATTTAGGAAAAAAAACATCAGTTTCATCTAACATCTATTTTTCCTAAAATGGAGAATATTCTTTTTTGTTTCTTAATGGAAAAGGTTAAAGCAAAGGCAAGCATTCATCCAATTAGATGGTGAGTGTCTAGAGCACATTTTTTGTTTGCAAAGGTCACGTTAATGAGCAGCAGAGAGCCGAGGCGACAGACCCATTCGACTGTCAGACACAATCTGTTAGGCAGTGAGGGGGGAGAGGTTATTGGACTTTGCAGCCCTGATTGACCCATCCAGTTATTTGTCAAAACAGATTAGTAGGTAAAAACTAGACCTCAGCCCACCTTTAATGGATCAGTTCCCACAAATAGATATGTTCTCACCAATGGCATCCAGCCGTGCAGATACGGCCGGTGCTGAGACATGCGCCCACCAAGAGTCCAGCTCTGTCCAAGGTTTTGGCCTGTAAAAAGGAAATTTATCCTCGCCACTGTCACATCAAATGCTTGCTCTTGTAAATTAAATAAATACACATTATAGGCACCGTAAAGTTCAGCTAACGCATACTAGCATTAACGCTTGGTGGGTTGTAAAAACGGAGTATGAACACAGCCGTAAATTTGCATGTAATGTAGATGTAGGTCGGCATTTAACAGTCACAAACTCCACCAGCAGTTAGCAGTTAGTTGGATACAAATCACCCCATTTCTACACCAGTCCGTGTTAACACAGCCTCCACTAGTCTTACACGGCAACAGAGCAGCAGGCCTGGTAGCTAGATAGTCCAGTATACTGTGGTTCAGCCATGTTTCCACAACAACAAAAACACAGCAGTCTCATCAGATGCTTGCTCTTGTAAATTATAGTGTGGTCTAGACCTACTCTATCTGTAAAGTGTCCTGAGATAACTCCTGTAGTGATTTGACACTATAAAAATGAAATTGAATTGAAAATGTAATTGAAATAGTTGCCGTGGTAACTCATCCCTCCTCAGATCTTAATTGAAATCGTGAATTTTATCCAACAAATCCTCCAAATGAATCGACAAAGTACATAATTTGTCCTGGCCCTCTGGAACGACTCATAGAAGCATCTTTTGATTTCTCTAAGCCTTCCAAAACTGTAACAAATCACTGTTGAAAACTGTATCTGTTTTATGATGTGATAACAATGTGGTTAAGGTTTAGTTAGGTTTAGTAAAACATTATTAAAAATAGGTTTAAAAAAGTACTTTGTTAAGGTTTGGGGACCTTTATACTCTTGGGTATGTCAGCTTTTAAAAACATTCTTTGTGACATAGATCAATTGAAGTGTTTTTCACCACCGTCAGTCCTGAGGATATTTGCGCAGTGAAAACAGGAAATAAATGTCTTTGAATCTTTCAGATAAAAAATTGGGAAGTTGCTTTTGTGTAGTTATTTAGACAGTTGATAGTTGTTAAGGAGGCATGTATCCCTAACTATAGTTGTTTGGTTCTCATTACTTCCACCTGCTGGTTTTGTGCAAACACAAATATCTGCAGATTAGCTATCACCTTATCCTCTGACATGCTTTAATAGCAAAATATACTGTAGTATTAGCATGCTTGTGTAGATTCACCCAACCTTACGGTAGAAAAATTGTATTGCATATTTCACGTTATTCTGTGTGAAGTGAATACAACCAACCCTCGAGCCTGAAGGAAACACACAAACAGAATCCACTTTTCTCAGTTCTCTCTGTTTCTCACTCTCTGTGTTATGTAAATTAAAGTTTCAAAGGCATGTAGCCTATACAGCCTGCAGTCTGAAGCATAAAATAAACAGAGTATCTGTCCCACAAAAAGTATCTCTGTCTGTCTTACTCCTATCTCACTTTATAATGTACAATGAAAACAAGTACCAATGCTCCATTGCGTGCAGTACATACAACTTTGCATACGATTAGTCTTTGCAGGAGTTATTTTATAATAGGGACTAAAGGTCTGCGAGATCATTAATCTGAGACCCGAACCTGGTGAGTCCCCACATCTTTTAGACCCTGTTTACATTTGGTTTTAAAATGTGTCTTCGGCGATCAAATCACAAGTGGACATAGCTAAATACATTTGTAAACAACCACCAAGACGCATGTGATGTGATCTGATCGCTCAAACCACTTGCCGAGGTGGTCTCGCTACATATCTTTTGTGGTGTAAAGGCTAATGCGTCTTGATGTGTCCTCGACAAGGACGTACAGTAACAGGAAAATACGTCATCAATGCAGGGCGTGGTAGATGTTTTGGTGACACCGCATTAATGCTCTATAACTTGGCCATTTTGAAACATGTTGGACAAAGTGTTGCGTGAGTGTCCATCGGTTTGCTCTATGCAAGGAGTGTGTTGGATTCTGCTCCAGATTTACCAGCACAACTGCTAACGTGACTGGCAAGAGTGTGGATGTAATAACACAAGTGGTCAGCTGGAGACGCAGGTGTGAATGGCGATATGTCCCAGCAGTCCACTTGTGTTGGGATCAACGAAACCCTTTCTTAAAACTAAGTGTAAACAGGGTCTTTGAATGTGTTGTTTTACCTTCTGTGAGTGGGTGTGTTCTTTGACTGCCATGAGGAGATGATGTATGTGTGAATATTTGAACTGCTGAGAAACACACACACACACACACACACACACACACACACACACGCACACACACTCTCACAGGACGACAGGGACATTTGACAGTGAAGCCAACGGCCATTGCGCTTTCATTTTGTCATTCAAAACAACAAAAACAAATTCTCTCTTCATATTTAACTCTCTGCCTTCAGAGGCAGCCATCAACAGGCAGGAAGAAAGAGAGACAAAGAGAGAGAAAGATGAAAGACAGGAAATACGAAAGTGCTGAGGCTTGGTTTTATTAGACGGAGTTGAAAGCATCCCTCCTGGCAGCTAAAACATGATGAAACTGCCCCAGCTGATATGATGAAATCTGTAGTGTTATTTAGAAAACACAGAAAACAACCTGCTTGTGTGAAAAAAAACAATTTAGCGAGGCTGAAAACCCTCATGCTAAGTGCAGATGTAATGTTATCCCAGTTCCCAATGAATTATATATTATATTAGATCATTCCAAAGTGACTATTGACATCTAATTGTGCTAATGTTGAAATAACGGTAATATAGCACAGTGAAAATGATCAACACAATCTTTCATCGACTGGTTTCAAACATGTCGTTAGCGTTAGGAAACGGTCAAACTTAAGTTAAAGATTAGATTATTCGATTCAACTTTATTGTCATTGTGCAGAGAACAAGTACAAAGACAACGAAATGCAGTTTGCGTCCAACCAGAACTGCAAATACAAGCAGAAAAGTACAATGTGATATTCAAGTATAGACAAGTTGTGCATAGACAGGACAATGAAATAAATAATGTCTAACTGCGTGTCAATCACTGCTCATGCACACACATTCATTTTACCTTGGGGGGGGGGACTGAGAAGTTGTTGATGTTCAAATTATTTGGCTAAGTCATGGATCTTAACAATCCTCCCTACAGCACCTTTATGTTAAGTTTAGGCACAAAAATGACTTAGTTAAGTTTAGAAAAAGAATGTAGTTTGGGTTCAAATCAGTCCGTTTGTTAGTTACTTCACTTCCGGTTACACACGTGATACAGACTATAAACGTAACATTTTTTGGGGGAGGACAGTCTCCATAATTTTCAATGTATCAATAATCGTTATATTGTTACAGTATCTATTAGACAGTCTTTAGGTGGACAGATTATGAATTGTACATGGAGCCTTAGAATAACATCAAACTAGGTGTGTACTTCAGTTAGATTAGTTTAGGTCCAAGTTATTCTTTTCTCTCTGAAGACTATGTCCAAGCTGTTGAGACTCATCTATTGTTCTGCTTTGCTAAAATAGCAGGGATCAGTTGGCAAACTACCTGTCATGTGATTGCTGCTAGCAATTAAAAATATTAATTTATCAAAGTATTTTATGATAATTTATTAGTTACGGTCAGTAATGCTCCTGTTGACATTTTCAAAGTGCAGACAGGCCAATCAGAATTGATGATTTTTAAATGTTTTAATTAGGTGAACTAATGATCTGTACTGCAGCATTTGGGTGAGAACATACAAATAAAATCCCACTTTAACACTCCTTCCATTGGTGCTTTTCCTGCTTCTTACAGTGCAGACGCTTTGCTGCTTGCTCCTGCCTCTGCTTGCATATTTCTGCTAATAATCTTGCTTTTCCTCTGAGAGAAACTATGAGCAGCGGCTCTTGGATACTTATAAATCACTGGACTATACACTTTTTGTAGACATAGTAGGCTATTGCCATATTTAATCATTTTTCTTTGTGAGCGTGGCCTACCAATAGCTCAAGCCTGTACCGCAGTGACTGGAAACTTGATACTTAGCTAAAGCTAATTAGCAGCAAGATGCCTCCCTTCTCCGTGGATGACTACTACAAACTCCTTCAGAAGATTGCTGTTCTGGAAACCAAAATTCATCGGTTAGAAGTAAACGTGGAGGTGAACACATCATGTGGGAATGACACCACTTTACCATGGACCCAAAGCAATGGACAAAAGCATGCTAACACACGGCTAATTAGCACCAACAAGGCTACAAAGAAACAGGAGGACTGTGAAGTGGATAATAAATCAACAAGTGGTAGTCCTCCCGGGAACTCTTTCGGTGCAAAGCCTAAGAGTAAATCTTCCTGGGAAATGGGAGGACGACTAACAGGCAGGGCACAGCGCCCTGAGATTTGTGATATGACCGGCTGGCCTGCATTATCATCCAGGCAGAGCGCCTCTTCAACCCCTGTACTTAGTAGGACACAGCCGTGGACAGCTGCAAAAGGGAGAATTAGCAACAAAATGCCTCCCCAACAACCAAGTCTGCAAGTTGATAACAGATTTGCTACACTGCAGCAGGACCCTGGACCTTCATCTGACCTGGATTGTGTCTCATCGTCACACAGCAGGGTAAGGACTGAGAGCAATTCAAAAAGTAAAAAGCTACAGGGAAAGCTAACGACTGGGCCTCAAACTCTGATTGTAGGTGACTCTGCTGTAAAAGATGTAAAAAGCAGAAAAAACACCAAAATACTCTGTTTTCCCAAAGATATGGTGTCTGACTTGGCCAAGAGAATCCCGGATATCGTGGCAGCACACCAAACTGTGAATAACATTATACTGCATATAGGGTCACATGATGTTGTAAAGCAACAGTCTGAAGTGCTGAAAAAGGACTTCATGGATCTACTGAAAACAGTCAGCTCCCTAAATGCAAGGGTGTTTATCAGTGGACCTCTACCGCCAGTCAGAAGAGGAGTTGAGAGATTCAGCAGGCTGTTGGCACTGAGCACATGGCTTTCAACTGCGTGTACCGCTCATTCTCTGCAGTTCATTGACAATTTTGACATGTTCTGGGAGCGCAGACATCTTTTTAAGAAAGATGGAATTTTCCTTAACAAACCAGGAGTAAAGCTGTTCACCTCTAACCAACTTTACTTTCTGCGCCACACATCAGCTCCCTCGGCCAAGGACACGAGACAAGAGGAATCTAAACAAGAGGAAGACATAACAAAACAGGGCAGTAATCCACCACAGCCCCCGCCTGAGCAAAGATTTGACCATGGAAGACCACAGAGCAGAGATGAGAAATCTCAATCCCCCTTTTCACCCGTCCAACTCCCCTCAAACCCCTTCACCAACCCTGACGCCTTTGAGGATCCATACACCCCGCCCACGCCATCGCTCTCTCCACTCACCTTTTCCCCTCCTTCCCCCTGCCCCATGTTGGATTTCACTGACCAGATGAAGCGACTGGTAGTTGAAGGAACCAAATTTATCCCCCTTCCTTCTCCCATCATTTGCCCCCGGCCAAAAGTAGATACTGGAATCAAACTTACCCCCCTTCGTTCTCCCATCATTGGCCCCCAGCCAAAAGTTAAACGGCAGGCACCACTGCCCACCCAAGGACGGCAGCTAACTCCTCCTCCCCAGACTGATAAGTATACTTGTGTACAAAATGCAGCAAGCTTTGTCTGATATGGGCCGGGTCCAGGCTGCACGCCTAGTGGCACTCATGACTTTTTTCAGGACAAGCCCGGGCCCTGTGTATTAAATCCTTCCTCAATTTATGTTGTGATAGGTAATAGAAAAAGAATGATAAATCCGCTAAGTAAGAACAAGCACTTATCAGCAAACCTCGCAAATTTAGCATTCATTCCTCGTCAGCCAACGCCTATACCAAAAATTGAGACAGATAAATATTTGAACACACTAACACTAGCCTTACTAAACGTCAGGTCTTTGGCAGGAAAATCATTTTTAATCAATGATTTTATTATTAAGCACAATCTTGATTTTATGTTTTTAACTGAAACCTGGTTGGACCATAATAACAGTGGTGCTGTTCTCATTGAGTCAGCTCCCCCTAACTTCAGTTTTATGAGTGAGCATAGAGTGAATAAGAAAGGAGGTGGAGTAGCCATTTTGTATAATGACTCATTCCATTGTACTCAAATATCTTATGGAAATTTTGCTTCTTTTGAGTATGTGACTCTTCAGCTAAAGTCCACCCCCCGAGCCATATTTCTAAATATCTACAGACCACCGAAATACTGTGCAGCTTTCTTCGATGACTTTACTGAACTGCTATCTATAATCTGTATTAACTTTGACTGTGTAATTATTGCTGGTGATTTTAACATTCATGTGGACAACCTGCAGGATAGAGGGACCAAAGAACTGTGTTGTGTTTTTGAGAACTATGGACTGACTCAGCATGTGACGGAACCCACCCACAACAAGGGTCACACTCTGGACTTGATTATCTCCAAGGGTTTGAACATTTCCAAGGTTGTGGTGACTGACGTTGCTCTCTCTGATCATTCATGTGTTTTCTTTAACGGCACTATCTCGGTGCCCAAAAGTGTCCAAACTAAGGTAATCAGAAAACGGTATATCACTGAAAATACCAGTGAAACATTCATTCAGCTTTTCTCCTCCACACCCGCCCTCACTGGGGTCTCAGTCAATGAGCTTATAGATAATTTCAATTTTAAAATTACAAATGTTATTGATGCCATTGCTCCCACTAAGGTCAAAGCTGTCTGTAGTAAGAAAAGATCTCCATGGAGAAATGTCATACGGGTAAGAACAGAAAAATCAGAGTGTCGAAAAGCTGAACGTAGGTGGCGAAAAACTAATCTCCAGGTCCACTATAACACCTACAAAGAAAGACTTCACATTTATAATTTGGAACTGAGGAATGCTAGGTGGTCCTTCTTCTCTGACATTATCGCCAGAAACAATAATAATTCACGTGCTCTGTTTGCTACTGTTGATAGGTTAACAAACCCTCCAGTACCAGTAGCATCTGAACTTTTATCTACCAAGGCCTGCAATGATTTTGCCTCATTTTTTGAAGACAAAATTCAGAAAATTAGACTAACTGTCAGTGCCTCCATATCAAGTAAGGGATATGTGTTGCCACACTGGCCAGGCAAAACAAATTCCAATATCACACAATTTCATATGATCAACCATGAAAACCTGGAGGACATTATACAACATCTGAAAACCTCCTCCTGTTGCCTTGATATTCTACCAACAGGCCTTTTCAAAAATGTTTCAAATTGTATGTCTTCTGATCTTTTACAGATTGTAAACACATCTCTACTCTCAGGTATCTTCCCAAAGGCCCTGAAAACTGCAGTCATCAAGCCACTTTTAAAAAAGAACAATCTAGACACGGCATTACTGAGCAACTATAGGCCGATATCTAACCTTCCATTCTTAAGTAAAATCATTGAAAAAGCGGTTTTTCAACAACTCAACCTTTTCTTATCACTAAACAATGGTTTTGATGCCTTCCAGTCGGGTTTTCGACCACACCACAGCACTGAGACAGCTCTTGTTAAAGTATTTAATGATATCCACTTAAACACAGATAGTGGCAAAACTGCAGTCTTAGTATTACTTGATCTCAGTGCTGCATTTGACACGGTCGACCATGACATATTACTACACCGATTAGAAAACTGGGTTGGCCTTTCTGGCTCAGTCCTAAACTGGTTTAAATCCAATTTAAAGAATAGGGACTACTTTGTATCTATAGGTAATTATACATCTGAGCATACAAATATGACATGCGGAGTTCCCCAAGGCTCCGTTCTGGGGCCTCTTCTGTTTAACATCTATATGCTTCCACTGGCTCAGATTATGGAAAACAACAAAATATGTTACCACAGTTATGCGGACGACACACAAATTTACATAACCTTATCGCCAGGAGACTATAGTCCTATACAAACACTGACTAAGTGCATTGAACAAATTAATGACTGGATGTGCCAGAACTTTCTTAAATTAAATGAAGAAAAAACTGAGGTGGTTGTTTTTGGAGCAAAAGAGGAACGATTGAAAGTCAGCGCTCAGCTTCAAACGACAATGTTAAAAACAACAGACAAAGCCAGAAATCTTGGTGTAATTATGGACTCAGACCTGAATTTCAACAGCCACATTAAGACAATTACAAAGTCATCCTATTACCACCTTAAGAATATATCAAGGGTAAAGGGACTTATGTCTCAGCAGGACTTGGAAAAACTTGTCCATGCTTTTATCTTCAGTAGACTGGACTACTGTAACGGTGTCTTTACAGGTCTCCCTAAAAAATCAATCAGACAGCTGCAGCTGATTCAGAACGCTGCTGCTCGTGTCCTCACTAAGACCAAGAAAGTGGATCACATCACTCCAGTTCTGAAGTCTTTACACTGGCTTCCTGTGCCTCAGAGAGTTGATTTCAAAATCCTTCTGCTAGTTTATAAATCATTAAACGGTTTAGGTCCAAAATACATTTCTGACCTGCTAGTCAACTACGAACCACCCAGACCTCTCAGGTCGTCTGGGACAGGTCTGCTTTCTGTCCCCAGGGTCAGAACTAAACAGGGAGAAGCAGCATTTAGTTTCTATGCTCCACATATCTGGAACCAACTTCCAGAAAATTGCAGGTCCGCTGCAACTCTCAGTTCTTTTAAATCAAGGCTGAAGACCTTTCTTTTTGATGTTGCTTTTGGTTAAATGACTATCCATTTCTTATACTTTTGTTGCTTATTTTATCTGCTTTTATATTTTTAACTGTTTTTAACTGCTCTTTAATGTTTCATTTCTGTCCAATGTTTTCATTTCTGTCCATTTCTTATACTTTCGTTGCTTATTTTATCTGCTTTTATATTTTTAACTGTTTTAACTGCTCTTTAATGTTTCATTTCTTATACTGCACTGTAACTTTTATTCTTGTATTTTGATTGTCTTCATGTAAAGCACTTTGAATTGCCCTGTTGCTGAAAAGTGCTATACAAATAAAGCTGCCTTGCCTTGCCTTGCCTTCCTTAAAACAAGATTATATCCTTGCTTTAGCTGAACTGTCTGGAAAGGTTTTTTATGATCTAAACACTTTTTTAAATAGTATTTATATATGTATTTAAAGAAAAAGTTGATTAAGTTTGTTTCAAATGTTAAATGGTTTCCGCGGAGGATGTTTTTGTATGTCTATGGATTACTTGTGTCTATATTCATATTAGAGCATGTATATACGGAGAGCACTTGATAGCTTTCACTGCGTGTGCATCTGAATGTGTTTACAGTATGTGAAGTATGAGCTGAGGCTGTGCTAACATGCCATCGCTGAGATACAGCCTGCAGGCAGAGAGGACATGGCGAGCATCAACACTGTTCAATAATTCACATCACACAGGCCTTATTATGAATAGCTCTAACTCACACTGCTTGCAGGAACACCACCATTATCTGCTCGACTCACATCCATTCACTAACCAAGATATACAGGTATCATCATCGCTGCTATCATGGGTTTGGACAGCTGGAGGAGATATGGCCAGAGAGGGAGGAAATAACACTCCAGGTGAGGATGGAGAGAGGGTAACATCTACACATGGCAAAATAAAGACCCACCTTTTTAGGTTAGCTTTTAATTATTTTATTTTTTTCATCTGATTCGATATGTATTCTATGATAGCGTTTATTCAAGTTTGGATTTTATCAGTTCCGGTTTCATTGATTCTATGCTAGTTCTTTTCTTTCATTCTAGGTTGTTTGTTTATTTCATTTCATGTGTTTTTTGTATACTCATGTGCTGCTCTGCTTGTGGATGTGTGTGTGTGTGTGTGTGTGTGTGTGTGTGTGTGTGTGTGTGTGTGTGTGTGAGTGTGTGTGTGTGTGTGTGTGTGTGTGTGTGTGTGTGTGTGTCTGTGGGGGGGGGATGCTTTGTTTTTGTTTATCTATATATGTAAAGCACTTTGTGCTACCTTTTTGTGTACAAAAAGTGCTATATAAATAAAGTTTGATTTGATTTGTTCATAAGGGAATTTGAAATGCAGCAGCCAATTTTCTGTCAATCCATAATGGATAACCAATAACACATTTTCTGTGACTCGGTTGGTTGGGATGGTGGTAAAGGGAGGGAGAGAATAAATCAGAGAACAAAGCAACAGAAGATGAGTAGAGAGAGGGAAGGGTAAACAGAACAGAGAGGGAAATGACGATGAATGGACAGGCAGATGACTGGCCGATGATATGACTTATGACTATGGTATTTTGGTGATTCATGTGCTAAGATGCACACAAAACACCAAAATACCATAGTCATAATTCATATCATCACATAACGTGGTACCAGATATTTGTCTTTTGCACCACTAATACTACTTTTTCTTAGATAAGGTGTAGATCAGTGGTTTGCAACCAGGGTGGTGGAAGATAAGATAAATCTGAGGAAGAAGGATTGATGGGATTTTTGGTGTGACATTTTTGCCTTTTATTTGACTGTTGCCGGCCAGACTGGAAATGGGGAGAGAGAAAGAGAGAGAGAGAGAGAGAGAGAGAGAGAGAGAGAGAGAGGAGGTTATGACATGCAACGAAAGCCCAACAGCTGAAATCAAACTGAGGACGTTGCAGTTAAATGACATGCGCTGTAACCATTCGGGTAAGGGGCTCCAGATATAACATGTGACAAGGGGCTGTACATACTTTAGATCATTATACATCATTTTAAGGGGTCACAAACAGAGGACCGGAACCATAGCTCTAGATCAGTGGTTCTCAACCTTTTATGGGCCAATGCTTCCCTATCCATTTTCCAGGTCCCTTTCTGCCCCCCATCAAATAAGATGAATATTAATGATTAGGCCCTACTATTGTTATGATGCTTATTATTGTTGTTATTAGGCGTATTATTGTTGTTAAAAAATCATATCATTGAATGAAAAATGTTCGACGGCTATTTTCATAGACTTATTAAAGATAAATCATGTTAATGTTTAATGAAGACATTAAAGTTCCGACAAGAGCAATTTATAACGCTGCAGTACTGATTTTATATAAGATGATTCTCTGACGTCCTGTTCCCGTGAAGGCAGCATGGAGCTGCGCCACACAATGCTGACAGAAGAGTTACGATACACCGCCTGTTCAGTCGCAGTGGTGTTAGTCTCGCTTTGCCAGACCTTCCTCCACAGCGCTGCGGAGGAGAGTCTGGCTATAGTCCAACAGCATTCAGGCATGGGAGAAAAACGTCAACCAAACCAATCACAGTCGTCTTGGACAGCGCTAAGCACCAGGAAAAGCCACGGTGCTGCTGCAAAATAGCCTCGGGAAGGAACTTGTTTTGTTGGATTTGTATGTGTACGTTCAAAAGTTGAACGAGAAAACTCAGATTGGAGGGATAGTCTAGCTAGCTGTCTGGATTTACCCTGCAGAGATCAGAGTTAAAATTCAACACAAACAAAACGGAAGTTAACATCTGGCTGAGTGAAATTCGTCGGAATTTCCGACAGCACTGGAGAAGTCGCGGAATTGGAACGTCGTGGATATAGACTACAGTGGCGTAAACTGGTTTGAATGTTGCACGCATGTTTTAATAATAATAATTAGAATAATTATAATAATAATTTATACTTTATTAATCCCGCAAGGGAAATTACAATGTTTTCTGTTTTACTTGGAAGTAGTTTAAAGTGTCAACTCATATTTTTGTGATCTTTGGTGTAAACTCGCTTTAAAACAAACGGCCCCAAGGGAACCTCAACGCCTCCCTTTCCAAAATATTGCTTCCAGTGCTCCCCTATCATCCTCTGAACCACCCCCGTTGAGAAACACTGCTCTAGATCATCTAGGTCCTTCATTGTATGTATACATCTTTACAGGTGTATTGTTGTGTTTATATTGTACTTTCGTGTTGTGTTTTTCATTACTGTACTATATTTCTACTGGATCAATGTCAGCCTGCAGATGCCAGATTTCAAGCCTCACCATACCCCGCAGGTTTTCAGTTATTTTGGCGGATTAGACCTCTCGTCAGGACAGCGTGGGTGTTTACAGACGATTCTTGGATTGGCATCTCTTTGTCTTCCCCGTTAGTTTTATTACACTTGTTTGGAGTCTTTGAGCAATAGTTTGGAGACCTCTGCAAAATCCCAGCAGAGCTTTTCCCAACTTCAACATGATAAGACATTTAATCTCAGTTACACCTGTGTGGGTGTGCAGCATTTCAGGTATCAGTGCTCCTTTGCTTCAACAAGAGCGCTTTGTGTTCATGATATCTTATTCACTTGCAGTCTTTACGGTATTGCATTTTCATATCCATTATATCCTCTTGAGGTGCACCTCAAACACCCCCACTACACTTGTAATGTACATGTTAACAGCTTTTGCATTGTCTTTTGGTAGACAAGCAATAAATAGTAGCAGCAACTGTTTTTAATGAATAACAGACAGGGATACAAGTCTGTGGTGATTCAGAAACATCCTGGATTTATTGCTCCTTCAGCCACAGTGGGATCTGGTATAAAGAATAATGGTAACAGTGGAAATACCCACACAAAAATACAGTAATGAACACAATAACAATTTATATCATTGCAAGATATTAATGCTCTGGCATATTTTTTTTTTCTTCCATGGTTTATTTAGACTTTTACAGTTACAAAATCCATGCAAGAAATGAATCTGTAATTATAATATGTATATAATAGTATACATACCGGTATATGCTATTTAGATTTACAATACAGTCTAATAAAAAAGAAAAAGAAAGAAAAGACATATCAATAAAGACAATTATAAACCACACCACACCCCTCCAACCCACCCACCCATCATCTATTTCACATTAGCATGTGTTGTTAGTACTCACCTACTGATTTTCCGTTGATTCTCCCCACAGAGAGAAGGGACTTTCACTAAAACTTTTTTTTACATTTGACAACAACTTATTATTTTGTTGCTGGACAGGTTTTGCCATTGAAAGCCCAACCAAAGCATTGTGAGAATACATCCAGATATGTTTCACTGAATGGTGCTCAGATTGGCTTGAGCTGAATAAAATGGGAACATTTAAATTTGCCTGACATTCTGCACGGCACAGCAATACTCTGTGAGATTACTGAATTACCTTTTTCCCCAATAAAAAAAAAACATTTTCGCCTCCAGCAGTTTAAAAAGTGCAACAGTCAGTGCTACGATTTAGTTTTTTTCAATCAATTGTGAAGCCCTAATGGATGGACAGGGCGGGTTGGTGTGCTACAATTCATTGTCTTATTGACTGTCTCTGTTGGTAGCTGAATGACATCTGTTAAAGGCATCTGTTCCAAGGAGAGAGGGCCATTACTCACAAATACACACATACAAACACACAGACACACACTGAAGTGTATGAGGTAAGCAATAACAGCAGACTCTTGCCAATGATGCTCCAGACTAGGATTGCCTCCGGGCAATACTTCTTCTCTTCTGCTGTATATCTCTCCTCTTGTGCAAATAAAAGTGTAGGCCTAAGTGGGGCATCCGTTATGAATCTACATACAGATGTGGCCACATTTCCAATATCCTGATAATCCTTGCTAATATAGATTTGATCAATTTGCAGCTTTAGTAAATTGCCATTTTCTCCCTCTTTCTTTCCTCCTCCCTCCATCCCTTCCTTCCCCACTCCTTCCTCACTATCTCGACAGTGTAAATTGGTCATGCATAATGGATGAACAGTTATAGACGCAAGCAGAGCGCTTTCCATAGATACTGAAGGAGATGTGGGAAAATGTGTTAACTGTGTACACACCCTCACCCCCTTTTGCAGATCATCGTCACCAGCTATGTATTTCTGGAATGTCACATTTGGGCTTTGACCGACAGTCGCAACATTGGCAGCAGCCACCCTATTTGACACTCTTCACTGTCACCTGGCTGATGGGGAGATAGCATTACTTTGTATTGCTAACAGACACACAGGTAGACTGGATGCACTGACTGGTCTGCACACAGACCTAAAGGAAAAGTACTCTTATATAAAATATTAGACTTACATTTATCCGGTGGCCATAAGCATGACTCTAATGGGATGATAATGTTGCTCTATGTCTGTTGGATAGGTAAATGTTTGCTAACCCGTCAGCCAAAAACAACTTTATATCATGTTGAAATGTCAGACTCTATATCCTTCAGCTTGTCGTAGAGTTCTTCTGACCTGTGTTACTCATTTACAACTAATTTCTTCACTCCAATTTCTCTACACCTTTATGAACTCCAAATCAGGGTTTGACTGTGTGGGGGATTCCTAACATACGTTATGCACAAAAATTTGCAATTTGTCACCTATGGCTCAGCAAAGGGAAAACAAGTTGCTACCTAGAGAAACTTAAACTGCATCAATACACTGTACAGTAAAACAAAAAAAACACTGTTAAATCCTGGAAAGTGCAGTACAAAAATGCAATTGTAGCACTTAAACTATGTCTATGAACATGTTTTTTTGTTAATTTACCTTGTTTTGAAAAGAGCCATAAATAGTTTAATATCGCAGTTGCAGATATGCTGTTGATTGAACATTCTTGATCATTCCTTCCTTGAATTCATCAATTCCCTGACACCTGGAATACTTCAATGATCATTTAGGGAAGAGAGGAAAAGAAAACGGAGAGGAAGCGAAACAGTGTAGTTTAGAGTCCCGCCACTGCAACCAGTTTTTGTTTAGTGAGCAACAGGTGTTCATGTCTTCCTGTCTGTGTTGGATGCGATAGAATGAGGCTTTAAAATTGTAGTGTCTTCTACTAAGGATTAGTTAGCTCAACCTGCTGTATTATCAACAGAGCAGTGTGTGTGTGTGTGTGTGTGTGTGTGTGTGTGTGTGTGTGTGTGTGTGTGTGTAGCAGGATAAGGTGCACATCAAAAGCAGTGAAGAGAAGAGATAATGAAATACACCAAAGAGGAGTAGCTCAATCGCAGATCATTTGACAACATTATATGAATTTAAAGAAAATGTTTTCCTGGATCCCAAATCTCAATAAAAGCTCTAATAAATAGTGAAACAGAAGCGTGAAGAACTGATGTTGTTTAGGCCTTCTTATTAAAGAAAACCACTGAGGAAAAAAAAGATCGCCAGATGCTGCTTGACACATGGTCACATCAAATCAGTCAATGCTTTGTTACGGTTAGCAGCTTTTCAAGATGCTTGGATTTGTTTGGTGTGTTTCTTATAGCCACAATATAAGGCACGATCATTACTGCTCTCTACACCTGTATAGAGTATATTTTAAATATGCTTATACCATGAAAATAAGATTGTATATTAGTAGGCTATGTCAGTTGCACCCTACTTCCACAGTGCACAGTAACCTTTTGAGCCAGCGGACCTAATGTAGGTTGCTATGGCTACCACACCTGTGTGCTATAACCATCCCATCTTATGCCATAAATTACATATTCAGGCTTACTTTAGCTCAATGCAGGTGGTGTCGCTGTAGTATTTCTTTATATAGTGAAAATAATTAGCAGGCAGCTACAATGTGTGCCACCTGTGTTTGTGGGCTACGTATTAGCTAACGTTTACATTTTGTGACTGTCCTCCCATGAAAAACAACCCCATAGGTTGTTTGTAATAACAGCGATTACAACCCATATTAATAGGAATTGTTAGGCTGCACCCTCTAGTGGCCATAGTAGTTATGTGGGGAGCAAAGCAGGAAGTCAGGTAATGTGGTATTAAAGCAACACTAGAGAACTTTTCCCGCTTCGGTCCCCCTACAGGTTGGAAGCGGAATTGTCCATTACATTATATTATGCAAGTTGGCCAGATCGGGTTGCAGATCTGTAGTTTGAATGAACTGGACAATGTAATGTAATGGACAATTCCACTCCGTTAAGAGTGAGCGGGCAGGCGGGAGGCTGAGGTGGATGTGTCAAATAAACACAAGACTTTCACCAAGGAGACCGGTGTTCGTGTCCCATTTGAAATCGTTTTTAAAATAAAAGTTATTTTAACTTTACTATAGAATACGAAAGGACGTCACATTCTGCGTTACGTGCATAATCACGTTATGAATGTACGCATGGAAGTGAAGTAACGTAACAAATGTACTGATTTTAACCCAAAACACAATCTTTTTCTAAACTTAAGTAGTGTTTGTACCTAAACCTAACCAAACTGCAACCATCTCGCAATGTTAACAACGTGTTTGATAGTGTCTAGATAGAAGGACGAGAAGCGTTTTCTTGCCGCCGTTAGGGGCACTATTTTATTAAATGCTCCTATGGATCGTATCAGAGGGTAGGAACACATGACCTACAGTATGTTGTCCTATGGTTTGGAGGACTTGTTTACATTTTGTGTCTGACGTGCCTGTGGTTTGATTACCTACCAGCATTGTTGTGAATCACCATGTTATATTTACTGTGTTTGTACATTAACAAATACGTCAGTAGTCCAAACATGTAGTCTTAGTGTTGACTAATTGAGAAAAGAGGCCATGGTGTTGGCACAGTGAGACCCAATGGGGAGGTTTCTGGCAAAGAATGCAGGCTCATATGGCAAAATAAGTTAAATTATGGCTTGTTTGCCCTGAACAGTATAATGTTATCTGGCAATGCACATCACACACTTATCATACTGCCATATACAATCATAGCCCATTTATGTGGTGTCTTTGACTAATTCAATCCCATCTTACTCCTACCTTTTCCTTATTATTTCTTAGGTGGATCTGTGCTTTCATATCAATCTGATTCTTGACATTCCT
Source organism: Gymnocephalus cernua (assembly GCA_023631565.1). Classification (NCBI taxonomy): domain Eukaryota; kingdom Metazoa; phylum Chordata; class Actinopteri; order Perciformes; family Percidae; genus Gymnocephalus; species Gymnocephalus cernua. The sequence continues at coordinate 6,097,172 of CM042437.1, read as the reverse complement.
CCACTAAGGAAGACGTGTGGAAAGTCAACCCTCCCTCGAAAGATTGTTTGGAGGCTGTTTGTCTAACTGACTCCTGAGTGATGGGAGGCAGACTAAAGTTCTCCACATATTCCTGACATTCACATATGAATGACATTGTGTCATGTAGTACAGCAGGCAGAGCAGCTGTGTCGCCCAATGCCACTCACACAGCAGCACATTGAAGTATTCCATGCCTAAAGACTAAACACAAGCTATGTGTGTGTGTGTGTGTGTGTGTGTGTGTGTGTGTGTGTGTGTGTGTGTGTGTGTGTGTGTGTGTGTGTGTGTGTGTGTGTGTGTGTGTGTGTGTGTGTGTGTGTGTGTGTGTGTTAGAGAGACAGAGGAAGTGTTTCCCTTGCATTTGTCAGTGTGTGTGTGTGGGTGGGGTGTCTGCATTTGTGAGCAAGAGACAGGGTGTATCAGTGTGTGTGCACATATGAGTGTGTGTTCTCGTTGGTGTGCAGGCATGTGTGTGGTGTCATTTGCATGCAGGTCATGATGACCCTCTCCTCTCATCTGAGATTCTCATTAATTCAAAGACCTGCGAGTGCACACACACGCACGCACGCATGCACGCACGCGCGCACACACACACACACACACACACACACACACACACACACACACACACACACACACACACACACACACACACACACACACACACACAACCCTCTACACAGGCCATCACATTCTAATCACTGCACCCTGCCCCTTCAATCTCTCTTTCTCCTCATCTTTCTTTTTTTTTTTACTTTGCCACTCCCTATATTTGTCTCGCCACATATGTCTCCTCTCCCACTCTTTTTGCTCTCCTCTCCTCTTTTTTATGTCCTCCAGTTTCCCCCATATTCCTCCTGTTTGTCTCTCTTATGTCTAATCAGGGTAAACACTTAAAGCAGGTTATTAGGGACAGCTCAGTATGTAGACACCTCGTTGTGACACCTCGCCATTATGTCCCCATTATTGCGACACCCTCTCATGCCCCGTGTACGGTGAAACTCTGTTGACCTCGTTATGTCCTCATTATGATGACCCCTTGTATAATGACATAATGACGTCCGCTCATTAATACCCTGTTTAAGCCTAGGATATAATGACATTCGTTCCCGCCTGCATTATTGGCAAACCAGCCCTTTTGTTTGCACGTGACCCAAGTCTTGGCTGCTGACACTGATACTGACTGACAGAGAGCTGATAGACAGTGGCTGACTGGCTCATATCAAGTGTAGAGGTTGGATCCCTATAATATCCATCTGTCTGTGAGTGTCCTTGAAAAGGGAACCTTAACCTCACCTTGAGAGACCAAGTAATGCATCAAATACATGTTTAAAAAAAATTCTGAGAACATCTAAAAAAAAACATTGGTTTTATTGAAATTACAGAAGTACAGACAATCGTTGCCCATTTTTCACTTTATATTTACTAAATTACTGCTGTGCTTTTTTAACATTTCTTGTTCCAGTTTAAAGATAAGAGAGGATGTTGCATAGATTTTCTGCTGTGTGATTTTGGTCAGAATGAATTGTGAAGAATGACACAAACAATGGTTTTGACAATCACTTGACAATCATTTAAATACACTATTGTTATTTTTTGTACAAAAATTAAAGGAAAGAGGACCTCAACAGGGCCTCAACGTCCCGCTTTGAAAAGAAATTGATCCATTTCTTTTCAAAGCATTATGCTGAGGCCCACTTTTTTAGACACTGAGGTATCAAGTCTTAAGTGTAAGCCAATGTGCTGTTATAAAGGACAGAACAGTAATTTGATTTGGTATAATACAAAGATATGTTAGGTTATTTATATATATATATATATATATATATATATATATATATTTATATATATATATATATATATATATATATATATATATATATATATGTGATGACTTTATATGTTGTTCTTTTTAGTTATGCTGGTCATACAGCCCACGGTCACACCTGAAGATACTATTTTCCAACCCGTTCTCACTCCCAACTCGTAAAATACGGACGCTTGGGCAATGCCTCTCAGCGTCAGATACGATGCAAAAAGCACCCTTAGTAGTTTTCCAGAAAATTCAAGTGTGCATGCACTCTTATACCCATACATCTGTAGTTTGTGGTGCTATTACACAGTATCCTACAAACATATTTTGCAAAGGCCACAACACCACAAGCTACTGCGTAAAAGGACCACAACTCACTGACACAATACTCCATGTACTAGTTATTTATGGCTTCCATTCTCACTGTGGCAGCATTTGAGATCTTAAACAAGATCTGGAAATCCCAAAATATTTCACCCAAGACAAAACTCAAAATCTTAAACTCCAACGTTAAGACCGTACTGCTGTATGGATCAGAAAGCTTGAAGACCACCACTAACATCGTCAATGAGCTGCAAGCATTCACTTTATCACTGTCTAAGACACCTCCTGGGGATCTAGTGACCGAACACAATCATCAACACCAACACGTGGTAACGCACCAAACAAGAAACAATAGAACTACAGCTGAAAAGGTGATGAAGCAAAACAGCAATAACCAAGCACACACTGACATGGAACCCACAAGGCAAACAGAGAGAGGAAGACCAAATACTTGGAAAAGGAGCATGAGCAAGACTTTAAGAAGAATAGACTCACGTGGTAACGGCTGCAGAAAATAGCCCAAGACAGATAAGTGTAGAAACTCTTCATCAATGGCTTATGTTCTGAAAAGAATACAAAGACCTTTGTAAGAGAGTAAGTTCCCGTTGTGGCCTCTTATCAGACAAGTAAATTAATGGCTTATCTAATAACATTACTGATAGCTTTGCTCCATTTAGATGTGCACCATAAAGGGCCATGCCTTTGGAAGACCTAAATGCAATACAACTATTGTTAATAACATAAATTACACCTGTGTTGGAAAAGTCAAAATGTCTGAGAGAAAGGTCTGTTGTATTAAATTGTCAAGATGCTCCAAACATTGGGTCAGCCTCCAATTCTGTACAATACAGTAATGATTCCTCATAACACACAGTGCTATGTAATAACATAATCCCTGCCTCAGTGGTCAGTAGTTACCTTTTTGCTCTCATTCTCATTATTTTCTCTGTATTGTCCTATAATCGTTAAACTGAGGAGTCCAACTACTCAACAGAGAGACGAACTGAGACTGGGCAGCTATGTTATATTTTCCACATTATGAAATACTATTATGTACAGAATGCTTCAAACAGTTGTGGAATCACACATATACCAAAGCAGGCACTGTCGAAATGACCCCTGTGGAATCATAAGCCTATAATGAGCTCTTATGGAAACTCTCCGCCTATGAAATGGGCAGAATTATAGAGGATTAACCACAAAGTAACCGTATTCAGATCTATTGTCATAACATCTGCCTCCTCTCCTCCTTTGTCCTTCTTTAATTTCCTCTCCTCCTCACCCTCTCGGTCCCTCTCCTCTTGTGATGACGCATTTATGAACCTGTCATCTTCGCCTCTCTCTGGTCTTCCCTCCCTGCCACGTCTCCCATCCTCTTCCCTTCATTTTCGTTCCTCCTCTCTCTCCTCCCCTCTATTCTTCTGTGCTCATAATGTCTTTGATAAGGCCTGTCAGATTAATTAATGTGATTAACTGTCCGTGTCCTTGCTGATAACAGACCTTTAAAATTCAACTTAAGGACAGTGTGGCTGACTAGCTGGTTGGATGGATGATTGACTAACTGGAAAAGGTGAAATGGTTAGCTGGCTGACTGCCTGACTTTTTATGGGGCTGTTTGGGTGCATCGTGTAGCTCTTTGATCTGGTTTTGAGTGTCTAGCTAAGCTGGTGCATATAATGGGTCTATCGGGACAAATATAAGAGTCAGTGAAAGAATACAGCTGTAAATACATTTGATAACAGTATATTCTTAGGAAGAATTTGCATTATTACTGAGTAAGTTAACCCCCATAAAATCTTTTTTTGGTGATCTCCAGTGGTTTAACGTCTCACCTTGCTGCAGCGATGTACAGATGTGCTGTACTATAGTTTAATTTTCCTACTCGGGAATATTTCTTTGATTATTCCGACACCACATAAATGCAGCATAAACGTCCTATCTCGCAATGTTAATGCAAGTGAAAGGTAATTTGTGTACTAGAGCTGGGCGATATGGAGAAAATCAGATATTGCGATATTCTTGTTCTAATACCTCAATGTCGATATTGTGGCGATATTGTACGGGTGCTTTAACAAAATATCTACACTATGAGATTTAAGATAAATAATCTTCACTAATGTAGATATAATGACTAACTGGGTAAAGGTAAAAATAATAGAAGAGCTAGAACAGTCTGGTAACAGAAAATGTCATCACTTTACTGTAATGCAGCCTTTAAAACCAGTAAAAGATGACACTTAAGCTATTTACGATATTACGATTTTCAAAATCTAAGACGATATCTAGTCTCATATCACGATATCATTATAATATCGATATATTGCCCAGCCCTATTGTGTACTTGTCCGGTGGTTCAGAACCGCTCCAACATTTAATGGGTTCTTCCTTGGCCCATGCTACACTCTACCACCAAGTTTCAGGAAAATCCGGCCAGTAGTTTTTTCATAATCTTACTGACAGACGGACAAATAAAAAAACAAACCGAGATGAAAACACATCCCCCTTCGGCGGAGGTAATAACAACACAAGGTGCTTTAAAAAAGGGCAAACAATCATGACAGTTACAATAAAACAATAAGTTGTCATTTATTGTAAGGGTATAACTACATACATGCATATAATATACAATTTTAAATGTATTTATTTTAATTGGTGATATATGTTGCTATTTGTGCATGTGCTGTATGTACATACTGTTCTGGTTATGAACAGAAGAATAGCAAGACTAGAGATGGATAGAGAAGTGACAGGGAACAATGTACAAGAACTGCAGGCGTCTGCCATCTACAACAGGTGAATGTGTGGGTGACAGCCTTCACAAACAGAGGTGATGTTCTGCATATTCATCCTATTCATCGTAATATTTGATTAGGATTCATTGCAAAAAATTAGGTATTTCACATTTTTCTTTGAGTTAGTCCGGCGCTTCCTATCCCATTAACCCTGGGCGCCCATTCCACTCTGCCTTGGGCTAAATAATTCTGCCTACTGGAACATTTTCAATGGCTTTACCTGGCATCAGGCTAAGGCAAGAGTCGTGTTAGTCTCAACTTTGCAGATTTAGTTATAGGCCCCAAAGCTACTTGGTGCATCGTGAAAAGGGGAAGAATTTGCCTTGGGCCTACTCCCAGGCTAGTGCACAGATAACCAGAGGCTGGGAATATGAAAAGCGTGGTAGGGTTAAAATCCAGCTCTCGAGTGTAGAGCTCTCATGTTCATTGTCTATGCATGACAGGTGAGTGTGTGGGCAGCAGGCGGAGGAGATGGCTAAGTGTGTGGCAGACTGGCAGGCAGACAAAGCAGTAGCTGATTGTCTAAACCAGGTTTTCAGTGTAGAGCTCTCGTCTTCTGTGGGTGAATCTATAGGTTGAATACAAATCTGTAATAGTCAAGCGTGGGGGCAACTGCCAGGTTGACTGGCTGCTTGACTGAGTAGTAAAACAAGGGTTTAATACTCAGACAACCAGTGAGTGAGCTTGCAGAGAAGCTGCAGAAAGAACACAGATGACGGGAAAAGTTTCTCAACGATCTACAAAGTTTATTGTGCGGTGAATCATGTCAGGCTGCGCTATAGAGTCCTAAATCAAAAACTAAGACCCGAAAAGTTGCATAATAGGTGCTCTTTAAGCAGGTAAAGTAGTCACACTTCACAGAAAAAAATCGAATTTGAAGTCAGTAATATTGTACTGTTGAGCAAAGTGTTCCATTCATTGTCTCAATGCGCTGTGCAGCCATCATGCATCCATTTGTCTGCGGAGGAGAAGGCGGAGGAAAGTACCGAAGTTAATTGGTGCTGCTTCAGGCGGCCGAAGGGGGGTGTTTTTGTGAAGAGCAACACCACAATCCCATTTTTTTGGCTTTCTGGACATTATTCTATCATTATGATGATATTGGCATGTGCTGTGCAGAAAAGGTAGGAAAAGTCAGAGCGGGGGGAAACAATAACAATAACGGAATAATTTACATTTGTGAATCACAACATTCAATGGCTCTGCTGGTTCTAGTGTTAAAGGCACATGTTCTGAATACAGGCTGTGTGCATTTCTTTGTGAATTGAGCAATTTGATACTTTCACAGTATTTATGTAGCACCTTAACCTGCTTTGTAATCAAACAAGACCGGTCATCTAACTTTTTACAATATGGGACCTTTGAGTAACTTGATTGAGAAACTTCTAATAATGCAAAACATGTATGTACATATTATGCTAGTAAATTAGGAAGTAAGACTTGTCCTAAAATCAAGACAGTTTGCAGGATCCAATAAGCCAACCACCCCAGCATAGACCCCTATAATGGAGAAAAGGTAACAGTTGCAAGAAGTGCAGTCTCAGTTCCTCAGGCCATCTACATCCAAGACAAGGTTAAGCATTTCTATTTACTCCTGGAATACAGTGGGTCAGTCATTGGGGAATCAATTTGTCAGAATTCAAAAGGTGGAGTGTGATGAAGTAAAAATTCTCTGGCAAAGTGTTTCTAATCAAAATAGTGCTTTAGCCATCATTATGAATTACTTTTTGGTAGAATTTAAAATACAAAGTGAGAGAAGAAACATAACATTTTAGAGCAATTTAGCTTAACCTAATATAATAAAAATGTGTGTAATCACAAGCTTCTCTCTCCTGTATGCTGCTATAAAACAGCCTCCCCACTAACCTGGCACTCATATTTTATTCAGTATTTACGCTGAATTGTGCCTCAAGTGTTCTAATTGGAAAATAGCAACTAACTTGATTTACATAAGTGGTCTTAATAAATCAGGCACTGAACTGGGGTAAGCTGCTTGTTAAGTTTCGCACACTGGTGTAATTAACATGCCTCTTAAACATAGTCCTGAGTGATTTGCTGACTGTTGAAACCAGGATTTCACCGTTCTATGCTCATTTACAAACAAGATTGTGTGTGCGTGCATGCATGTGTGCATTTTGGTCGACCTGAAATCAAGGTTTTCATTTTAGAGCACCTTGTCCCTGATGGATGAAATTGTGGGTGATAGCTTAAACCAGGTTTTTAGTGCAGAACGCTCATATATAACATGTGTGTGTGGGTGACAGTCAGCGGAGATGTGCTGAATCTTAAACACAGTTACTCCTCCTCATAAAGGCTGCATTCAACCAAGAGGAGAAAACACAGTTTAGTCGCCACCTAAACTGCATGACCCCAGAGTAAATGTTTTATCTACATCACAACATTACAGTACAATATCATGGCTTAATTTAAATATGAAGACAAATGAAATAAATTTGTTTGATATAATTTATATATACTGTAGATATTTTGTTTTTATAAACCACAACAACAGAAAATACTTACTTCTGATTGGCTGACAGGAGTCCCTCTCTGAATCAACATTATAGCTACACTATAAAAGTTGACTGCAGGTAACCAAAGCAATAGCACTGATGCTGAGTCACCAGTTAACTCTCACTGGAACTGAAACTGGCTTAAATAAGTACAACAATAGTAAATCTGACTGCCAAAATTATAGATTTACAAGAATCTGTCATTTTTTATTAAAGTGCTCATATTATGCTTATTTTGAGGTTCATAGTTGTATTTTGAGGTTGTACCAGAATAGGTTTACATGGTTTCATTCTCAAAAAACACCATATTTTTGTTGTACTGCACATTGCTGCAGCTCCTCTTTTTCAGCTCTGTTCAGGTCTCTGTTTTAGCTACAGAGTGAGACATCTCACCTCTATACCATCTTTGTAGGGATTCGCACATTCGCAGTAGCTAGGTAAGGCACATCAGCTAGCTTTTTTCTCTAACTTCAAGGCAGGATTAGCAGGGAGACTTCTTCTAAACAGGGCGCACTTCCAACTTTGCGTGGAATACCTGCAGAACAGGGACATGGAAGTAGTTCTTTTGTAGATTATGGTGAACTTGTATGTGTTGTAGCAGTGTTTTGCCATTGAGAACAGATTGCATTGTAGTGATGAACCAGATAATTTGATCAACAACTCATTAATTCTACAGAGCCTGTTTGTCTGTTTAATAGCACATTTACTGTACAATCCAGTCTCGTCACTCTAATCAAACCAGTTTCCAGCAGCTGCCGCCGACAGTTCATGAACACAAAAGCCATTTTGGCTTTATAAAGCCATAACATCTCATGGCTGTGTGTCTTTCAGCTTGTTCTGGAGTTCCTCTGCCCCTCAGTGGTCAGATATTTGTTAGGAATGTTTAGTACGTAGAACTAAAGATTTCAAGTCTTTATACATATGAAAGATAAATTATTTGAACAAAACATAATTAGTTGGCACAACTTTTTTTACTTTGGAGTAAGTTGGCTTGAAATGTTGAGTTTTGATAACAATTTAATTTTTACAGTGCAGTTTGAGTGATGCAAATGAACGAGGATACTACGGTAGTGTATAACACACATTTCTACTGGAAAAAAAAGTTTGCCTCACTGTATTCTGTTAGGCTGAGAAGATGAAGAGATGAACACCATTCAGATGACGACTGATTGCTCCTGGAAAAAAAGTTTAAATTTGAGTCATTCAGATTTCTGGAGACCACCACCATCAATAGCTGTTATGGGTGTTAGATAGGAACATCTGCCTCTTTAAGAGTCCAGCAGAGATATCTCTCTTGAGGGAACAATGCCTTGCGATTAATCCTAATTTTAAAGTACTTACATACTGAAAGTCTAGTTATTTAAAATCCTCCAAGCAGAACGTATCGGATTCAATTTGAAACCTGATTCAGAACTTGTTTCTTTGTCTTCCTCCATCAAAAGACACCGTGGGCCATTAATAATGATTTCACAAAAGACATAGATGTAGTAGAACAACTGTAAAATACATGTAGTCACAGTTAAAATAGTACAGGGAACTTGTTTCTGACATACTTTTCCCACCCAAATCCACTGCGAAAGGTAACTGTTCAAACTCTGCAATGCAAACTGCCGCAGTTCACACGGTGCAACAGTGACACGACTTTTCTTCAGTCAAGCAACGGCACCCAAGACACCTGAATTGCTGTTTCGTTCTCCACTGGGAAACATACACCTCTGTCTTCGGCTGCCTTTCACCAAAGTCTACAAAGACCCTGAAAGCCTTTTAACAAGTGAATAAAGGCAGAAAGTCTAACGTCTGTTTTTTTGAAAGTTGAATGTGAAAATGGTGTCAGTCAGTTGGTACTGTGCGACTTGTTAAGGAGCAAAGGAGCGTGGGTGACAACTCTCTCTGTCACACTCTTTCACTCTCACTCATTCTCTGTGTCAATTTCCCCTCCTCTCTCAATCTATTTCTCTTTCTCTGACTAATCTGGGCTGTGATGACTTTGTGACAGCTCCACAAAAAAGACCCATTTTGAAGTTGAACTGTGGGGTGCTTGTCTAGGGGGGGCAGAGTAGGGGGTCTTTGTGTGGAATGAGTCAATGTGTGTGTCTCTGTATGTACATTTGTGTGTGTGTATGTGAGTTTGTGAATGTGTGACGCATGCTAAGAGTGACAGGTGGTGGGCCGAGGGAGGGGAAGAGGAAGCAAATTTAAAAATGGCGTGAGTGATGGCTTGATTGCCAAGCCTGATTCAAATCATAGAAGATATAAAAAGTGCATATAACTTTATTCTCCCAAAAACTTTTGTCTTTGACTATTTTCAGAGTTTCAGAATTACTCACCCTGCAAGGAAGCTTTTGAAGAATAATCAAATAACTTCCAGAAACAACCCCAGAATCCATCCTGAAAAAGGCAGCCTCAAACATAAGGGAATAAAGCATGGTATGTTTGGAAGACTTGTGTTTCAGTTTGATGGGCTTGGACTATTTGTGCATTCCCGAAATTAACTTAAGTGTCAACATTATTTCATTACAAAATAAATGTAGTGCAATGGTCCACAATACTGGTACAAAAGGTAGCACATAATGATACTTTAACTGCTGTGTGAATCATAGCAAATAAAGCAGGGGCTAACGTTTTTAAATGAAGCACCTACCCAAGTAATCAACTTAATGCTTTACAATTAACTTTTCCTAACATCCAGTTCTTCAGTACAGTAATTGTTCCCCATTATTGTACGGTGTTAATTGAATTAAGAAATTCATCTTTCAAATTCAAATGATACATTTATTTTGTAAGAGCTGAAGCTACAAAACAGGGACACTAAGGAGATTAAGTGCATTGCTCAAGGGCACTCATCCGTCCATCCATCTACCCATCCCTCCACGCAGCCTGCCAGCCAAGGAGCCCTTGAACCAGCTGGCCAACTAGTCATCCCTCTATCCCGCCATCCATTTTGGCCACAGCTCCAAAAAGTAATTGAACCTCTCATGTAAGGGGCCTAAATGGCAAACATGCACATCCAGGCACACACTCCCTCTCGGTTTTGCTCTTTTTCATTGTCTGTCTTTGTTTCATCCTCGCTCTATATTTCTTTTCTCCCAGCTCTGACAGAGCCAGCAGTTAGGATCTGTTTTACAGTTTTGGACTAAGAACCCTCCCCTCGTTCCAATGAGAAAATGTGTTAGTGTCCTTCTCAATACTAGGAGGTTTAGTGTGTGTGTTTGTGATTTGTGTGTTGCAGAAACAGATGTAATATCACAGAGAACATCTGTCTCTAGTGTGTTGAAGGGGGAAAGGATATGCAAAGCTCCGCACTTGGCGGGGTTATGGTGTGTGTGTGTGTGTGTGTGTGTGTGTGTGTGTGTGTGTGTGTGTGTGTGTGTGTGTGTGACTATTTCCGAGAGATGAGCTTTTATTGCTTCATAAATCTGCTTCTGTGAGCAGTGAAGGGCTGAGTGTGTGTGTGTGTGTGTGTGTGTGTGTGTGTGTGTGTGTGTGTGTGTGTGTGTGTGTGTGTGTGTGTGTGTGTGTGTGTGTGTGTTTGTGTGTGTGTGTGTGTGTGTGTGTGTGTGTGTGTGTGTGTGTGTGTGTGTGTGTGTGTGTGTGTGTGATCCCATCCATGCATATTCAAGATTGTATTTCATGGATAAAAGTCCAGAATTAACATCATCTGTATTTATGAATACATATTTAATGGTTGTCACCAGAAAATAATAAATAAATTAATTAATTAATAATAATTTGATAATAATAATAAATTAATTAATAATTAGGCCTATATCACTGAAAACATGTAATCTTTGATTAAAGTAAATACCATGAATACAGTCAGTGAGCCAGCTCAGAATGGAAAACAAAAGCAAAAGTCAGGAAGAATAATTATATCATAGGCATTATTATTTAACAACATTGGACAGTCCATTGCTTTCCATTAACACTAGTGCTATGAAGTAGCTTTTATCATTACATGAGTTAAAATGTATCATGCTTGCTAACTGACAGAAGGCTTTTAATTCACTACCATAACTTACATAATCTGAGACTAATGGGGCCTTCAAGTGGAGTCGTGTTCCCCATGAACAAGTCCATTTCAACAAACCACTAATAACAGTAATTTGGAAATTTCAAGTTACAAAAGTTCACGTTGTTAATGTTAATTGGAGTTGCGTTATCTTTAATAATTTCCTTTGCTGTAAAGTGTACAGTATACTATTTAAAGCACTTAAAGCACTTACAGCATACACCAAGCATTATGTGCATCCATCCAGCTTTTCACGTTGGACCTCTGATGTCATGTGTGACATTTGAAGGCAACATAAAACATGACCAAAGCTATAGAATCTATGCATAGAAGCGTATTGCCACCATAGAAATGATTTGGGGGCAGAAAATTCAAATTTAAGCAAAGAAGTGGACTCCAGCCAATACATCCTGATGTCCTAATCTTCGAAATCTCCACAAAGTCAAACATCAGATGAAAGTGGGTGGTGATGGCGCAGTGGTTAGAACACATGCCCACCATGATCCATCAACCAACGTGTCCCTGAGCAAGACACTTAACCCCTAGTTGCTCCAGAGGCGTGCGACCTCTGATATATATAGCAATTGTAAGTCGCTTTGGATAAAAGCGTCAGCTAAATGACATGTAATGTAAAAATGTTGCTGCAATTGGACAGTTCTTTCTTACTTTTTTGGAATGACTTGTTCCCTGCAATTAGGGAATCTCTGTATAATAACTCTATGGGCCCTATTTTAACAATCTGAAACGCAAGTATCAAACGCAAAATGCAAGTAACTTTGTGGGCGGATCTCGGGGTTGCTATTATACCGGCGGGATAAATGAGTCTTGTGCCCGACGCAAATCTAAAATGGGTTGGTGTGAAGTAGCTCGGTGTGGTTTGGGCGTAACGTGCAATAAACCAATCAGAGTGTCATCTCACATTCCCTTTAAGAGCAGGCGTGCTTCACAGGTTCACAGCCGAGGAGACCGACATTCTCGTCAGGGCTGAAGTGGGAGCTGTTCAGGATGCGGCAAAGTAATAAATGCTGCTGCGGCCTCTCGGGCGCATCTCAAGTCTGGAGAGGATTGCTGCAGCCATGGAGCGTGGGCCTCCAAACACACCACCTGCTCCTGTTGTGTCCCTTCCTCCTCCCCACACTCCATCTCCGTCCACCTGCTCTACCAGGAGCACATCGCGCATTGCCACACCAGGACCCTCAAGTGTCCAATCCCGCCGTAGTTCAACATAACATCTCCTTAAGTCCTCTAATATTTCCTCATTTATGTCATCAACACATCCATGATTCATGGAAATGTTGTGTGAAACACAACAAGCCACAAAGAATGCTGAGACTTTTTGAGGACTGTACTGTAAAGTGGCTCCATGCTACATTATGGCCAAGCATGCGCCCCTAAAACAGCATCTGAATAACGCGCCACTAACTTTAGACTAGCACCACTGACTTTAGACTAGGTTTTTCCTGGTCTGCAGCGGAACTGTTTTCTGAAACTGCAAAATAGCACCAGGGAACGTTTGCCCCTGAACACGCGTCCTCTTTTCGCTGCACCGCCCCCGGGAGTGCAAGTTTATTCCCTAATTTACCGACGTGCGTCTGTGGAGGGAAAAGTCCGCTGTGCATCGATTAAGAAATAGGAATGATACAAAGTCAATTGCGCTGGGTGCAAGATAGGGCCCTATATCTTAGTATCACTATGTTGGACATTACTGTTGACAGTCTTCATTAGTCTAAAAACAGCATGTTTGGCTGTGCTGTAAATACTTAATACATAATAGTAGATACACAACCAGGACTGTAATCCGAAGAACTATGAACAGAACAAACTGCATTTCTCTCATTATTGTTGGCTATGTCTCCCTTAACGCACTATAATTAGAACACAAGTGGTGAAAGGTTGTTTTTAAATGCCATTTACTGAAGTAATTGTGTAAAATGCTGCATTCACTGCATATTCATTGCTTTCACATTCAAACATTTCAAAAATGGTTACAGTAAAATGATGTGACGTGAGCAAGCTTCAAGCACCATGAAGCATTTAAACCTCAGCGTGTGATTTCAAAGATGCGGTTGCTAGTCTAAAAATAGCAGTTTAACCTAATTTCTGGATTTGTTTTTTGATGTTTTTAATCTGACAGTTTAAATATTGATGCTGGTGATTCAGGTAGGTCCATATAAGATTATGAGGTGATTTTCAAGCCTGTGTATTTTCGTCCTTTCAGCATAATTGGTATCATGCTGTGCTGCTTTTGAACAATATTCTCTTGGCGGTTTCTTTTATACCCAAGGGTTTCCCTTCTGAAACGCTAGATATGTATTGGTAGCTGAGATAATAAAGAAGTAATCTTTGGACTGGGAGGTTGCAGGTTTGAATCTTAGGCTGGCTCGGAACTCGGAACTAAGACTGGAAGGAATCCCCTCCACCTTAACGCTCTTATTCCTGCATTGCAGTTGCTCGGTGCACGCACTAGAAGAATGTGTGGGAAACCAGCAAATGGTAAAAGCGCAAATCTCTGTGAATCCAAAGTATTATGTTTTTAAGAAGAGGAAGTGATAAAATGACAGTGTGACACCAAAATCTTCCAGAGGAAAGAAATTCTTTGAAACAGCATTTGCTGCTCGTGCCTCTAAAACTCTTCTTCGAAAGCTCAAGTCATGAATTTCTGTCAGAAGTAGAACCTCTTCTGGTGCAGTGGATGTCACTCATTTGCTCTCGCTTTCCCCTTCTATTCACTTTTTACAATATGTGATCTAATAAAACATACATCACAATATAATATTAATTTTTCACCAAGTCTTTTTTTAAACTTCTAACAGTACAAGAAACCTTTGATGCAATGTAATTATCCTTCCCACATTCTCTGCAATTTCAAACAGTACGTCACTTTATATAGCGCTACATGTTTTCAGCCCTTTGCCATATCCTGTATGTATTTTCACAGGTAATTGGAACAGCCGAGTCTGATGTACTGAGACTGTGTACGATAATCTATGTTTACATGTGTTAGTGTGCATGTTTGCGCAAATAGCAACATGTCCCTTACTATTATTTTGAACTTTATAATTCCCTTTAGGTGTATTTTCTCTCCCCATTTGCAGCGGCAGATACATGGCCATTGTGATTAAAGCTCCATTGCTGCAGGATGATTATAGGTCTAACTGCATCCTTAACTTATAGACTCATAGGATGCACATCTTTTGGGATTTCCTTTAGGAACAAACACCATCTCGCTACTCATTTGTAAGTCGTGGCTCTGCCCACTAGGTGCAAAGCACTTGCCTTCAGTGCCTCCATTCCTGCCCAAGGGAGGATTTCTGCCTCGGTGCTTTCAGACCTCTTTATAACCAGCTCGACCCTAAAGATGCTGGGCATGATGTATTGAGAAACCAGAGAGATGCCCGTTTTTTCTCAACAGTTTTTAACAGTTGAACTCCCCAAACAAACCAAATAAAATTCAATTTTTCACATTTCCGTCACTCCCTGTTTAGCCAATATATGTGAAGAGAATAGTGATCGAATAGCTAAATGTTTATTGGGATGGTATGTACAGTCAATCCACAAAATTCTGAACGGTGCAATTAATCGGCGTGCGGAATTATAGGATTTTTACAGACACCTTCCAGCTAATCTGTGGCCATAGTATACAGCAGTTTTTGAAATTTGGTATAGTGAATCAGCATACTGACTGGCAAGTACAGTGCATCTATACTCACAGTGTTCAGCATGGCAGAACAGGTACAGTAATTGGGGATCGTTGTGAAGCCTTTGGAAATTCAATATGCTCTTTTTTCCATCCTTTTCAGGGTGAGAAGGGTAAAGGAAAAACAGAAAGACATATTATTGAAATATATGAGGGAGAGCAGAAAAAATGGAGAGAAATGGGAGGACAGATATACAGGCAAGAAATGGAAAGGGAGAGGAAGGGTGAAGAAAATAGGAGCTTGACAGATTGAGGCAGAAATGAGGAAAATGAAAAAAAAGAAATAAATGAGGTTGTCACATCTTCATTGCATTCATGACAACCACTTGATTGGTAGATGGACAAAAATGTCCCTAATCCTAAAGAAACTACCATAAATCCTCCATCAACCCAACTCAGCAGATTCTTGGAATAAGTATGGATAAATGCAAAGTGTAAGTGCAAGTGTTGCTGTGGTTGGGCCTCTAACATTTTATGACTGGGAACATAAACTCTCATGTAAAATTCTCCCACTGCCATGTCGCTGCTTGTCTACCAAATTTCAATTCAATTTTATTTTTAATATCAAATCATAACAAGAGTTATCTCAAGAATCTTTACAGATAGAGTAGGTCTTGACCACACTATAATTCACAAAGACCCAACAACCAGTAATTCCCCCAAGAGCAAGTATTTAGTGCGACAGTGGAGTGGTGAGGATAACTTCCTTTTAGGGAGAAACCTGGGACAGACCCAGGCTCTTGGTAGGTGTGGCTGACGGTGCAGGTTGGGGGTGTGATGAACAGTGGCAAATATAGTTACAATAAAGCTAATGGAACTATGACCAGAAATAGTAGTTGTAGTTCATGGCGTAGCAAGGCACTGCAGGGTGTTACAGGGCATAGCAGGGTACTGCAGGGCGTCGCAGGTCGTAGCAGGACATAGCAAGGCGTCGCAGGGCACTGCTACGCCTGGTAGATGAATTGGTAGATGAATTTGACGACTACGATGAGAAGCAGAGAAGAGAAGGGGTGACCAAATGTGCTTTAGCTTGAGGACTCGAGGATAGATGTTCCCTTTAAATGTGAGACACACTACAACATATGCAGGGGTTTCTGAATGGCTGTGCAGGTAGCTGAATTTGTGACCTGCTCTAGACTTTTTACCATGACTTAAAATCTTAAAAGTCCAATGCACTAACTTATTAATTCATGCAACACAACCCTCATACCTAAACGACAGAATAGGTTTATTGCCAATGTCACTGTGGCAGTTTATATCACGTGACATTTATATTTAAGGTGACACTTTTATACATGTAACATTGTGAAATGAAAGTAGTTAAGTTAAGGCAACAAACATAGTTAGGGTTAGTAAAAAAACTTAAATATAGGCTTATATTAAAAGCTTTTTGCACAATCTACTGTACCTGAACGGTCGTTCTCTGGGTGATCTGTTTAGATGGCGTGTAACATGATTAGAGAACACATATCTTACACGTTTGTAAGTCATTTTTACAACAGCAAGCATTTTGTATTAGAATTGATTTTGGATGGTTTATCTTGCCCACAGTTTGTTTCAAACTTGGCTCTGTCTTGGCTAACAAACTTTACAAATGGCAATCAAATGTATTAAAGTAAATATAATGGTGGACAGAGATGAAGAAGGAGATGTAGAAGGAGTTGGTAACATAAGGGACGTCTGGATGAGTGAAGGTAGGTGTGAAACTGTCATTAAGGTATAAAGCTTAAGATAACTAATAGATTGTAGAAGCAATATGGCGCCTTAAACTGTATATATGTACTGCCATCTCTCAGGTTCTGCCAGTCACATTGACTATCCACTCAATTAGCGCAGAACTTCTTGTGAGAAGTGTGTTTCAAAAGGAACTCATCCATACGTGTAGTGCAGAACAAAGGATTATCTCATGTTGTTTGCACTGTTTTTATTGCTATTTTTGTTTTGATGCTAAATCTGA
>CM042437.1:6065049-6075049 GCA_023631565.1 Gymnocephalus cernua | reverse complement strand
GTTCACCGATGTAGTCTTTCAAATAAACGTTTTGTTGATAGCTTCAAAGCTGTGAATGGATGTAATCTGCAGCAACAACTGTTCTCCATTACTGCAAGCCTAATCACTCAGTAGGAAAACACGGTTGCATAGAAATGTGACAAGATGGCCGTGAAAAGTTCAACAGCATTAACCTTGGTGTGTTTAGCATCCAGTCATTGAAAGAGTTTCCCAGTTAGCCCAGTTATACAAGAATGAATAGACCTCGACTAACTTGTGTTGCTCACAGTGTGAAAGTAACTATACAGCCTCTGTCTGTACTGTATAGTGACCGGTATGATACAACGGTGCAGTGACAGCTGAATACATTTATTCAGGTTAAAATTTGTTTACACTCCCAAGGGCTAAGGGGGAGACAACAGAAAAGCAAAAAAAAAACCCCACAAACCTAGAAAATAAACAAGATCGTACATTACCAACATGAAGAACTGCAGAAAAACAACATGCAGAATTAATGAAAGACATAAAACAATATAGCCCCAGTAGAGGGAACATGATTGTGAATGATCAAGTGATGGGGAGCAACAGCCACTGAATAGAAATGGTAATTGCCTCAGGACCCTTTACAATATTAATCTTCTAATAATCTGACTATACAATGACCAATCTCTTGACAATTACAGTGTGGTGTGTGAATCATTATTATAAAATGAAACCAATTTTAGCATTTATTGAGTTCTTGAGAAAACTACCACAGTGGAGCTCATTTTTCAGTTAGAGATTTATGTTGTCAGTGGATCAGATGCTGCTGCCTGCAGGTCTGGTGTAAGTGCAGAGGAGCAGTCACAAGACTGGTGGGAATTGAGTGTTTTGCTTAAGGGTACTTCAGTAGTGTGACAAGACTGAAGTATCATCTCCCTGTTGACTCGAACATAAGAGCTGAGCCCTTCTGTTATGCACCTTTTCATCCTGCTAAAACAGATTTAAATCCTCAAATCTGTTTTAAAGGATGCAACTGATACTTCTATGTAGCATTGCCAGTGAGTAAGAAAGTGAGCCAGAGGGCAAGACAATGTGTGTGTGTGTGTGTGTGTGTGTGTGTGTGTGTGTGTGTGTGTGTGTGTGTGTGTGTGTGTGTGTGTGTGTGTGTGTATGTGTGTGTGTGTGTGTGTGTGTATGTGTGTGTGTGTGTGTGTGTGTGTGTGTGTGTGCGAGTGTGTGCGTGTTAAAGAGAGTAACATGGCCAACTTTTATGTGTACAAGTAAGCCAACTGATTTAAAGAGAGGGCATAAAGGGGCCACATCCATAAATGAGTGAAATGGAGAGGCATAAACAATGAATACAAGACAACGTGGCTCTGTCTATATATGTGTGTGTGTGTGTGTGTGTGTGTGTGTGTGTGTGTGTGTGTGTGTGTGTGTGTGTGTGTGTGTGTGTGTGTGTGTGTGTGTGTGTGTGTGTGTGTGTGTGCTTGTGCCTGTTCAAGAGTGATATGTGAAAGCCTGTGCGTAAATGGCAAAATGGGGAACATAAACAACACAACGTGGCTCTGTGTGTGTGCGTGTGTGTGTGTGTGTGTGAATTTAGAGTAGTGAAAGTCTGTTTATCCATGCAGTGACCCACATATGCTCCCCAGAAAGACCTCATCAAAAGCCTCATTGTCCTCCTCTCGTTCCCTTCACCTCCTTCTCCCTGTCCCTCAGTCCTCCCTCCCTCTTTTTTCTCTTTCCCTCCCTCGTTCAATCACTCTCTCCGTCTCTCTTGGGGTCTTTTTTATAAGCCAGTCTTGACAGTCTCAGACAGTCCCCCCCCCCTCCCCAGCTTTCTTGACTTCCTGAACCCCATGGTAAAGTGAAACCCTCGCTTCAACACACAGTAACACACAGCAGGAAAGTGAGAACTTGGCATCTATGGTCACTCAGCATAGGGACTCTACTCCATCTTAATCAGCCTGCTAGGACCTTAGAGGTGCCCCTAAAAGCCTTGGTTCAGAAAGAGTTTGGCATGTTGTAGGGGGGGGGGGGGGGGGGGGGGGTGTTACGTACACGCTAACTATCTGTTTGTAACCATCCATTTTTCAGACACATCACATCTTACTTTTGTTTCTTCAATATTTATACATATTTTATTGTGTAGTGGGTCTGAACAACATGTGGACATAAAGTGAGTAAATACAGTTGAAACAATTGTTTAATGTAACCTGTACCTCACTAACTTTCTGTCATATTTGCTGAAACTGACCCTATGTCCGAGTAGAACTACATGAAGCAGGTAATTAAAAGAAATCTGGAAAAAAATAAAAATAAATATATATATATATATATATATATATATATATATATATATATATATATATATATATATATATATATTTGCCATGATCAAATCAGTTATTTTATTAAGCGACAAACATTTGATTTGGTTTGAGAAAATGTTCTTGAATGGATATGGAACTTCCTGCAGAGATGCAGGTTTGCCAAGTCTCTCATATATCATATAATCTTTTGTCTCTTTCTGGCTTTTCCATACAAATACTCACAATATGTCAATTTCAAAAGAACAAAAAATATTTGGAACATATTAATGACTCACTTGAATTGCCAGGGAAACTTTGCCAAAGCAACTGGGTCAGCTCTGGCAAATGTCTGATTTATTAATAAAAACAAAGGTCTTTCAAATAAGCTGTGCCAAAAGTCCACTTCCTGGTTGTGATCTATTTGTTGCCATGCAACATCAGGTTTGAAAGTGCTGAAAATTATAGATGTCAGTGACATGCTGGGCTCTGGGATATTTAACTGAGTCTAACTAGAGTAAAATTCCTATAATATGAATCATACTCAGTTGACAAAGAAACAACACATTTAATACATAAGCAGCAATGGATCTTAACAGCGTTGACAGGACAGATGCTGGCCTGAGGATTTTGAGACGAAGGGCTCTGGCCTGGCCCGCTATATGGCACTCTACCTGACAATATGGGATTGTCTTGGTTTCCAGTTTTCTCTTAATGGAAGTCAGCTGTGGGTTTTTTTCCTGTCAGGAGCGCCATCAGAATGTTCTCCCACCGGGAAGCAGTCCAGTGAAAACAGAAGCGAGTGAGCTGAGGAGGAATGGAAAAGGAGGAGGAAAAATAATGGTCCAACAGAAACACTGTGGAATTACTGAGAAGTAAGAGTGGCGAGTGTAGAGGGAGAATAGACAGAAGGGGTCATTCTAAGGACTTCTGACTTTTGGAGAAAAAAAAACGAAATACTTTGCTTTTCATAAAAGGCATTCTCTTTATGTGAGCACCTTTTAGTTTTCTGATTCCGATAACACAACATATATGTTCATTCATATTCCTTTTTTTGTAATTTTCAAAATCAAAAAACTTTTTTCTTCGATAATTGTTATGTACTTGTGACAGCTGTGTTTAGTATTATAAACTAGGAAATAGGATGTGGATGTGCACAACTCACATGGCGCTGGACCCTAAAAGTGAATAATCATAGATAAAGGTACTAGGAAAGCACTCCAATTTGATACTTTTATTGCCAACGGATGTTTCGTTCGTTTAGGGAAGAAAATCGGGGATAAGATACAGTACATATGAGCTTAAGAAAACAAGAAGATCAACAAGAAAAAGTTCAATGGAAAAATAATTTGCCACTAAACTGTACTCTTTTCCTCATAAATACAGTGTGATCTTGTGATGAACTCTGTTAATTAAATGGGAAGTCAAATTAATGAAGGCACAGTGATCCATGCAATACAATGCATGCAAGTGACATCAATCAATGAAACAATTTCAGGAGGGAAAAAAAAATACTGTATTTCTAGAAAGACATGTGAGGAATATTTTATCAACTTCAATACAGTCTGAGGTTTTGTGGAGTCAGCATCTAGCTGCCATTGGAGTAACTGTATCTCAAGGCACTTCCGTACTGGCATCAACGGTTCCAGCAGTTGTAGGAGCCGCTTCAGTAGAACCAGTACTCCCTGGATCCCTCAGGAGGGAAAGTAGGCCTGAGAGAAAGTACAGTAAAGATGTGGATACTGTAGCAGTTTGCTTACATCCAGCATCCTTCCTGATGACTTATCTTCTCCCTGCTGCGCCCAGCTGGTGAATCCTCATCGCTCAGGGAACAGATGACTTGCTGGCTGGGATGTTTGCCAGCTCTGGCTTTTTTGTATTGTCAAAGGAAAAGCTTTGGTGTGGCACTCGTCTTCAGGATGGCTTCATAGAGAGTTCATTCATGTGCTAGGTCACAGCACTGACTCCCCAACAGATCAGCCTGTCTTTTTAACAGCCCCACTTCTATGCCCAGCCACGGGCTGGCCTCAAAGAAATTTCATGTACCTGAAAGCTTCTATTTCTGAACTTGCTGAACAACAAGAAGTAATTACGTCTCTGCCTGTACCGAGTACATGGTCCATCTGTAAAGAAGTGGATCACTGACACATCTGGATGATTGCTCCGTACATATCGCTGCAGCACTGAGTCGAGATGCTGCCAGATGGCTGCACAGCCTTTTTGTTTCAATGACAGGGTGGTCCGCTCAACATAACCACTCTGCACTACCTGCTGTCAGTTAGAAATCGATGGAAAACGTTTAGGCTTCTCTTCCCAACTTCCAGAAATAGTCTTTAATATGAACTCAACAAAACTGAAATTCAGTATTAAGTAAACAAATTACATAACATAATGTTAAGTATGAAAAGTTAAAGCGTTTCAGACACAGTCTAAAAGAAAAGACACTGAGCGACTTCAATCTGCTGCCAAGCACTGGTAGAACTTCCACCACATAACCTCCCTTTTTCTACTGGGAACTTTGAATTCTTTATCAAGTCACTTCATTTACTACTTAGTATATCACAACCCCCTCAAGGCTTGATGGTGGCTATGAGGAGTTTGTACCTTGCTATAGACGGCTTTTACAAAACAGCAGTAACAAAAGATTACATAGTTTCAGGAAAAACTATAATAACGTTCATAGAAACCTCTCATGCTAAAGGTTTGAGAGGTTTTCTATAGACGTTTTAATACTTTTAATCCACAGCGATGGTGGCCAGTGGAATCCATTGTTACAGTTGTGAATCCAAGCTGTCTACAACTGCTCCGACACTTGAGCTACATCTTTTTTTAAAGAGAATAGTTGCACGTTTATTAAATATGAGCTACAAACTTCTGTATTTGATACTCAAAAGAATCTTTTTGAAGTGAACAGTTTTCTTGAATGTGTGTAGAAGTCACTTTCATGAAGCTTGTCTGCTTTCTTACTTTACTTTTTACACACAGTTTTGAAGTTGAAAGGAAAGCTCCCTCATAAGCTTTGTAGTTTGAATGTGGCAGCAGCGAGCATTTATGCCCAGGTTTTAATGGAGCTTGCTCATGGCCGTTATCGGGGATTGTTGGCTGCACCATCAGACATTATTAATCAGCATTTTCAGTCAACGTTCTTTGGTGACCATCTTCTTTATATCATAAATATTTCATGCATTTAGCTCGGTTTTAGTTTGTTTTTGGTCCATTCTTTTGATGTAACCCATATTTTCTGATGCATGGTTAAGTCCAAGGAGAACCAATCATGTTATGTTTGACATGAATGGCGGACTTTCCTCTGACAACCTTCCAACAGTTCCGTTCTTTCCTTTTAAAGTGCCCATATTATGAAAAAAACACTTTTTCTGGGATTTGGGGTGTTATTTTGTGTCTCTGGTGCTTCCACACGCATACAAACTTTGAAAAAAATCTATCCATGCTGTTTTGAGTGAGATACGGTTTCTGAATGTGTCCTGCCTTCAGTCTCTGGGTAAGCTGTTCAAAATCTGCAGGGCTTGTTACGTAACTAGCCGAAACGACGGGCTAAACACAACCGTTAGCATGCTAAGCAAAGATGATTCACTCTGTAGCTAAAACAGAGACCTGAACACAAGGTGAAAAGAGGAGCTGCAGCAGTGAGAGAGATGTGCTGTACAACAAATATATGGTGTTTTTTGAAAATTAAACCATGTAAACCTATTCTGGTACAACCTTAAAATACAATTATGAACCTGAAAATGAGCATAACATGGCATCTTTAATGTCAAAGTCTGTGGATACACAATTTCTTCAATGTTCTCTAAAATGCATGTTTCTTGTCTTTCTTTTGATCTTCGCACCACTACTCAGAATTACACACACAGACACACACACACACACACACACACACACACACACACACACACACACACACACACACACACACACACACACACACACACACACACACACACACACACACAAATGATTAGACAATAGTCCACAAACTCACCCACATAACTGTCTGAATGCATGCAGCTTAACACTAATTGCTGAGAACATTACCCTCAGCAATTTGCAGTCACATTTAGCATGACCCAGACCTTTAACTTAGAAAGTTAACCCTTAGACCACATTATATGTTGTTCAATGCTTCTCTTGCTCTGCTCCCAGCTGCCCTCTTTGCTCTCTGCTCTCTCATTACTGTAAGACATGCTCCTGGATTCAGTCTGTTTTTCAACTGCAGGAAATAATAATACTGGATCATATATGACTGAACACTGGTGCTGCACAGCTCTCTATGGGTTGAGGCACTTTTGGCATTTGCATCATGTTAGTTACTGCAAAGTAAATTGCAGAGCATTTATTGGTACTGAAGTGTTTTAGAAGAGGCTATTGATTAAAATGAATACACGCGCAAAATAGATCATTAGACAACCCTAGCAGGCTGTTCTCATGAACCATTCGTACACATAACTACCAAAAGTAATGCACTGTAATTTGTATGTATATCACGTATTTGTTACTTTAAGCCCCACATTGACTGCCGCTGTTTAAGACTGTGAAAATCCTTGTAGGAGAAGGTCGATGTGGATGGGTGGGTCCCAAAACACAGCGTTGTCAAGCCGACGTAAGAGAAAACATAAGACTTTCACCCAGGAAACAGAAACGGTTATATTATGGGAATGAATGACAGTTAGGACTTCATTGTAGGTTATAGGCTACACTTAATGGTATGCATAACTATTATTATTAAATTATAAATATTATTATTATATTATAAATACAGTCTTAAGTGTCACAACTTTAAAGAGAGGTGGCAGCAATGATACTTCCTTAAGAATTACATTTTTGGAAGCTAATAGCAACTTATTTTGTAATACTGAACAATAAAGTGTGTTGGGTCAGTATACATGTATTTGAAATTGTGTTTAAGAGAGACCCAAAAAGGCACTTTAACAATATGTAGATGATCCCAAGGGAGACAGATCAAGGGAGGGAGAGGAAGGTAAGAAAGGACAGATGAGCTCTGACAAGGAGAAGTAGCAGGAAAGAGAGAGAGAGGGGTCAGGAAGAGGTTAGGAAGGTGGAGAGGTAAAGTCAACAAGCAGAGACAAAGATAAGTGATGCATAAAGGAATAACAACAAGAAATATAAAGAAGGGAACATTAGAGCAACTGAGATGGAAGGTGAGGGAAGAAAAAAATTAAAAAAAATGTTATCCAGCATGGACACTGTCCAAAGAAAATGCTCCAGATTGATGAAAAATGAAAGGAGAGACTGGAAACGGACTAGGGAAAGTCCAAAGAAAACAGACTTGGGGATCCCAGAGAGCTGGGGAGTGTTGGGAAAAAAACTTTGAGAAAAAGAGCTAAGGAAGAGTGGGCTGAGAGCGAAAGGAAAGCAGAGAATAATTAAGACGGGAAAAAATAGATGAGGCAATGTGTTAAAAATAAGACTCGGAGGGGTAGAGACATGGGGAGTAATTAACCTCAGATAACAGATACCACAGATTAAACTGATAATAAAACTGTCAACAATGCAAATGTAATAAAGCATAGCCAACAAAAACACATAGAAAAGAAGTTCACCAGAACATAATTGTATTTATCCCCAGTCCAGGTTTTCCTCTCAGTCTTCCAAAACAGAACTAATGTTTTTTTCTGCCAGCAACCATTGAAACTCCAGCTGAGAATTGGCAGTTTCTAACCCAACAATACCCCACAATTTGTCCAAATTAGATTGCGGTTTCCTGTTATTAGTGAAACTATGTGGTGCAGCAGGTAACAATAACAGAAACCACAGCAAAGCAGGACTGTATTTGCTCGTAAAAGTTTTTACTGTGGAGATCTCTAGTGTAATTTAAAAGACTGGGGTAAGTTTGAATCAAAACTGACACTCTGCTCTGACAAGAAACAAAATCAAAGAACCAATAATAGAAAAAACCCAATACTAGCTATTTAAATTAGCTAGATACATGGTTACTCTTACCAGTCTATCGCCTTACAGCAATCCCCACCAATTGATCCTGAAATTTTGGCTATCTATCTATCTATCTATCTATCTATCTATCTATCTATCTATCTATCTATCTATCTATCTATCTATCTATCTATCTATCTATCTATCTATCTATCTATCTATCTATCTATCTATCTATCTATCTATCTATCTATCTATCTATCTATCTATGGAATTCTTCTAATGATCCGTATACGATGGAGAACTGGCCAGCAGCTTTTTTTTCTGGCCGTGTCTTTATCCTGCTCGCCGGATGTCAGGCGTTTATCCTGGCAATGTACTTCAGTGTACCTAACCATTATACTGAAACGATTAGCAATTTCAGTAATCATCGATTAGTAAATTAAAGGTCCAATATGTAATACTGACAGCTAGTGTTTAAAATAGTTACTGCAGTACAAATTCAAAATACTGGAGAGAGTCGTCTCCCCCGCCCCCTCCTCTCCAGACTCGAAGTTCACGTTGGTTGCCAGGCTGAGACCGGAGCATCCAACAATGTTGCTAGACGCTTGTCTCACATAACCAGACATTACTCCACAGCACAGCGGAGTAGCTAACGTTAGATGCTGGCTATATTGACAGTCATAAAAGCCCGTGCTCACACGGAGCTCTGTACCCAACTGACACACACACTTTTTCGGCTTAGAATTAGCTACAGTAGGAACCGCTAAAAATACAACGAAATTCGCCGTCCTCTCCACACGCCAAACAGACACACTTCCTCGGCTTAGAATTATGATAGGAACCGCTAAAAACACCACTGCCTTGCACTCCTTTTCCACCCGACTGAAATACACACTTTACTAGCCTTAGAATTACACAATCGCTAAACACACTGCAAACTCAAGGTCCTCTCTTTCCGACTTAGCTACAGCCCCCCCTCTTGGCTTCAAATAACTCACCGTTGTCGGCTACGGCCGCTGAACAGGCTAAACGGTGTAAACAGCCGCGGCCCGCCTGCCTGGTCCTCCGGTAGCGTTAGCAATTAGCAGGGTTAGCATTGTGGCGTTAGCCAGGACCAGTCGGAATGACTTTACTGGCTGTCTCAGTTGTTTTTGCGAGTAACCAACGCGGCTACTCTAGCTATACAATTCAATGAAAGTAGCTACACGAATGTTGAAATGACACAAAGTGCTCGTCCCTAGTAGCTGTGATAAATTAGAAGCCTGAAGCTAATGCTTACCTGTACAGGAGGAAATTAGCCAACTCAGCATCCTTTTGGGCTGTGAGCTGTCTCCATCTTTCAAATACATCTCCAATATTAACCCGGGGTTTGTTACGTCTCTGGTCAAGCAACTGTTAGAAACATGCTGTTTTTTAATGTCGGGTATAATCTATCTCTGTTAATCCCATTCATTTGTTTGGTGCATTCATGGCTGTACTAACGTTACCGCTGTAGCGCGCTGGTTTACGTGTTTACAGTTATATCTGGCAACCCGGCCTGGCTGTTAAACTGGGCAGTTGATAACAACACACAGACCAAAACATAAACATAAATTCCGTCACGGATTGTAAATTTCAAAAACAAAAAATACTGACTTTAGCATTGTTGTCAGAAAAGATAGTATTTCAGCTTAACATGTTTCCTTAATATCTGATGAGGCATTGGTGTCATTTTTGGATTTATTACAGTAACAATATTACATATTGGACCTTTAATATAAAATTAGATATATTGTTAGAATTGTCTGTCATTTATAAAGGAAAAATGTCTTTCT
>CM042437.1:6017549-6060049 GCA_023631565.1 Gymnocephalus cernua | reverse complement strand
GACGTCATGTGGTTTTTTTCAGTGGTGTGTAATGAAGTTAGCTTGGGCCTGAGCAGGCCCGTATTACATGTACTGTATAATGTGAGTGTATGTTGGAGAGGGGGAGGGTGAGTGAAGGGTGGAGCTGCGGCAATAATATGAAGTGGTAGTTGCATCTGCCCTCCAAATAAAACTGCTGAACTCTCAGTGTCACCTTTCAGCCTTTTGCTTTTTTATTCCGCAGATCAAAGCATGAAGGAGAAATGATGTGTTTGTGAGAGACTAGGAAAAAGAACAAAGGTAGAACAGAGGAGAGATAACGACTATCTCCACATTAAGGCTAGGTCTGCTAGCTAACATCAGCAGTCAAACAAACATGAATGATCCGATGTCTTTTTGATAATCTAGCTACACGTTTTTCTTGCAGTAGCCTTTCTACAATAAGCCGTGCTAAAAGTTACTATAATCCGTTCAAGGAGTTGATAAGCAGACAGATTAGCGAGCTAGTTGATAAGTTCTCTACTTCCACTTTATAAGCAGCATTGCTCCCTGCTATAATAGCCGTCAGCTGGGTTGAAGGCGGAGCTTTGAGGCCGAGGTGTGTGGGGATGACATCATCGATACGCACGTATGCGGTTTCGCCGTACACACGAAGCCAAACGTGAGCCGGCTTTTTTTTTATTCACCCTGGGACCAGGTTTCAAAAAAGTGTGTTTACGGGCAGTGCGTTTACAGGATTCGTATGGACAATCGGCCCAAACGATGCAAAAGATGTGCGTTTGCATTGAAATACGTTTCCTTGTGTATAGGGCTTAAGGTAGATACATGTAAAAACACTGTGTACATGAGGAAAATTATTCCTGCTCTTTACATTACAGCCATCAACTGCGGAAAAGTTAAACATAAGGGTTACTTTGCAAATCTCAGCAAATAAAACTTCTATGTTGTCACATTTGTGTGATAATTTAATTAATGTCTCAATTTAGTTGTTCTACAAAACTGGGATTTAATAGTAGGTCATGAATGCTACTGAGTTGTCACAATGTGCAGAATGTGAAAATGTCCAACTTTGGCTACCTAATATCAAAAAATAAATCTTTTTTATAGGCCTATACTCTCAAGAGGATTTTGTAAGTGTAAATTCTGGGTTGTAGGTTGAGCAAAGTAGCCCATACCTCCTTATCCCTAGACACATCCTCCAGTTCTTCCCTGGGATCCTGAGGTATTCCCAGGCCAGATGGGATTTCTAATATCTGTGGTGTTCTGGTCTGCTGTGGGGTCTCAGTTGCATATGCCAAGAATACGTTCAGGATGGATCCTGATCAGATGCTCAACCACCTTAACTGGCTACTTTCTATGTGAAAGACTGTGAACATTGTCAAAGACTGGTATCCTTTCACTGAATGCCCACATCACCATGTTTTTAAAATTGTGTTTAAATAGAACGAGCTGTTGAACTTTGCAGAACCCCAGTCTTATATTTTCAGAAAACTTTGGGTCCTTGGAAAGTTTTTACTGCCTGTAATGGTTATGTTTCATTGAGACTAATTACACATTAGCTTTATTGGATTTAAATGCCATTAAAATCTGCCATGACTACAAAACTTCCTGAAGAATTCTTGAGCCACAGTAATGCCTTGGCCACAACTCAACTTCTGTGACAAAACTGTAAATAGGGTTCTTAGCTTCACTATTGTTTTGGGGAAGCTAAATTGATACTATACCTTAAAACCTGCCCAAACTCACCCTGAATTTAAACTTGGAAAAGCAAATGCATTTGATAATTCGTGCTGGGAATCACTGTGTCCTTTCATTGCTCAAATTGCCTCGAGCTATAAGACACAGAGGAACAGAGCTACTTCAGACACTGAAAACCTTTAAAGTCTGTCTCCATCAAATAATCTACCCTGACAAAAAGAACAAATATTCTTTCTCCAACCAGAACTGGGTATCCAGTCAAAACACCTTTACCTTTTTTCATCTTTGTCTACCTTTTCTGTCTTTACTCCATCGGGAAAGGCAGGGTAGAGAGAGTAGCTGCGATGCCCTGTCATATTCTGCACACCTACCGATCCATCCACCCCAACTCCCATTTACTGTAATCTGCTGGCCCAGTAGGGATTGAACATTTCCCTCCTTCTGTAAAAACCTCCCCTCCGACAGATGCTCTCTAGCTCTGTATCCCAGCACAGACAGCACTGTCCTCTCTTCCCTTCCTTCTTTTAGTTGTAAGCTGTGATCTACTGTCAGCTCCTATCAGACAGGTCAGGTGGAAGACAAGAGTAGAGGAAACACTGCCACTGACCTCTTCCTCTTACTCTCGCTTCCAGAATGTACAGAGTGAAAGTGAGATGGTGGGGTTAGACATCTATTTCAGCTGCCCTTGGAGGTGGTAATGTAAACTGTAATTATAAAATCATACAAATATAAAGTCATTATTTCTGCCTTGACAACAACTCAGAAAAAGCAATCAAAACTGTGAAAGTAAGCCATGTTTATCCAGTGAGATGGATGGTGACTTGACATTGTGTTCGAAACCCACTCAGTTACAGATCAGATTCTTCCTAGTAGTTTCAACCTGCATGAATCTCTGTGAAACTTGGGTTCAACGCGTCAATGTTCTTTGGAATTAGGTTTTTCAATATAAAACAGTTCTACAGTAACAGGAGAAAAACAGAGCTTTGTCTTCCTCAACTCAAGGCAGGGCAAGGCAGCTTTATTTGAATAGCACATTTCAGCAACAGGGCAATTCAAAGTCCTTTACATACAACATTAAAGAGCAGTTAAAAACAAGATAACAGATAAACAGATAAAATATGAGAATACAAGTTACAGTGCAGTGTAAGAAATAGACAATTGTTTAAAGAAAGGCAGCGTCAAAAGAAAGGTCTTCAGCCTTGATTTAAAAGAACTGAGAGTTGCGGCAGACCTGCAGTTTTCTGGGAGTTTGTTCCAATTATGTGGTGCATAAAAACTGAATGCTTCCCCCTGTTTAGTTCTGACTCTGGGGACAGAGAGCAGACGTGTCCCAGACGATCTGAGAGGTCTGGGTGGTTCATAGTGTAGCAGCAGATAAGAAATATATTTTGGCCCCAAACCGTTTAGCTTTATAAACCAACAGAAGTATTTTCTGAGGATAGGATACTCAGGATAGAATAAATGTTTGTTTAGGTGTAACCAGAGTTACATGGGCATCACGCTAACTGCACGATGGTAAATTGGTAAAATGATGACCTGTTTATGGACAGTAGGACATCCAGGATAAAACAAGAAATACTTTGCAAGCTTCTCAAATTTTACAAACAAGTTAATACAATCACTGAAAAGTAAAGTAATACTATAACCTTAAGTTAAAAAGTATATTGTAAAACAGACGCTCCCCCAACTCCAGCTTATAATACCTTGAAATTTGAATCAATAGGATAACTAGGCATTCCAAGACGGCCCCCCTTTCATTCAGATTGAAAGTTGCTCACTACCACTATATGCCAACAAGGTTTCAGGCATCCTCAGGCCTCTGCATTTTGTGGCCCATAGAGGATGCATCTTATCTGAACGTTTCCTTCTTTTCCTTTCTCTGGCTTACTATACACATGAATGGCATAGCAATGATTTTACTTTACAGCTCTTAAAGTTTTCAAAAGCTTCAAATTTTATTGGACCTAATGGATCAAATCCTGGTCATTTTAGATTGTTGCTCAGAAAAATATATTGGTTGTTTTATAGCTGTTCCTTTTGTAATGATTGGTGCTGGGGGATATTATTTATGATATTTTCATCCTGCAATCTGGCCACTACGACCAAAATGACCCCACGTATATTCATATACATTAGTAAAAATGATACTCTTCTTTTTGGATCTGGACATCGTCATTGATGACATCATGGCTATACTTAGAAGGTCTAAGCAAATCATTGCACCTGGCATTTTATGACTTTTTGCCGTGAGTCACTATTTTTATATTCACGGGTTTGTATATATTGATCAATGCTTTATTGTTTACCTCACTCTTTTTGTACAGTTTCACAGTAAGTGAAGTCAACTCTAGAGTTCATGGAAATGATTAAACTCACTGTTTAACAATGTGTGCAGACATTAGGTGTGTGTGTGTGTGTGTGTGCGTGCGTGCGTGCGTGCGTGCGTGCGTGCGTGCGTGCGTGCGTGCGTGCGTGCGTGCGTGCGTTTGTTTGTGTACATTGGG
This sequence comes from Gymnocephalus cernua, assembly GCA_023631565.1. NCBI lineage: Eukaryota > Metazoa > Chordata > Actinopteri > Perciformes > Percidae > Gymnocephalus > Gymnocephalus cernua. The sequence goes on along the minus strand of CM042437.1, from coordinate 6,055,868 downwards.
GAAAATTGGTAATTGATGCCATGCTGCCCGATTAACATTGAGCCCTGATGAATTGTCACTGAACTGAAAAAAATAGCTGATTGTGTCATCTGAAACTGTTATAATGGCAGAGACATTGTCACTAATTATCATTAGCTTCTACTTCACAACACACTATAAAACAGATACAATCTGAAATGCATGCACACACTCAGACGGAGCTCATTAGGCACGAGTTTCAGAGTCACGCAAAGAGAGAGAGGGGACAGATGCGAGAGATGGGTGTAGAGAAAGGCTTGATGAGAAGATAACTAGCAGGGATAATAAGACATAGGGAAGGACTAAGAGAGTGTGAAATAAAAGAAAAGAAGAGCGACGAGTGATGACAGGAAAAGAGAGGAGAACGAGGGACCAGTGATGTGAATGAGAGTTTTAAAAGACAGGACTTGTGAGGTTTACAAGCAGCTTTGAGTAGACTTTGGGGGGGGGTGTTAAGGGCTTTTTAAAGCCCGTTGTTGGATGGTTGAGTACAATCCCTGTGGGTGTAAAAGCCACTTTGGGAAGGTACAAGTTACACTCACACGTGCAAACAACGGCAGCAGCTCCATAGAGGACAGGTATTTATTCATTTATTTTCAACAATCTTTCCCTCAGTGATCCTAATGGACTTACACTTTCAGGAAATACTTCTCTGCCACGCAATCTACTGAGCACTGTCCTCACTAAATGCAATTTATAAAAGATTTTAAAAAAGGGTTTAAGTATGACTCAATGTATGATGGCTGTGGCTCAACCTGGTTGTTGGATGGAGCATCCTGTACTCAAAATGCTTATTCTACATAATGGTGTGTGTGTGTGTGTGTGTGTGTGTGTGTGTGTGTGTGTGTGTGTGTGTGTGTGTGTGTGTGTGTGTGTGTGTGTGTGTGTGTGTGTGTGTGTGTGTGTGTGTGTGTGTGTGTGTGTGTGTGTGTGTGTGTGTGTGTGTGTGTGTGTGTTTCAACTGCTGTTAGCACTGGTTTGACAGCTCACAGCTCAGTGATTTTTAACTGTGCATCTGGTTTAAAAATATAAAAATATTTTCAAGCCCCATATTTTCCTGTTGAAATATATGAACTATTTTCCTTTGATTACAATGTTAAAATGTTACACATCTCTGTTTACACTTTATGCTATTATATCGTTACTTAGGTTATTGTATTGCTATTTAATTCACACTTGCTTTGGCAATGTAAATATCTGTTTTGCATGCCAATAAATCCCCATTGAATGAAATTGAGATCAGTTGAGTTTTTCCGTGGCAGTCGAATCAGGCTCCGTAGATTGAATTGTAGTCACCACTACGTATTTTCTTGCCTTTGTTTTGGTAGTTGTGGTATTGTTTGGTATGGACTCACCTGCCTTACGTTTACTCAGCAGTCCTTTCACAAACTTGTCCATGCTTTGCTAGAAGTGTAGCAGAACCATGTATTTATATATTGAGCACTGCTGCATCCCCCCCACAGTGCTGGACCTCTTCCCTGTAAGCCCCCTCATCACTACCATTGTATCATCTTCAAACTTGATAATGGTAGTGGAACCATGTACAGGCAAGTAGTCGTAAGTGAAGAGAGAGTAGAGAAGAGGCCTCACCACACAGCCCTGTGGGATGCTGGGTGTTCGGGGTGAGGGTTGAGGAGGTGTGGTGAACAGCCCTAACAGACTGGGGTTTTTTGGGTAGGAAGTCCAGTATCCAGTTGTAGAGGGAGATGTTAATGCCCAGGTCACCAATTTTTGGTGATCAGTTTGGAGGGGGTGATTGTGTTGCATGCTAGACTGAAGTGGATAAACAGCTTTCACATATGTGATGTTGTTGTTGTCCAGTGGGAGAGGGCGGGATGTAGAGCTGTGGATATGGCGTCTTTTTGATGTTGTTCTCCATACAGTTCTTCAACTATGAACACATGGAGGCCACTGCCATTCATTTTAAGTGCAGTAAAAAACAAACATAGTTTTGGCATTTTGTATTTGAATTGGCTAATAAAGGAGAGAGCAGACAACAACAGAGAAAGAAAGATAACAAAATACTATTTCTTCTGGATCAGAAGCTTTTAGGGTGGTTATCATAAAAGGTTGCGACTAAATCCCTTTCTACTCTTCTCTAATAGGGGCAGATAGAGACAGTAAATGAACTTCGGCTGTATTACAAGTACCCTGGGAACTGGACAATTAAAGTTGTGCGCACACACACACACACACACACACACACACACACACACACACCCTGGCCCTGAACAACTAGGAAACAATTAATCTTTGATTATTTCTTAGAGGGTGAGAGAAACAGGAGTTGTGACACACAAACCAGCTTACATACGTATACCTGCACACACCAATTGACAGTCAGCTACAGTTTAAGGACACTTAATGGAGTTCTGATTAATATGGGTATACGACAGAATCAAATACCTTATTAGAACACACACATACAAGCTGACAAATACCTAAAACCAGATAATACTGATACAGCAGGGCCTTGTTTATGTGATGTGCTGGACTGTGGACAGCTGGTTATCCACCATTAATGAAATCAGCCATTAGATGTTGAAAAGGCAGGCAGGGTCAACTCCAAACAACCTGCCAAATCAATGGCACTGAAATTAGTCAGTTACCCCCTTGAATTATTCCAACTATGCTTAATATTTAGTTTGCATTGTTTATTTTTGTTTTGTTGAGCATCATGAGTCACCTGCTGCACAGTTTTCCTTCCTTTATGATGCTTTAACTGCCAGGAGAAAATACTGTAGGGAGAACAAATTACAATATGTGAAAATGGTAAATATGAACATTTTATATAAATATAATCATAGTGTAATTTGTAGGAGACAGGGTTGCAAATTGAGGAATGAAGAGTAGGGTAATAACACCTCAGTTTACATCTTTTTTTTATTTCCCTGATACATTTGCTTGTCATTGGAAAATACTAGTATCATGCAAAATAGCATCAAATTTGATAAAGCTTATACATGTATTCGTCCCCATTATCATACAGCCTTTGGATTAGTGCAAAACTTTTCACTTTAAGTTAAACCTTTTCAACTTTTCAACAGTTTGCCATCAACTTCCGTTTTGATTTATTTTGTATGCAGTTAAACTGCCTCCAAAATCGGCTTCATCTCCGCTTCGATCACACCTTAAATAACCACTCTTTTACTTGCTATCATACAAAACAGCAATTTTAGTGTGCAAAAACAAAATGTGATGTTAACAAATGCTCTCTGTTCATGATTATACAATATAGCACTCATTTGATATGGGAAAACAGAAAGTCTTGTTGGTTGTCCTTAGCAGTAAAATATTCTGTCTACCTGTCTACATCAAGGAAACAAATGGGAAACGATGTGCAGGTGCATGCATGCGATACTCCGGGGTCATCACCAGAGGACAAAACTGACTCAAAGTTGTCAAGATTGTTATGAAAATACAGATTTATTCCACCTCTGCTGGGGCTTTGACAGTCCCCCTCCATGTTTCACTCTACATCTATGTCCTACAACCTGCCCTATTCCTCTATCCACCTGTCCTTCTTTCTTCATTTCCCACCATTTCTCCCTCACTGTCTCTCACATTACATCTCTCAGTAGGCGGTCTCCATGAAAAGGTGGTCCACTTTTCAATCTGCTGCTCCTTTGAAGTCCAGCCATCTTTTCTCTTTTTCTACCTTTCCTCTCCTCTGTTTTTCTCTCTGTCATCTGTTCACCCTCCCCTCCGTTTTCCCGGCCCTGCTCCACTTCCTTCCTTACCAAACCTTTGGTCCTTCTTTTCTGCAACTTATCTTCTCTCTAGCTCTCTCTCTCTCTCTCTCTCTCTCTCTTCATCTGTTCTTCCCTGCTCTTCCTTTTGATCCAAGTATTTCTCCATTGGCTAGGAGGCATTTCTCATTGACCTAACTTGGTTTTTTGGACACTTTATTCAAGCCTAGACTACTTGTACCTTTACTCAGCTTGTACCAATCTGCCGACCATGGAGGGAATTTTGTGCTACAACGCTTTGTATGTATGTGTATTCCACGCATTGTGTGAGTGTGCATGTTTCAGAACAGCTACAGTGCAATGTTAAGTAATGATTTATTCATTCATCAGATGAACATGTTAAAGGTGCCCTGCCACATGTATTTCATTACTTTGTGTTAATGTCTGAAGTGGACTCTTTTGTGGAAAAAATGCCTTTGTTACCTTGTTTCAAGCCATTCTAGCGTGGTATAGAAGGCCTGCAGGAAGACTCAGCTCGGTTTGTGCCAGTTCTCATTAATATTCAACGAGCTAAGCTGCTTGACTCTGATTGGCCAACAGCTATCCAATGAGAGCCTGGCTATCAGCATCCTTTACCCAGCGCAACTGGGCGAGCTCATGAATAGCAATGAGCTCAGGCAACACCACGTCAGACTGACCAGCTTTGGTAATTGGCCTGATTTCTCCTCTTATTTCTTTTCAGTGGCTAGAGCTGACAGAGGAGGTAGCAGTTCATTTTCACATTCACGACATAACACAAACACATATGGACCTAACATTTAAAAAATACAAGTAAAAGCGGTTTTGTGTGGCAGGGCACCTTTAATATTCTCTCCTTGTAAATAATGAATGGTTTACAGAGGCTGGAAATAAGCTGTCAGTAGAAAGCTGAATATGTTGCGCAATTGTCAGGATTATCAGTATACGACTCATAGCGAGACATACTGTTTGATGTTCTGGAGTGATTTACTGGTCTGGCCCACTTGAGATCAAATTAGGGGTATGTGGCCCGTGAACTAAAATGAGTTTGACACCCCTGATCTACAGTATACTGTAGTAGTGGTAACAACTGATAATTCCACTTCATATCTAACTTTCAAAGTATTTGTACTTTTAGATTCCCTGTAAAAACACATACAATTATAAGAGAGCTTATACTGATTTCATTTCCATTTGGATTTTTAATATCTTTTGTTAACCTTTGGGTTTTACTATTTGCTTTTGCAACTGGTAGGTATATTATTACTTGTTAATTTAATTACTAATATGATTACTTAGGATTTATATTCTATACTTCAGTGTCATGCCACCCTGCTTCTTTAACCAAAGTCAAAATTCAGTGGTGCTGAGTTCGCAGTAAACTTTGAACAGTGTATTTGTTTTTACAATTACAAATAATAGAACTCAGGTACATTGGGAGCAGGAGGCCTTTGCGCCATTGGTTACCCTTAAATATGTGCTTCACAAAAATCTGCTAGGGGACTATACTTTCAACAAGTGTATGCATTTACATGTAGTGTTAAATACGCAATCTTTGCATGCTATACATCTTGTTGCTGTGAGCTGACGATTCTAATTTTAATTCATTAGAGTCAGCTCGTTTGGCTCACAGCAAAACCCAGCGTTAGTCAGACAGCACCATGTGTTAGAGAGGATGGAGAATAGATGCTGCCTCAGCATCCAGAGCTTCGCTGCTCTGCTTGTTAGACTCCATGGATACACATGTAATGGTTCAGCTGGGACAGGGCCACAGGCTCTTTATGGAACAGTATGTAACATATGTGCACATACATACAATAACCCACATACATTTGGATCCATTTGTTACTTTACATAGTAGAATGATAGAAAAAAAAATCTGTTCCAATCAGATGAGCAGACTCTTTCTCTGTGCTCTAATTTAATCATAATATAATGTATTTAATATTCTTATTCTCTCATCAATCCTTCGCCGTCACCTCCGGCCTACCTTTTTTACATCATCAGATACTGCGTTAGGGTGGAAGCTGCATTAGGCAAGTATGCACATCGGCAGCCCCAAATGACTAGAAGAGGTAACTATTAAAATGAAGCTGACAAAAATTTAGCATGACATCAACAACCTTCCCTTTGCATCTTGCCCATTGGAGTTTAGCTAAGAACACATTCCTTTTTACAGAAGCAACCAACTTGACTACAGAACTTTTCTATTTGTGTATCCCTTTCTTCTTTCCCTGCGTTTCTACCCTCCACTCCTTTGTGATTCCTTTCTCAATACAATGCAATTACTCACAAGCTACAACCTACAGTTCGCAAAAGACAATTTATATACATTCGGACACAATAGAATATGCTAGCTTCTGCACACTACATTTTCACAAAACACAGTATCTGGTCACTTCCAGCAGTCAAGAGGGGTGGAACTTGTTTTTCCATAACTCTCGCTGCACTCTTCTCCTTTCTTTTTCAAAGGAGCCCTCCACTCGCAGGTGAGCTCTCCCAGGAATAGTCTAACAGCGCTAGCAGGCAGGGTGGTCACGGTGATGCTTGGGCACACAGCATAGCAGCGAGCTGGGTGGCTCCACGCGGCGAGGAGGAGATGAGAGGAAAAGTAGAAAGGAAGGCATGAGAAGGCAGTCTCAGAGATAATAAGAGCAAATGAAAGGAAAAAAGAGGAGAGGATGAGAGGAAGGGGCAGAGAAGAAAAGAGAGGTGAAGAGTGATAGGAGAGGATGGGAAGTGGAGGAAATATGCAGGGGAGAAAAGTGAGGAAGGGAACCGAGGACAAAGTTGGGCAGACTTCAAAGACAAGCAGGAGATTAAACACAGGACCCACTGGGGAGGGAGGGAGTCAGACAGATAGATGGACAGACAGACAGACAGACAGACAGACAGGCAGGCAGGCAGGCAGGCAGGCAGGCAGACAGACAGACAGACAGACAGACAGACAGACAGGCAGGCAGACAGACAGACAGACAGACAGACAGACAGACAGACAGACAGACAGACAGTAGAGCAAAAAGGCAGCAATGGAGAGGGAAGCAGACAGCACATGGATGCGACACAAGGCATGATCATTTTCATTTTTATATTCTAACTGCTGCTACACACCTCAAGTTGGTGGTTTGATCCATTCCTGCTAAATGTGAGCAGCATTCATTCCCATCTGCTTTATTTGCCATCCATTGTGTATCTTTACCTTTGTTTGTCATAATTAAACATAATTTTAATGAGTTAATTGCATGTGCTTATTAGGTAGCATTAACAGAACATGAACAGAAAACAGTAATCAACGTGTGCTTTGGGCAATTACTATTTTAAATATAGTAAACAAAGTAATGTAGAAATCGGACTGCCTGATGATGGTCAATGTTAACTTTTTTTTGGCTGTTTGTGCACACAGCTTTACAGCAAACAAAAATTAGATATTCATATGATTTTTTTTTATATGTGTTTCTTACCCTTTAGGAAGCTATTTCTTTCTGTAAAATACGAAAATCTGATACATCTATAAAATTCATCACAATAAACATTAAGTGTACATATTTTTGCAAAAGCTCCATTATTCTTAAATGTGGTATTCTATTTGCAGCAAGTTTCAAGAGTCTACTAATTGATTTTCACATTATATGGAAATGAATGGATACTAATGATTACAGTAATTTGAAGTATACATGAAGTTGTAGTTAAGGAGAAAATTCACTGGTACTCATGCAACACACAGGCTGCAGTTCATGAAAACTACATTTAGTATCATACATGCAAAGTTACAGCATCCTTACACAAAAAAACTGATCAGTCACACAGATTCATGTATGTATTTAAAAAAAAACATGCGCATACATAAACTTCAACGTGCATACCTCATGCAAAACCACACACACATACACAGGACTTAACTTCATTACTGCAGAACACCCACTCACTCTGTACCAAAATCAGGTTTCGGCCTGCTCGGTTTATCTCCCGGCTGGTGACATCCATCACGGCAGCCATGACTGTGATGAAGAAGCACAAATCTGATAGCTGCATTGATTCATTCCATTATGAGATTACTGGCAGGCTTCAATCCAGTAATGCAGCATTCATATTCTGTCAGTGGTGATTGGTGTTACAGAATATGGCTGTTCACCTTCGTATGGTCTTTTATTAAATCGATAGCTGGAAACACAGTCTGAGTTCTCATCGATAATTGCTAAGAAGGATGTAAACTCAGGGATGATCAATAATGAGTCATTTAATGAGATGACTAAGTACTGAAAAGTAAGATAAGTGTCAGGCAGAGTGTGGAATTGTAATTTTTCCTACACACATTATGATTTCAATAAAGTGAACAAATGTTTTTTTATTGTTTTTTTTTTTATCTAAAGTTAGGGTGTTTGAATGTTTGGTATAGCTAGGTTTATTCTTAAATGAGTCTGGGATCAGGTCCTTGAAAGGACCCCCAACCCATTTCATTCCACTGGAAGGTCAAATATTGAGTGAACTCTAATTTACAGCTGTTAGAAGTGCCGTGCTTGAGGGCCAGTTTCCAGTGTTGTTGGGCACTGAAGAATTGCTGCAAGCAACTTCTGGAAAAAAATACTGCTGATGTCCTGCTACAGCTACACTTTTTATTCCATAACATGAGTGTGAAAACAGCCTATTAGCCAGTGAGGCTGCACTCTGTAAGGCTGATGTGCTCCTAATGGTCCCTTTGGGTGCACTGGAGAGTCCCAATATATCAGTCCAGCTCCCTCCTCAGCCTGTCTTCGTTTTCAGGCCCTTCTTCTGTGGCGAGGACAGCAGCTGCAACGATCATCTGGTTAGAGAAAAGGTGCCTTCAATTTTACCAGAATATTGCTGTAGGTCAGACAAATATACTGTATTAGAAAACTTTTGCTTCCAAACAAGCTTTCCACCATTTAAAAACTGCTGCCCCGTTTAAAAAAAGATGCAGACAACTTATGTAATTTATATAATAATAAGAATAGTAAAAAATGTGCCCTTGTGTGATAAAATGCCAACATTTATGGTTTTACAAAACTAAAACTAATATTTAATGAGTATATACAGATTTCACGAATGTCAAATTATGTACTAAATAATATTCTAATTCTCAAGATTTCCAAATCTATACACTTTTTATTTATTTTTCATTTTTTATTTATTTATTCACACGTCATCATGGTATCATTAAAACACAATTTCAGAAGGTACAATGGTCATATCTAGGCCGCGTGAAATGGACAACCCCAAAAAAGCTATTAAAAGCTTTTCGGAACTTTAACACTAAAGGTAAACGTGGATTTATTTTGGATCCATTAAAGTTATGAAACTCCATTTTGGAGTTTCATGAACATCTGTGGGGGACTTTAAAAACACTACAGGCCAAAACTGACCTTTAGAAAGTCAAATATAATTTTGCCTGATCAACAAAGTGGGAGTTATGTGACCAAATATTCCCACAAGTCTTTTTGCTTTATTGGTGGGCTCACATGTGGATGCAGACAATTGGTGCCACAACAACTCATGAATTGAAATGTTCCATTTAGACTGTTGTAATTTCTTGACCAATGATACAATATGGATTCCTTTTGTCGTGGCGCATGTCTCACCCACACTTATCCGATAACTTCCATAGCTGAGACGTGCTCCACAATCCACGCCCACGCTTCTGCATGCATTAAAATTTGGGAAACAGCTGTGATGTATGTGCATTTATTTCTTTTTAATTACATATTTCCCATGAAAAGGTGAGCTGCAGGCACAGTGTAGCTGGGCCCGTGAACACAATTACAATGTGGATATCTGAGAGGTGCTTGAATGAACGGAGACAGTACAATTTTGTAAATATGCAGATGTGTTAATTTACAGTCACAACACCACAGAATAGGGACACACAGACCAGAAGAATAATATGCTTGTTAAATATGGGATTATTAAGAATCCAACCTGTCTGTGTGTGTTTTGCGGGATGTGGAGTGGCTTGCTTTGCTTTTCAGACTTTTTATGCATCTGAAAACTGTAAACAAGTACAGGTTTCTAAAAGTACAGGTTTATTGATTACGCTTTGAAAATATTCCCCAGAGCAAACAGCCCAAAATCAAACAGCTTTGACCTGATGTTTATTTCATGACTCTATGGATCTCACTGATTGCATGGGGCTGTAGTACGTTACCACAAAGCAGTCATTCACTTTTAAACACTTTACAAATGTTGACATAACTACGATTAACCTCTTAAATATTAGGTTTTATTTAACACCATATTCCACACAGCCAAATACTAATATCAGTAGAACAGACTGCAGTGAACTCATTTTGACTATGTTTGTCTCAATTGCATTTGATGTATATGTGCTTCTATTTTAATCAGTATGCAGCAGCTGTCTATACATCTTTCTACAAATCTTCCTCACCAAACTCAGAGAAAAGTATTTATGCTCCTCCCTTAATAAGCAGATATTGTCTTGCTGAAATCAGAAAAGCTCTTACCCTCCAAACTGTTGGAAGAACACTATTGAAATTGAAAGAATACTATTCACTGTCATTGTGTAATGTAGTATTAAGATTCCCCTTCATTGGAACTAAAGGCGCCCAGAACATGGAACCATGGAAAAACAGCCCCAGACCAAAAGTACACAAACGTATGAGGACAGGGGTCAACTTGAAAATACAAAAAAAATTATATTGTCTATGTAATTGCAACATCCCCAGTTAAAGTCCCCTACTACTATCCAATGGACAAAAACGCCCAAAATGTTTATTGCACCACAGAGCGCCACAGGAGGTTGTTCCTGCATTTATGTTCAATAATTATTTGGTGCAATAATGTATTAGTTACATAGTTGCAATATCTGTTATTTATTCACTGCTGCTACTTAAAGGGATACTTCACCGATTTAGCATTCAGCTTTGTATCAGTAGAAACCCGGTAGTATTTCTGAATGACCGTGCGTCCCTCCCTCATATCCCCCTGAGACAGGAGATCTCTGCATTGGGGGGTCTGGAAAAAATCTTCCAATGACGTAAAATGACGATTTTTTGCGTCATCGGAAGATTTTTTGGCCAGAGCAAAAGACTACAGCCAGTAGTGGGACCTACTTCCACATGTTTTAAACCCGCCCATCACCCGAAGCGAGCCGATCTCAGCCGGAAAAAAACGAAATGTCAGCCATCTTGAATCCTCGCTAAACAGGGCTCTGCTCATAGGCTCTGCTCTATCTTCTCAGCAGCAAACTTTTACAACAATTATGTGCATTCAAACTACCGCACGTGTACCACCGGGATACATCGGTACAGATCGGAGAATATGCAGGAAACGTTATTACAGACTGAATAATCGGCCCACTACGAGAGCTTCGCCTGCACGGAGACCAGCGGTCTTGTCAAAGCCCCGACCCGGGGAAGTGGACATCCTCATCGGCCAAGTGGGAAGGTAACGCTAGCCGGGGAAAAGGCACATCCAGAGCGAGCTAACGCTAGCCGGCCACCTGTCCCACCAATCCTGCTTGCAAGTGTCCGTTCATTAAACTACAAACTGGACTACATCCAACTTCAACGATGCTCCCAACGCGAGTTCAGAGACTGTGTTTTTTGCTTTCGTGGAAACATGGCTGAACAACAGTGAACCGGACTGTCCAGCTACCAGGCCTGCTAGCCCTCCGACGATACGAGCTAGAGATGCTCTGTATGAAGGTGGGCTGTGTTAACACGGACTGGTGCAGAAATGGGGTGATTTGTATCCAACTAACTGCTAACCGCTGGAGTTTGTGACAGTTACATGGCGACCATTCGGCATTCCACGCGGCTGTGTTTATACTCGGTGTTTACAGCCCACCAAGCCTAATGCTGGTATGCTTAGCTGAACTTTACGGAGCCTATAATGTGTGTGTGCACTAAAGATAGCCTGTTTCGTATGTCGTTATTATATAATGTAGTTTTTATATATTTTAAATGTGTAACCACTTGAGCCACGATGAAACGTTGTTTCGTGTATATGGTTAAAATAACAATAAAACACATTGAGTTGAGTTGAATGCCTCGCTGTCTGTCTCTCTGTCAATCGGTATAGGAGGCGTGGCTTGGGAGTGGACTCAAAGCAGCGAAGCGAAGTGCATTCTGGGATTTGGTGTCTTTCATCCATATGAGCCAAAAACACATTTTCTGGCTTTTCTTGGCCTCAATTAAATTTTTTTTTTCACATTTCTGCTACATAAGTGACCCAATTTAAAGATATATTCAGCTTTCCAGCGGTGAAGTATCCCTTTAAGCCCAGTTCAGACCAAAGATTCGCAACGAGACAAAACCGTTGTAGAACGTCGCCGGTCTGAACCAGCCCGTCTCAGCTTGACTCAAGCCAGCTGATGGTTTCTCTGCGACTCAGCTGTCCAAGTCGCAGAGGCTGGTTACACAGTGCGTTCCATTTAACTCGGAACTTGGAAGCCGGAGCTGGGAATGACGTCACAACCGAGTTGAATACGTTTCATTTACAAGTCGGATTTTCATTGTTTTCATTAGCTCTAGCCAGGTTAGCCACTGTTAGCAATACTCATTGATAACAACGCATTACGCCGTTTTTTGTGCATACAAACAGCGTAACATGTCCACAGACAGAAGTTGAACATGTCTGTGTGAACGACTGATTTAGTGAGACACAAATAAGACAGAAGTGCTTATAACTTTATGTTACTACAGCTTTCACAACTGTTGATACAGGGGACAGCCATGTTGGATTTTTAACTCAGGCTACTGTGAGGTTGTCCGATGGTGCGTTCTATTATTTATCCATGTCAGAGTTCCGACTAGGAAGACAGACGTTGCCTAGCAACACGCACCAACACGCCCCCTTTCCTCAGATTTCCGAGCTCGGAACTCGGACAATCGTGAAGACACACTGGACACGCAGGACATACTGTTTTTAACCTAATCTTACTTTACTTCTACTTAACGTTTTTATTTCTTGCACTGTAGCTATGTTACTTTATAGACTTATTGACTCGTTTTTGTCTTTCAATCAATCAATAAAGTATTCTGATTCCGATTAAAATGTTTTTTTTTTAATCACTGAATCAGTATTTGTATTTTTAGAAGATGTAATTGTTATTGACAATGTATAAGCCTTTATTAAAGGGACCTTTGATCAAGATGTACACCACAAAGTGGCATATTATCCCTATGGATAATAAACAGAAAGCCATGCAAGAAACTGTGGCAACAGCTTTAGCCAGAACTTTCCTTGATGATTAGTTTTGCAGCCCAGAATCAGTGTGAGTCTCTAAATTGGTCAGAATCAATAATCTCAAGTGAGACTCTGTGATGTTTTCTGCTAGAACCTGCATCAGGTGTCACCAGCTGGTCCGCACCTCTCAGCACTGTATCCTAGCAACGCCACATGCACTTATGTTCGAACACTCCTGTTTAATGAAAGCAGTGTATGGTCCTGTGTTCACAGTGTTACATTCTAATTTCAACCAAAACACAAAAGCATTTGAGTGGCCACTTCTGAACACATAATCTAAGTGGCCACTTGACTGACTGTTAACAGGACGAGTGGCTTGGGTTTAGACGGAACATTAGCTTACTATAACTGTGTGGTTACACAGAAATGCTCCACAGACTCGGATTCTCTTAGACTTTTCCTTTGCTCCTCAGTTACACAAGCTCCAGCCTTTGGGTTTCTCATTTATTCAGTGAGTCATTTATGCAAATTAAGTCATGGCACATCCTTGCCAAAAGATTCCCACAGCGGGCCACAGGTATTTATAGTGACTGCATTAAGAAAAATAAAATAAAAACTAAGATGAGCATGGATGCCAAGAACTGAAAGTTGCTGCAACAACTTACATCTTGGCACATGATTAACCCAAAGTCATTTCCACGTTGTTGTTAACAGGATGTGTCTCAGCATTAGCTCAGCTTTTGAATGTTGAAAGTGAAGTATACTCCATCTGTTAATTACCTGATGTGTTGGCCATGAACTGATAGCAGCTATTCTGATTACACATCTTCGCAGCCAAATTTCACAGGGTGAGGCGTGTGCTCTGTAGTCACCGCTGTGTTGGGACGGAAAACAATAACACACAGTGATGTTTATTTCAGTGATGTTACTGCTCGTCCCGTGTTGTAAGTTTTAGTTTTACTGAACCATGTTCTGTGGAAAAATGTAATAGAAAATTAAAAAAGAAAGATTGAAGACGGGGTGCAATGAGATGCATACATTTTACATAAAAAAGCCAGGAAGTAGTAATAATTGCAGAGGTGTCGGACTGGGGGTGGAAAGGAGACTGAGTACCCAGGGCCCTCATGTGAGGAGGGCCCAAAAAGATGCTAGAATGAATAGCTGTGGATGTGGGGAGGGGCCCATAGAAAAGGCCTTTCTACAGGGCCCAGAATGTTGTGCTACGCCCCTTGAATAAGTGTATAGTTTGGAAGTAAAAAGATGAAATTAAAAACGCTACTGTAACACTGAAGCAAAGCCCTTACATTATTATTACTGTTCATTATAGTTATGTATAATCTGAAAAAAAAGTTAAATCTAATGACAAATGTAAAATATGTTATGATAAATGATGCTATGCTAATGCAGATAGCTGATGGGGGTGGGTGATGTAATGGTATGCTCTGGGCAGGTGTGTAGAGCTGTTGGTAACAGCATGGCACATTGCTTAAGTACTTAGCCAGATGTGCGCATATCATTACTCGATAATAATAACTGCTGAACATTCCTAACAAAAGCTGTGTGTGTGTGTGTGTGTGTGTGTGTGTGTGAGATGATTTTTTTTGTCGAAGCAAATGTTCTTTAAATCCCTTTCACACTCTGGATGATCTCTTTATCCTGAACACACAATTATAATGAATACATTTACCCCCACTCAACCTTGCTCCTATTTCCCACAGTAAACCCTTTTCTATTAGACGTTGATTGAATTTAATCTCAGGGGTCGAGGTCAGAGCTGCCCTTGCAATTGTGTTACCTTACGAGTATTGCAGGGGGCACCTACTAGTTATGTTTAAGGGCACCCAATCAAAGCATCCATCATATTCTGCAAATTATTACTCATTTCATATTCATCATATGCTTAGATCCTTCATCAGGTCACACATGTCTGTTCCGTGTGTCAAAGGCTGAATTTCAATGAGCATTCCAATACCTGTGAGCTTTGATTAAATATGCAGGGTATTACTCTTCTTTCCACTGTTGTGTCCCCTTTGTAATTTAGCATAAAAAGACCCTCTATTTTAATGATTTCCTCGTTTTGGCATTTGATTTTGTAGTAGTTTGGGGTGTTTAGGACGGTTTCTGTTTATCAATTTGGATATCTTAATATCCCTCAGCGAGGGGTGCTCGCTGGATTATTTGTGTATGATGTGAAGCCATCTAAGGAAAAGACCTGCAGTGGAACCGTAAACAGGGTTAAGGGTTCAATCCCCAAATGTGGTCGACACAAAAAAACACATCCACTCAAGTTACAATGAGGTCCTTTGGATCAAAACAGCTATCCCTGATTTATATTCACTTGATGCTTAAATAGGTCCTTAAAGTGTGTTCCTTCGGCTACCAGCTGAATAGTAAGTATGCCAGTGCCAGTAGTTGGGATTATCACCCATGAGCAGCCACTGAATATGGATCATTAATGACTCCCTCTATCTTTCTCTTTTTGTTTCAAGTGAGGGCCTGATCCCTACACACACCACTGGGTAAAATACTAGCAACATGATTACACAAAATGCTAACAGGTTCATTCCTGAGAAGTTCAGATCACATCTGACGATGTCCTCGCCATGAGAATTGACACACAGGTGTTTGTTGAAATGCTGAAAAACATGCACGATCATTCCAAATCAGTTGTGGTTGAGGTGTAAAGTGTAAAGGGCTAATACACTTAGTTAGGCAACAAAAATGGTTAAGGTTAGGCAAACAGGTCCCAAAGGTCCCATATTGTGAAAAGTGAGATTCCCGTGTCTTTTTTATTATTATAAAGTGCTATATAAATACTGTGAAAGTATCAAAACGCTCAATACACAGTCTATATCCAGAAACGGTCCCTTTAAAACGAGCCGTCGGGACTTCAAATTAAGTGATGCTACAGTGCTGTTACAGTCATTCCCAGGCTGCAATAACGGTGCAGAGATGTTGAGGGCACAGATGCGCAAGACCTGGATATGCTGACCAATCAGAACAGACTGAGCTTTTTGGGGCGGGGGCTTTAAGAGACAGACGCTAAGACGGAGCATTTCTGACAGAGGATACATACAGGTATATTCAGAAAGGCAAAGGCAAAAAAGGCAAAAAATAATGTGTTTGTGTTTTAACATTAAAGCATGTAAACATGTTCAAGTAGAAAGCCAGAATAGAAGTATGGACCTGAAAATGAACATAATATGGGACCTTTAATTGCAGGTCTGTGACGTAAGATGTGCTATACGCCCATCCACCTGCGTTGGTACTGAATATTAGCACAGTGCATTAATTGTGACCTGCCACATTTTCTAATATGAACCTTATTTCTACGTTATCAGGCTGCATCATATATCCGTGTTTCAAATTGATACAGATCCACAATACAAGTTATGTATTCATAAAAAAAGGCTAGTTTCAAATTCTTTTAAAGAATGATGGATTAACCCACAAATGGTGACAACAGATAATATCAAGATGTGCTGTCTTAAATTGCCACAACCTCGAGACAGGCAGCATCATATACCAGCCACCTAATCTCCATGTTACAGGATTGAGTGTGTGAATTCATATCCGTCACTAAGGGTTATCAAGGTGCCACCTTCCATCACATGTGTCTTTTAATTAGGCTTAGCTTATTCTTATCTGTGAAGGCCCAAAGTATTGATAAGATTGCTGTGGAATGGAAGGTCTCTAACAACACCCATCCAGAGTAATCTCACTGTCCCTACTGTGAATCAAAATGTCAATAATGTGCGACATTACCTCATGTATTCTACAATTTCTTTCTTCTGGTTTAAGGAAGACTCATGCAGCAGCTAACTGGACCATAACAGTCAGTATGTTATAAAGAGCATAGAGTAACAGTGATCAAAGTGTTTGTGTGGTCAGAAAGGGAAAAATTAATACATTCAATATTAATTAATTATACTTACATAAAACAAAAAAATATATAAAAAATTGTAAAACATAAAAAAGTCACTAACTTTCAGTGAGGCATGAATGTACACTATTGTTCAATATTGCAATTCACAACCAGAATGAAGGAGCTAAACATAGGTGTCAAAAAGTAAAACAGTAATATAATAATATTATAATATATAATAACAATAATAGTAATATTTAGTTTTCTACATGGGATGTTACATTTTAAATTGGATATATATTTAAGTATAAGTATCATTTACTGTTATACAAAAAAGATAAAAGTCCATGTACTGTCAACCATAGTACACAATGTATTTTCTAGAATATATACAGTGATATTGAATATCAGGTTCTGATTTCCTCCTGGTGTGACAGAACAGTGTTATATGGTTAACATATCCTGTTTCATGTTTGTTCATTGCCTGGGTCCAGACCTTTGAATCTGCCCCCTCCACAGAGTTGACTGATTTGTTTAGCATCATGACATGAAACAGCAGTTTCTTGGTTCACCGTGGGGGGAATAACATTTAGCCAATCAGTGCCACGGGCGGGACTAATGCCAAGCTCTTTTCAAGCTGTCCCAATATCGCCCAAAAAATCTTTGCTTCATTCCACTTAGATTCAGGAAGATGTTGGTCTTTAGTGATTGGTTAGGAAAAATAGAATTACCCTCCGCCACAGAAATCGGTTAGGGTAGAGGCAATGTCAGACTGAAGATTGAAATGGAGTGTAACGAGTTGACAGTTCTGTCTGATATCAGGAATGTGTTTCACCTGCAGGATCAGCGCTTACTGGATAATGTTAGTCTGAGGAAAGATCTGATTTGACAACACAGATTTATCGATGCAAAACAGAACTTATGATGGACCTGGACACATTCTCAGTGTCCTCCATCCAATAAACAATCCAAGAACACTTAATCATAACTTAGATTTACAGAGAAGAGGCTCCGAATCCACAATTCCCTCAAGCACATAGTTGAGTCTTGGAAAGTCAAGTACAACCATATGCAACAAGTTCCCTGAATCAATGTGCTGATGGTCTCTGTCAAGAAAACAACAAGTGGGTGGAATACCCTAAAGCTTAGAGGTTCTACTAAATACATAATAACATTCCTGCTCATGTACAGTTTTGTAAACATTTGCTCATATTGCCACAGGTTTGATGTCTCCTTCCCACTTATATGACTAAATTAACTGCCTGTTTGAGCAGCAGCAAATTGGCATCTTACTCTTTTCGTTTATCCTGCTCCTCTCCTCATCCGCCCTTCTCGCTGATGTTCCTAAATGAGCTGGCCATTGCAGTAGCAGCAAATCATTAAGACAAAGCAGAGAAGGTCAAGTGCTTTATAAAGACGAGGGACAATTAGAAACCCGCCGAGACAATGTAGCTCTGAAAAGGTTAGCGTACCCTTCTAGCATACACACATTCGCACAAGCACACACATATCCGCATGCAGGCTCTAATGCACACATGCCAAAAGAAGCTCCAGAGGGATAGAAAACACACAAAAGTTACAGATAAACAGACCAAAACATGTACATGGGTTGCAAACATGTACAAACAGGATTGCACTGAGACTGAGAACCACATTCACACTCATCACAAATCCCAAAGAACAGGCTCATGACCATAGCCTGCATGTGTTAATAACCAAATAGTTACCAGGGGTTACATGCCAGACACACAAACAAATTACACAATATCTATAGCAGTGTGAAGCATTTAAAAAGACATAACAAACTATGATCTTAATGAGCACAGAGGACAATTTTCCCATATTGGCACTTCACAAAAGTACTGTAATGTTACAAAAAAGGTCCCGAACAGCAATTTTGTATCTGCTGTTTTATGATCCCCGCTAAGTCTGGCCTGCAGTATATATCCAGAACTGACTTCTCTAAAGTAATGTGCTCATCAATATTAAAGACTTGTTTGTACAGCTTGTGTTTCCTTGTGATTTGAGAGTTGGCCAACTACTGTAGCTGGCAGGCTGACCGCTTGTATACCAGCTAGCTTGTTATCTGCCATTTCATTTAGGAGACGTATTTGTAACATCGCATCCTGTCTCATAACCGTTTTCATACTTTCTGTAAACCATGCCTCTTTTAAGCGGCAGTCAGTGTTATTAAGTCATTAGTTGTGCTTGCTTTAATAAATTACAGAATTTCATTTGAAGCGAGCAGCTGGGACCTTCCAAATGATATTGCCTAGACTTTAAATCAAAATCTCCAAATGTAAACTCTAAATAGTACATCATAAAAAGCATTAGCATCCTTTTTAAAAAAATGTCTTTCTTTCTTTCTTTCTTTCTTTCTTTCTTTCTTTCTTTCTTTCTTTCTTTCTTTCTTTCTTTCTTTCTTTCTTTCTTTCTTCTCACTGACTCACTTTGTTTCCCTCTCTTTCTCTTAACCTCAAGCAATGAGGTTGTTTGCTTAATTAGGTGTCAACATCTAGTGACAGTATCTCACTCATACACACACACTAACACCCAGTTTCACTTTCAGCGCCTCTTAATAACAAAGAGAATGAAAAAGGCAAACACAGACATAAAACCATATTCATATCAATCACTTTTATTCTTTCTGCAAACATGCCAACTCATTGTCTCAAACATGTTTTCATTCCAAATCACACAAAACATACTCATATCTCATTAACGTTACCATAATGCGTGCATAGATGCACACACATAAAGCATTAGCATCCTTTTTAAAAAATTAGTTCACAAGGTATTCTGGATATCTTTCCTCTTCGCTAGAGGGGTAAGAAACCAATGCATTCTCCAAATGTCACTGTGCATATAAACAAACCATCAAAGTACAAACATGTTATCTGGCTGAAATGGCAGAACATTTGTATGGGTAGCAAATAAGGAGAGTGTGCAGACTCAGCACTGTTCATATGCTTGGTTTGGCATCTTGTCTCTGTAGCTAAACAGCAAGCAGGTCAAACCAGCAAAGGATGGAAGATGTTGAGACAGTTGAGAAGACAAAAGCCAAAAGCTGAGGTCAATGTATAGGCTAGTAGGAAAAGTCACCAAGGAAAACTGGAGTGAAGATGAGACATGAGATGATTAGAAAATCCCAGAGGACCAGAGGTGTAGTGGTAAAAAAAGAGGTGGGTAAACTATAAATTCTGGTGGACCACGATGTGGTCACCTTTTAAGGTGGGCCACTGCCTACCGGTGTATGTGTATCCTGATGACATCGCTATAGGCTATCATTTGATGGTACTACCAAGGGTATCACTGGTTGTTTCCTCATCATAGGTCACACAATCACTATTCAATTCATACATTAATCTAAGCTCTTGTTAAAGAGACTCGAGAAGGAATAATAGGGTTGAAATCTATAAAGTTTACTAAATGACAAAACAGAGAGAACAAAAATATTTAAGAGATAGAGAGGGAGGCTTATATCCAGGGCTTCCAATGCAATGCACTTGTACATAATGATTAGGGATTTGGGATTATTTTCATAGTCGATTATTCTGTTGAATATTTTCTCGATTAATCGATTAGTTGTTTGGTCTATAATATGTCAGGAAAATGTGGATCAGTGTTTCCCAAAAGCCCAGGATGACGTCCTCAAATGTCTCATTTTGTTTCTGCTCCTGTAGAAGCTAGAGGTCTGTATGAAATCAACCTTGTTACTAGAAAAACATGTTTTTAGCCGCAATCTTATGGAGAAAAACTACACTACCCACAGTCCTAAGCTTAACAGCGACGCCTCTGACTGGTTCAACTCGCTGTTTCCATAGAAACGTTTACCGTACCCGCAAAACCGCGAACGGCGATAACATTAACTAGCTAGGTGACTAGCAAAGAGAGCTTGTTGTCACAAACTTCCAGTGGTTTAAATGTCAGAGAATGCATATAATTACATCCAGTTATTTATCTGATAATGTATCCTGAATTTTACTTGTAACATGGGCTAATGGGAACAGGTAGAGGTGACTTGTTGAGTCAGTGGCATGAATCTACTGTGAACCAAATTAACCTAAAAAACATGAAGTTTAGTACTGTTTTTCGAGCTCACTCACTTTGGGCTTGTAGCCGAGGCCGTTTGCTTGCATCAGGAGGAGGGCTGCTGTCTTGACGCCGCTTAAAAAATTGCCGGACATCTATTTTTACAATTTATTACATGAGACATGTAGGCTAATTTGGGCTAGTGACCATGGATGTATTAAGAGAACTGATGAATCTTAATGCAGTCTGCTGCTTTCTGCTGGCTACGCAAGATATGCTCGATGGTGTATTAAGCCCCCAACGTTGACTTCAAGGCAGCGCTGCGACCGTTGACTTAATTCAAGGCACCTAACTGTTGCCTAATCCTAGTGCCTTCCAGGCATCGCTGCCTGGAAGGCGACGTTGTGGGCTTTAACAAACAAACACCGCAAGAGATTGGTCAACACTGACAGTAAGCAGCGCAATATGAAAGACTTCGTCTTAGGTTTAACAATCTATGAAACTAATAATGAAAAATATGAAACTAAAACGACATAAGCTTGATTTAAAATGGCTTAGGAACTATAGGCTATTTAGAGGTGGATAAACACAATTTAGAGGTGGATAAACTCACTTTGGAGGTGGGTAAACGCTATTTCCGAATTTCGGGAGGTGCGTAAACGGCGTTTACGTGCGTTTAGCCTCCACTACATCCCTGCAGAGGACATATTAGCACTAGAGGCGGTCATCATGGCGGTATCATCAGCTTAGTTAGCAGCCATCTTGGTTTGTAACCTGCTTTCATGTAGTGAATGTTGGAATGGAGTTGTTTTTCCAATTAAGCACTTTAATCACCACTTAAACTCAATAAATATACCGTGCATTAAAGTAACCATGGACACGCAGAAGGGCAGAAGGGACAAGCCCATCATTTTTTTAAGTTTTCTTGTTTAGCTCAATACTGCATACATGGGTAAAAAACGTGTTGTTTAGGCTAAGAAAAGAAAAACTCTGATGAACCCCCAAAAAGTCCATCTAAGTCTTTCTCCCTTGTCATACCTGTTTTCTTATCAAGTTCCATTATTTGCATTCAGACCATGCAGTATATCCTGTATTCATGAACCTGCAAACAGGATAAGCCCAGAATGATTTCCTATGGACTGTTATGCGTGTTCTCACTCAGAAGTGATGGCACTACTCTAATATTGAGCTCAGAGCGACGTGAAAGTTCAGACAAATATCAAAGATTAGGATCTTGGTTCTCTGATGTCTAGCTTAAGGAAAGTCTAGTTCATGTTCAGTAAGACTGATTAGACTGTGACTGATGTGTGGGTTGAATCGTTACATGGATAGGCATTACTAATTTCATAGACCTTGTGAATAATTTACAGTGTGGAGGTTGTTATTGGCCATAGGTATAAAATGTATTATTATCAAGTTGCTAACAACGAAAATAGCACTTATTTGCACGTATTCATTTTCAGCCTGTTCATGAAAACATCAACTGTGCTGTGTGTCTGAGAGCAGTGGATGTGTTGTCAACCTTTAAAGCTTTGTCTTGAGGACATTTAATGGGCCAGTAAGATAATGGTTATGTCGCAAATACACAGCACCTGCAGCTATTCAAAGAGCAATTTCCATAACACACAAAAGACTTGCACATTTTCATACAACAGAAAAAAGTGTATATGTGGCACTGAAAGCTCGTTTAGGAAAGACTGCTGTGCAGGGTGCCCTGCAAACCGTCCTGTACCCGCCTACGCTGAAATCAACGAACCAGGAAATCTTTTCTTGCAAGGCCATTAAACCAAATCGTTCTTCACTGAAGTAAATATCTATACCGAGTAAATGTCGAGTCATGATTTTTTTGTTCTCTCTACATGAGAAAAAGTAGGTCTGACTCATGAATGTGACATGTGAGGTGGAACTCTTCTCAGCACCTGAATGGCAATGCAAGGTCCTCACAAACGACACATGCATATGTACCAAAGAAAAAATGATCAACCTTGGGATACATTATTTACAACAAGTGGTGTAATTTATGTTTTTGGTTTACCCACCCTTCCCTTAACCTGCCTCGTCTACTGTTAAAGAGAACATTCATAGGCTGCTTAAATGTACAATTTTGAACTTATTTGTGATGACTGCAAAAGTAGCAACAGTGTGGAAACAATGTAAAGGGGTTGCTTGGAGCACAGTGGAGCTTTTTAACCTCCTTTAGCTTGTTGTTTTTGTTTTATGGCACGTTGACTGCACAAAGCGCACAAGGCAAAGCGAGACTAGCTACTACCTGGCGAAGAAAGGGAAACATTTACAAATATACCAATACAAGTAAATTATTTTACTATTTTACTAAGTAATTTCACTATTTTACTATTTACTGTAGCTTTAATCTTTTTACCGTCTTCCCGTTCTCTGCACTATGTTCTTAGTTTAATGTGTGTTGTATGTTTGCACTATGAAGTAGCACTTTTAATTTCGTTGTATGTATTTACAATGACAATAAAGTCAATTCTGATTCTGATATAACTGCTAAAAAGTTAGATATTTGTCTCATGAGTTAGTGGAGATGGAATCGGAGCTAAAAGCAGAGAGAAAATTGGGCTTACATTCATCAGGTGGACTGAAGCATGGCTGGTCCTTAAATGTGCTATCATCAATTAAAAGGACACAATATGTAATAATATATGATTAATATAAGTCTGTGTTTTACTGCCCCTATGTGGCCACAAATCAATAAACGTAGTAGGTCAAGAGTTAAAGTAGGAGTTAAGAAGTAAATGTAGTCAATGAGGATTCATAAATATACAGTATAATAAGAATGCATCCAAATCAAACAATGGCATAGTACACACACATACCCACAAACAGCTCCAGGCCCTCCAGGCTGCATGTTCATAATGTTTACAACGGTCTGTTACTCATGGATGAAATGTAAAATCATCTATCAGATCTCAGAATCTGTTTCTTGTCTCATCTCCTCCTCCTTCCATCTCTCTCCTCTCTTTATCTCCCCCTTCCATTTCCTCGAATCATTCTCAGCTCTCCTTATTTCTTTCACCCCATCTCTCCTCAGCTTTTAGTTTTCCTGTCACGTGTCTTTACCTTTTACACTTCTGATTGTTCCATCTCTGTCTTTCTCTCGGCCTATCTTTCAGGGTCATGGTATATTTCCCTGGGTGTTCGCTCACACGATTATCTCATGTTGGCGAGCAGGCCCTGCGGTAGAATTAATTGCATCAAACATTGATAACGGAGACAAGGGGAAGGGGAGGGGAAGCACTGATTACATTTGGCTTCAGTCAGATAAATAGCCTCAACTAACAACAACCACCATCGCTAATATCCTTCCAGCAGTCTTTTCTTTCTCTTTTTGTATCCAGCCCACTTCATTCTTTCTTTCTTTCTTTCTATCTTTCTTTCTTTCTTTCTTTCTTTCTTTCTTTCTTTCTTTCTTTCTTTCTTTCTTTCTTTCTTTCTTTCTTTCTTTCTTTCTTTCTTTCTTTCTTCTCACTGACTCACTTTGTTTCCCTCTCTTTGCCTTAACCTCAAGCAATGAGGTTGTTTGCTTAATTAGGTGTCAACATCTAGTGACAGTATCTCACTCATACACACACACTAACACCCAGTTTCACTTTCAGCGCCTCTTAATAACAAAGAGAATGAAAAAGGCAAACACAGACATAGACGTAAAACCATATTCATATCAATCACTTTCATTCTTACTGCAAACATGCCAACTCATTGTCTCAAACATGCACACACACACACACACACACACACACACACACACACACACACACACACACACACACACACACACACACACACACACACACACACACACACACCATGCAGTGTCACATTGTATTTGAGCCCTTCAGGGGCGAAAGATAGCTCACGAAATTAATTGAAATGCCTTTCATAGCAACGCACTGCTGAAGACATAACAGCACTGGGACAAATGTAGCATCGTCATTGTCTCGCAGACAATTGATCTTCACACTGTTCCACTACTGGTTCCAGATATAACTGTCTCATACGTCTAATCTCGTGGAACATAGTTCAGGATTAGCAAACTAAATCATTCACCCTTTCAGAGGCCTCATCTACACACTCTTATATCCAGATACATTTCAGATACACATTATGCACCCATTTAATTACCACACACTATGCATCTCCATGCTGACTGAAACATAGATAGTCCCCAACACACCACAGTCCAAAGCTGCAGCTCAGGTGGGAGAAGTCAACGTTTGCAACTTTTTCCTAGAACGTTTCAAACACACAGTCTGAGGTAGTCTGATCAATTTGAATGGAATAATAGTTTCTTGGGTGCATTTCAACTGGGCAGTTTCGTATTGAGATATCAAGATATCCTCAAAGTGTAAAAACTCACCCCTCGAGGACATTTTTGTGGGGTTTTACATTCAAATTTACAGAGTAATCTCCCATAGCATCTCATAATACAGGACTGACATCACTCAGGTAATTATGTCAGACTTTACACAGTTCCCTGTATAGCCATAAAGTGTTTGATGAAATTGCTATTTGGTAATCCCCATGATAAGAAAAACAAATTGTGATGTTTAAAACCAGTGCAGTTTAAGCACTGTTTTTCATCATGCAGCTCATAATCCGTTATCATTGATTTGGCTTGGTGAGACACTTCCTCTTCATGGGCCAAATCGTCTGATAATTATACATCCTATCATGTCTGACCAAACAGGTTTTGAAGTGCTGTAGCTTCAACATGAAGCCGTCTTTGTGCCCCAGCAGACAGATACTCAGTAATTACTTGAAATTTAAACCCCTCTCATAAGCCGTAGTGATTACAGTTGCATATCTGGAAACTGATGTTTTTGTAAACAGGAGAATTAAAGTGTGTGACGCAATATGTTATTGCTTGAAAAGAGAATAACCATCAAAGATAAGTAACTGAAGGAGTGACTGCATGCGAGTGCAGCGTGTGGACTTCAGTTTGACATTGGTGTGGCATTGTAGGCTTTTACCCAGCTGCTTCTCTTTAGTCATTCATGGACTACAGGATGGCACATTCCATCGATCAGACATACTATGCAGTGTGTGATCGTAATATCGAAAGGCAACTATTGTAATGTGTTAAAAGCCTGAGAATAAAATTATGATTTTAGACGGGATTTAAAAACAAACTTCTGTTCCAGTCTGATATGTAGAGGCAATTGATTCCACAGTTTAGGGGCTACTACTGCAAAGGCGCAGTCTCCCCTGTTCTTCAACCTTGTTCTTGGGACCAAAAGCAGCAACTGGTCAGCTGATCAATAAGTGTTTTGTACGTAAACAATAGTATCTTGAAATCAATTCTGAAACGTACAGGGAGCCAGTGAAGGAAGGCCACTACAGGGGTGATGTGAGCTTGCCTATGTGTTCCTGTTAAAAGACGAGCTGCACCAACTGCAAGCGTGACTGAGAGGCCTGGTTTACACCAACATAAAGGGCATTACAGTGGTCAAGCCTGGTCCAAATAAAAGCATGTATATTGTTCTCTTCAGCTACAGAAGATGAGAAAAATGGCTGGATCCTGTGAATTCATGGCTATTGCCTAAAGGTATGCTGGGATATATGAGAAGAGCCTGTCCTAACTTCAAAAACATGTCTTGGAGGAAATATGTACTAAAGTAAACAAAATAGCTGAGAAACAACAGAGATTGATGAAATGAAGTTGTATCAAATGTATGGATTTTCATTAAGTGCAAATGTTATTCAGTAATGACAAATTACTAATGCAATCATTTGTTTGAGATTCTTCAGTGAAGATGTTTCTTTATGCTTGAGTGATCTGCGCTCCTTAGATGTTGTTTGTTTGTAATAAGAAAAAGAGGTTTGAATCAAGACACTGCATAACATCTCATTTAAATACTATAGCCACACTTAGGTTTACTGTTATTCCCAATTTAACCATGATTATTTTTTGAACATCTTTTCTCATGTCTGTCATAGTAAATAGGTTTAGAAATCACCCCCAGTGCTCTGGAAACAACAAATATATTCATCCTAGTTATGCTCTTTTCCCCCATGTTGATTAAAATACAGTCTTTGATGTTAGAAAACACCTGAGGAACCTATTACAGCATCTTAACCAGTGTATGAATATGATACATATGGTAAACTATTTAATTTCTTGACAGATTCCTTAATTCTGAATGCCTTACAGTAAAATTGAGTTAATACATGTTCACTAAGAGGCTATGACCCTGGCAACATGACTGCATTTTGTATCCAACTGAGATACTGCACATGGGGGAATCCAGTGTGTAGATTTAAACTGTGGACAATTAATTACGTAGGTTTTGAACTACACACAAAGCAGAGAGAGAGGGTTATTAAAATGGCAGCATGTTCTTTTTTTAACTTGTCAGTTTCACACACACGCACGCACGCACGCACACACACACACACACACACACACACACACACACACACACACACACACACACACACACACACACACACACACACACACACACACACACACCTATCACAGCACATACACTTTTGTGTGTATATCTGTTTGTATTTAAAGTGAAGGTTCACACTGCTGTTCAACTCGGTCTCTCAGGTTCTGATTCATCAGAAAATCACCTTCGTCGTTGTCGATTCCCTTCTTTAACTGATGATGTGGAACATCATTTTGATCATGTTTAACTTATTCCAGAGCCGTTACCTCACTTATGCTTCTGTAAATATATGTTTCCGAAATATTAATATTCTATATAACCAATTATAATAATTGGCATTTTATCTAACATTCATCAACAAAATCAACAAAATGCAATTGTTCCATGTTTGGTATGTATGCAACATTGAAACAAAACTGTATATTGGCGTGCATGTAGAGAACATCACGTTTTAACAATCACATAAAAGCAAACATCTTGCATCAGAAAAAAACATTATTGTAAAAAGAGTAAAAAGCACATTCAGATTTACAGGAATTAGTTTTAAATGATTTCCAGAAGAGTTCAATTTTTCTTTTTGCATTGCCATTTGAACAACACATGCCCAACCTGCTCCAGAGGTTGTGTGCTGGAGGCAACTGTTCACAGCTACAGAAGTGAGGTGTTTCTTTGGTGAATGTGCATGAAGCTTAAATTAAATTGCTTTTGTGGAGTGACAATAATCTGCTCCACTAAGAATCCATTTTAACACGACTTTGGTAGGATGAGGTTGCGTCTGTCCTGACTGAGTGCTGCAGTTACTGTATGTGTTGCTTGTGGTAAACAACATATTTCATTTCCCACAAAAAGGCAACCAACAGCAGCAAATACATCATCAAGAAAGGGCATGGGCAGTATCTGTTGATTAGCCTAGAAATCTAGATGCACGCTAGTGGCAGCAAATGTTATTTGCAGTCAGGGTCGTCTAGCAACAGTTGGCTTGCGAGCTGGAAAAATCAAACTCTAGTCAGGCCAATCACATCGTGTATAGAGTCGGTGGGCGGGCTTAACATAATGACAGCAGAGTTGTGACGGTTCCGCGTGAATTCGCTGCTACTTGAAAACAGAGAAGATGGCTGCTGCTGCTGGCGAACAGCGGTCTTTGGAATCGGCTTTGGCCGCGACTCTGGAAGACCTGGAGTTCAGCTTTTCTCTGAGAAAAGAACAAAGAACGGCACTGAAGTCATTCTTAAAAAAGGAAGATGTATTCGGAGTTTTGCCGACCGGATACGGCAAAATAATTATAATTATAAGTATTAATTATTTAATCTATCAACTAGCATTGCTCTGCCTGGTTGTAGCGCTATCCTATTGCATGCAGAGGGAATTTGAAATACAACCGTTTATCCCGCCCCTCGGATTGAGCCCTGCCAATGGGGAGTGCCCAGACCAACATCTGGATGTGGGTCTGGCTTGTCAGGCTATCGGTTGATGGCACTGGGTCGTGATTTCTGAAACTGAAGATAATAAATTGAATTTATATAGCGCTTTTCATAGACTCAAAGTCGCTTTACAGGGAGCTAGATTAGAAGGTAAAGCAAAACTGGACAATACAAGACAAAACAAAACAAGATATCAACTTACTTGAATACTGTTCATCAGTGCTGCACTTCTATTCCTTTAGTCTTTAACATACATGGAAGTAGAGATTTGGGGTCCCGGTATTTGATAATACTGTTGATCGTTTAGTCTCAATCTTCTTTATTCATATATTTTTTATTTATATTTTTTAAAAAACATAGATAAAGCACTGTTGTGCCTCGCTCTTATGGGTATGCAGAATGTAAAACTGACAAAACAATAGTCTGCCATGAGAGATTTTAGCACTAATATGAAACAAAAGCTTGACAAACTTAAAAAAAACCTAATCATAGCTCTAATGAGATCTCCCAGTTTCTTTTGGCCATTATTCTTCTCTTTTGTTTCATCAGAAACACAGGAGAAAGAGCTCAAGGACAGCCAGGCTGACTTGATGATGCTGAACACCAATAAATCACTACATCCAGACGGTCCTGTAAAGAATGCTACAACAGCAAGAGGGACTTATGGAGAGTTTAAGGAGAGTGAGTCATAACAATTTGTCAAAATCTAATTCAAGCTTTTTTAGCCCTTCATACCAGAGACCCAGATGGGAAATTTAGCGTGCATCCTGGGAACCGGCCTTATTAAAACACACAAGTATTCTTGTGGGGGCCGACTAGCCAAAGGCCCGAGACCCATTATAAATCCCATTCCAACTTTAACAGGGCATTGTTTCATATAGCACCAGAGAGGGTGGTTTTTGTAATGTAAATATGGGAACAATAATGATGTATTACAGTAAGTGGGAGGGGGGTATTTTTGGCTTCTCTTCCAAAAATGAAAATGAATGAATATCATATTCAAGTTAAATAAAGCTTTGATACCAGGGTAACCAGAGCCAGACCGATATATCGGCGGGCCTATAGTATTGGCCGATATTAGGCATTTTCCAAACTATCGGTATCAACAGTTTTAATGGTAGATAAATGAATATTTAAAAAATAAAATAAAAACGGACAAAACACCCTTCAACCATGTTGAGTGTTGGCGTTGTATAGTTTGTCCACCAGAGGGCGCTCTACAACGTCCCTGTTGGCAACACTTGTGTTTAACCCTTTAAGTTTCATATCTTAAGTTTGTATTTTTATACATTTTATTTATCAGAACTTTAATATATTTAGATTTTTGTTGTGTTGTGATAACAAAACAAATAAGTTTGTTTTTAAACTGCATTATCATCATTTTTTAGTGAGGACTCATAAATAACTACAAATAACTAATGTTAGGGAAATCTGTTACGCGTTTCTGGATTTTTTTTAAAAATATGTATCGGCCGATTTATCGACCTTAAAAATCCTTTATCGGTCGGGCTCTAATTAAATATGACGAGCCAATCAGAGGTGGAACAAGAAGTCTGATTATTTACTCTGCCAGGGAGGTTTGTAGGACAGTCTGTGTCAAGCTTGCTTAGATTTGTTCTGTACCACCACAGGAGCAGAGCCACACTGCCAAACCACAACGCACATTGTTACAATAAATGGTTAAAACAATTGACATGAGTGTCCTGACTGAACAACTATGACGCTGAAGTTCCAGTTAATGATCTCATTTAGATAAATGAACTGCAGAGTTCAGATTCTACAGCTGCTCATTATCTTACAAGCTATTAGCCTAATTGAGACACAACCTGTAATAGCCTGATAACTTTTATAGAAGTACAATGTTGGTGCATTTTTTCTGAAAGTGTGACACAACCTAC
This sequence comes from Gymnocephalus cernua, assembly GCA_023631565.1. NCBI lineage: Eukaryota > Metazoa > Chordata > Actinopteri > Perciformes > Percidae > Gymnocephalus > Gymnocephalus cernua. The sequence continues at coordinate 6,025,346 of CM042437.1, read as the reverse complement.
CACATGTAGCTGATCCACTGACGCTTTCAGAAGGAATGTGCATGTGTGGGTGTTTCATTCACAATAATATTTGCTCACAAAAAAAACAGAAATAAATGCAAAGTAGAGGACATTTTTAAAACTGATGCAGATTAAATAAAAGATGAAGGATTCCACCACTGCTACACTTTTTGTACAAACATGTATGAGAAGCTGTTAGACAAAATAAGTGATTATCTAGTGCAGCTCATTACCATGCATCTGTACAATTTAAAGTACATGGAAAAGAATTGAATTGAAGAGCAGCAGAGTGGATGACAGTGACCTACAGGACAGACTTATTCAAGGAGTTTAAATTAAACAGCTCTGATCTTGAACAGGTCAAAATGTACTTGTAATCAATTGTTCTCTGCAAGCTAAAAGTGTTGAGCATTGGCTCCGCTTCACTTGATGTCAAACCAAGAGCATGGCCTTTTACTGCAATGAACATCATGAGTACAATTTAATCTTTGCCTTTTAAAATCATAAGTGCACACACTTGCAAGCAGGATTGATGGGACAAGTGGCCGGCTAGCATTAGCTTTCCACCTAGCCGCTGAGGATGTCCCCCTACCAGGCTCGGGGCATCGAGCAACACCGCTGGTTGAGGTGCTGGTCTCCGTGCAGGCGAAGCTGGCGTAGTGTACCGAGTATTCCGTCTGTAATAACGTTTCCTGCATATTCTCCAATCTGTACCAATGTATCCCAGTGGTACACGTGCGGTAGTTTGAACTTGCTGCTGTAAAGAAAGCCTGTTTAGCGAAACTTCAAGATGGCTGACTGACGTTTTTCTTCGGCTTACTTCGACTCGCCAGTCCAACCCCCTGTGGGCGGGTTGAAAACATGCAGAACTAGCTGGCTGTAGTCCACAGACTCTGGGCAAAAATCTTCTGATGACTGATTTTTTCCAGACCCACAATACAGAGATCTCTCGTCTCAAGGGGACATGAGGAAGGGAAGCACAGTCATTCGAAAATACTACAGTGTTTCTACTGATACAAAGGTTAATGCTAAATTGGTGAAGTATCCCTTTAAGAGCTGAAGTTCTCCAGAATTTAGATCCAGCAGTGTGACGCACAATGCATTCTCCTCATGAAGCCATAACGCTTTAACGGCCTGACAGAAGAAATTTGTGCAGAGGCAATATACCCAAGCGGTGTGAAAATGTTGTGTAATGTCTGCACATTGGAAAACACTCGCTATTCCCGTAATACTGCATATAATATGTTCTGCAGTCATGTCTTCTACTGAGTTGGTATATCAGTTTTAGTGCCACATTTTAAGATTATTAGATCATTTCCAAAACAAAGCTCTAGTTCGGTTCCCTTTAAAATTGCGATGGTGAGATCATCTAATTTGCGCACATGTCTGTGATTTGTCCACTTCTGTCACTTTGCTATATTGTCAACGTGCTTTGTTACAGTGCCATGTATTCCTCTGTGACCGATCATATGCGCACACGTCCCTGCTGTCTCGCTTCGAATTTTGGTTAATTAGACACTTGGAGAGTTGTAAACGAGTGGGGACACACCGTTGATTAAAGCATTATTGTGATGATGAGAGCATCTTCAAAGGGAGCTGCACTTTAAGCATTAGCAGAATAATTACCACCCTGCCGGAGTAATAGGCCCCATGGACAGACAGGGAGAGGACAAACAAACACAGACACACAATCGGCATACACACTTTTGCTGCAAACGTACAAGGAACAACAGATTCTCAGGTAATGTCAGTGGATAAACTGGTCTTTCATTTCTATCTTCAAATGTAAGTTGACATTTAGAAAAAAAAGATTTTCATCCGCATAAGCATTAAGCACTAACTCACTGCAGAGGGGGTTGGTGGGAGACTGGAGTGTAATAAGACTTTACTTCTTTATTTGCTGCCTGCAGGGACACCAGGCTCTCCCCCTCAACCGTCCCTTTTTATTTCATCCATCATTCAGTACTGTTTGTCAAAGAATAGAAAAACAACTGAGAGCACTCAAAGGTCTCAATCATCTTCCTTTGTTCTGTCTTTGATCTGTTTGTCGTTTTCTCTTTGCTGTCCACTCTCATTCTGCCTCTTTTTGCATTTTTCCCCATTTTCTCTTTCTCTCTTTCTCTCTTTCCCCTCAAACCTCTCTTTTTTTTCTTTATTTTCCATACTCAGTTTTTTTATACATGGAACATGAAAGAATACATATTTTTGTGTCATCTCTTCATACAAAAGTCTGTATGGCTACCGGTTTATATGGCATGGTTGTTATAATTAGTTTTTGCCAACTGTAAAAAAACAAAATGCATGAGAATGGAAATGTCATTTTAGAAACAAAAATAGTGCCATACTGTAGGCGATTGACCCAGCTTTCATGGCTTCCTGCTGAAAAATGTATATATTCACATACAAAATAACACTTTGTGTGCATTACCCAAATCTCCAGCACTCCCACTGCAAACTACCAACACTCATAATTGTTATAAAGCCTATTTTCTCTCCAGGAGGTTTTTAATTTAGATTTGGAAAAACAGCAACACATATTTCATGACAAAAATGTCATTACAAATCTTCAATGCCTTACTTACAATACTTTTGTTTCTGTTTTTTTTTTTTTAAATCACCAAACAGAAAAGGGCTTCTTATTGTTAGCCTTGTGTCAGCTGCAGCTAACTAAGATTAATTTGGTAAAGTTAAATGGGCGAAAGCACAAAAGGAAACTCCTGCTGTTGTCTGGCTAATGTGCTCTCTGCAAGCCAGTAAAAACCTTGAAAACTCAACCTGAATTTGATAAGGGAAACAAAACAATTCCTATTCGCTATTTGGAATTGTAACTGGATTCAAATTCAATAAATGTCTGTCGAATCCCTACCCTAATGACACTAAAATACATGTAATCCAGCCTTTCTCAAACAGCCAGTGTAATCAGAGTATATGCTGCATGCAACATGTAACCCAAACCTGGAGTCAGTGATCACTGCTGGAAATGATGGGCAGCTGCGTGAAACACATCCGCTATCCCTGTCAGTCTAAATGTCAGGAAGGGCAGGTAAGGTTAAAGCAGTGAGGATCAAAGCTCCCATCACAGCACACTGAGAGGCTGCCCACTTCAAACATACGAGAGCCAGCGTGCTGCAGTCAGATGACTGAAATCAAATCAGACACAGCAAATGTCAGCACTCCTTAATCCAAATGCACTGGAGAATTACACTTTGATAAAAGTCTATGTGACATGTTTTGCAGATGACAAAAGGATTCCTCTGTGGTCAAGTGCTGTGGCAAGTCTTTGGTTGTTGGCTGCTCTGCGGATCAGTCACAATATGCAGGTAGGGGTTCTGGTGATTGTGTTATTCAGTGCAAGCAGTGAGGGTTTAAAGAGATCCGAGCGCAAACAGTGTTTAAAGGCTTTTGTATTTGTCAAGATTCTTGTCTGCTTTTAAAACGGGTTCTGCAGCCTGAATGTTACCTTGCACGGCAGATATAACGAGATCACGCGAACCGCAGGATCACATATCACACAAAAATCTATCTTGTCAGGCTTCAAGTAATGCGTTTGTGTCCGAACAGCAGCGAACCGAACCAATCGGTGTCCGATGAGGAGCGACTGGCAGCTACGGCCGTGGTAAAGGTGTGTGAATGCCACGACTGTTCGTTCAAAACAACAAAGGCGGACGTGATAGACAGATGGTTCATCCAATCGCCTGCCAGGTATTGTTTTGAACGTGCCTGCACTTTTCCAAACAGTTTCCAACGACGCCTTCTCAGATGGTTCTGTACAGCAGACCATCTGGCTCGTCAGGTTAGCCTGAATGTGCCATGGTGAAAATTTCAAATGTGCTTATTAGTTTTAAGGTGTAAATGTGGCCACATACAAAAAATTATACTTAAGTCAGTAACGTACACATTCAAAAACTTAACACTGCTTCAAGCCTGTCATTGATCTGCATTTCCTGTTATAAGTCAGGCCCACTTCAACATATTAATGGTTTCAATTTAAAATAACTCGACTTATGAGCACTAAATTATCTAAATTACCATAAATTTGGTATGTGTGTTTACGATGGCTACATTTTACATACCAATTTTGGTGCAAATAGGACAACAGGTGGCTCAGTGACATTTGCTATTTACTCACCATTACATTATTCAAATGTCATCATTTGGCACGCTAATTCTGTATGTTTCCCAGTATTGCCAAATCCAATGACACGTTGCAGTCATCTCACATTTTTAATTACATGCTATGTTCTGCTTGTGCAAAGGTATCTTCATAGCGTTGCTTCTCACTCATTCATTTTACACCTTCAGTCCTGTGAGCGGCCAGTAACACCTTGTAGAACACATTTGTTTAATCTCTGGTCCAGGGAATCATTGCAACAACCTTCCTTTCCTTTCCAAATGTTTGTGTTACATAACAAGAATGATGTCACAAGCCTTGTACCAATTGGGCTTCTGTCCCTCTTGTTTAAAAATGTACCATCAGAGCTACACTTTTGTGTTTGAGCAGGAGAAAAAAGCATCCTGTTTGATCACAGGATTAGTCTTGTGGCCACTACTGGAACTCTAATCTCCCCAACCTTTAAGACAATCTGAAACTAGAGGGCAGATATAAACCGAAGTAAATGGGAATCAGGTGCCACTTGTCTCATCAGTTTGCCTCTCCCCCTAACTCGTACTCAGCTGTACTCTGACTATCATATACAGTGTTTTCCCTCGGTTTGTGGAAGACTTAGGTATGCGTATTTGGGGAGGGGTTTAGCCTCAAGTAAATGTGATGTTTTTCAATTAAAGAAAAGCAATTTCCCCACACATTTTGTGTCTCTTTGGGGGATTTTGCATCTCTTTGTAGTCGTGTTGTGTCTCGTTTTGGTCATTTTTGTTTTCCTTTTGGTTGTTTTGGGTCTCTGGTCATTTAGCGTCTCTTTGTAGTCGGTTTGTGTCCCTTTGTGGTAGTTTTGTGTCTCTTTTTCACATCATTGTGAACCGTTATTATCACCATATCTGTGTCTAAAACGTTTGAAAAGCTAGAGACAAAAAATAACTAACACTCAAAAAGCTTAAAGAAACAAACTTGCTAAATAAGTCCAACTACAGTCATTAGATCTGAGAAAGCATTTTAGTATATTCATTAGGCTTAGGTGCTGTCTAAAACATCTCGCCTTACAGTGGCAGAGAAAACCATGAAATAGGTATTTCTGTTTTTTTTTTTTTTCATGTAGTTGCGAGTGACAACAAAGGGGAGCGAAGATGACAAGCAAGGTCATGAGCTGAGTTCCAACCTATTACTTCTGAAGTGTGTGCCTCAGCCCGGTGGATGCCTGGAGTTAGATTCATCTCTGGTTGTTGAAGGAACACGGTTTTCGTTGGAGTCATCTGGGGTTAGAGTTGACTCACCGGGAGACAAACGAAAACATCACTGCCTCCAACACTGTCTCCCACAACATGCCCAACTGGCAGCTCTCTGCTCTCTATCTGCCAACCTGTCTTAGCTATAGTGTTTTGGAAAAAAAGCTCATTTTAAGTTGCACTCCTCCACGCACAGTACAGGTTTAGGTTGTCCTGATTAAATATGCTTTGCAATTTCACTCAATTCATCCGAATATAAGCATTAGGGACAGTAGCCAATCCAGAAATAGCACCCATTTGACATTTACCCTTGAACTTCCCCCAAGGATTTAATGTTATGTTCCATAACTTACCCAGCTGTCACGTCATTGTCACTTTGTTTGCTGACACTGACCCCTCTGTCTGTCAGCCTCTGTCAAATGAAATAAACTAAAACAGTATACTAAGGAATGCACTCTGTGGATAGATAAAATACCAGTGACAAAAATGACAAATTTCATGACACCGATCTTTGTCAGTGTAAATTAGAGCTACAATATGCAACTTTTTAAACATAAGAAAATAAATATTTATATTTGTAGCCGTCTGCCTCTGTGTGACCCTGTTTGAGCTTTGCTGTGGCTTTGAAGGTGAGACTTGCAGTCACAGACAACCTCAGTATTGTCTTTCATTCTGTCTGCTCTTTGTAGCCAACCAATAGTACACGTTGTAGGTTCAAAGGAAAGAAAAACAACTTTTCTATTATGAATATAAAGAAATGTCAAATCTGCCCTGTGAGAAAATGTGAGAAAATGTCAACATGCTGATGTTTAGCAGGTAGCCTACAGTATTTATAATCTTCACCGTCTCCATCATGCTAACATTTGCTAATTAGCACTGAACGCAAATTACAATTGAGGCTGATGGGGATTGGTGGACCAACCAAACAATTGGGCTACCATCTGTTTCACTTAAACCAAATTTCAATGTTAAGAAATCTTCGAACAGTAATTCACACTGCACACCAGTATACCAGTAGATATACTAATGCTTTAGAAAAAATTCCAACTGAGTGACGGCCAGTCACACGGGTGGATTATAGGTCAATTTGTTAACCGGAATTTAACTGGATGAAGGTTGACGATGATTATGCCAGACCATCATTCAGCCATCTAAAGAAATCTGATGTTTAACTTTGGGTAGTACACGTTATTGATTCTGTTCTTAAATAATGCAATACCGATGCAATACCACAATGTCTTTCAGGAGATGTCAAAATGTGTGAACAGGGGGATGTAGCTACACATACATTATCCATGATTTTGCATAACTTATGTTGAAATGGCCAAAGAGCCTAAGTCCAGTTTTCAGAGAGATTTAGCCGGAAAGATCTGCAGGCCATGATAAAATCTGAAAAGACCATACTTTCAAAGGAACTGGCTGATGTCAGAGATGAATATCCAAAGCTGAAAAATGTCAGTGTAGAGTCCAGTTATCCCCGTTCATCCTTAAGTATACATACTGGTTAGGTTCTGAAGCTTCTGATTTACAGCACATTTCCAGGGCAGTTAGAGGCCTGTTTGATCAAGTTCACATTCTTGTCAGGGTAATGCTCGGTCTTCCTCTGTCTTTCCGCAGAGCTTGAAAGACATTTCAGGGCACCTAGGCAACTCTCAATGTGATGCAGGTTAAATATCACTACCAAGTGGCAATATGCAGCAAGATAGGAGTGAACTGACAGGTGTTTGAAAGCTTGTCACAGTGATATTTAACACACATTTATAATAAATAGGAATTCTGCATGTTGGAAACCATGCCAGTCACAGATTTAAGCTTTTAGTTTCAAAAACATGTCAGCTGTTTCAGTTACACAGACACATTGCTACTAAGCTGTCTGTCAAATTGATTGCTAAATAAATCTAAGGTGAGAAACAGGCTACATTTGTGTCACAGCTTAAATTGTAGCACTATACATGCAAGCAAGCCAAACAAAATACATAAGTCAACTTTAAAACACGGTGCTCCATGACCGGCTGATTGGTCAGGTTTCCTAGCAGATAGAAACCATTTTCAGTCTCAGTGCATGTTTTCTAGACTAATATCTCACCAGAAACACTGAGCTTGTGAGATTAATGTTGGGTTCTGTGAGGCAGGAGAGCAGCAGTACAGTACTACTTAAATTACCTTGGGACTGCACACCATCCTCTGTTCTCCACCTCTGCCTGACCAGTTCCTCCATCTGGGTCATATCTGTTGCATTAAAGTAGCATTAATACATTTTGTTGGCCACTCGGGGGCATAGGAAACCAGTCGTAAACACACCATTGACATTGGCAGCGAACAGAGCAACATTACTATTTATTTAGAGTTGTGTTTATTTCTTGTTTATTTCTTTCTTGAACAATGCAAGTTCAATATTTATTCATTTTTATGGCTGTAATTGGTCTCCATCCAACTCCTAAATATCTGGCTCTTTAG
>CM042437.1:5927549-6012549 GCA_023631565.1 Gymnocephalus cernua | reverse complement strand
ACGTGTTTGTTTTGCTGTGCACACCACATTGACTGCTGCTGTATAAGACCGCTGATGGCCAAGTAGAGCGGTGGTCGGGGAGGATGGGCGTTAACACACCGGACTTTCAAGCCAGGGAGCGGCGTTCTATTCCTGGGAAAAACGTGCTCCTTGGGAGTGTTTTACAACCCCAAATCAGAAAAAGTTGGGACAGTATGGAAAACACAAATAAAAAAAGAAATTAGTGATTTCTAAATGTACTTTGACTTGTATTTCATTGCAGACAATACAACAGCACATAATTTAATGTGTTCCTCATGATTTTTATTTTTATTTTATTTTTTCAAAAAAACAAAATTCCTATTTTGGTTCTTGCAACACATTTCAAAAAAAGTTGGAACAGTAAAGCATTTACCACTTTGTAATGTTGCCATTCCTTTTCACAACACTTAAAAGACGTTTAGGGACTGAAGACACCAAGTGATGAATGTAACTTAAAAGTATCAAAGTATCAAACCCAGTCCTATTCCTGACAGACAAGACTCATAATTCACTGGAAGTTCTCTGCAGCTGTAAACATAAACTGCATTAGGAGAATCTGAACATTGCTCTGTGTAACATAAAACCTTTACAAAGACAGCAGGTTTTTATTTATTGATATCACAAGGTTGTTTCATAACTATTTTTATACTCTTCTACAAAGGTAAATTGAGACACTGGAGCTCTTGATATTGAAATTAAATCATAGCTACATATACAAAGTCAAATGATTACATTACTGGTAGCCTGAGGCATTCCAAATTGGATTGGATGTGAGAAATGAATAAATAAGTTTCCTGATGTATTGGCAGGTCTATTTGGCAGCTTACGTGGACAGACTATGTCAGCAATGCATTTTAAGTGTGTATTTTGTCAGTAAACTGCAGCAAATGAACCAGTAATCTTAGATGTGCTGTATATATAATGGAAGAATTCATTCTCAGAAGCACTAAATAATGTGCTAATGTGTAATTTATTATTAATAAATGATGTGATAAAACTCTTTCATGAATTCTACTTTTTTCCAAAAGAGAATGTGTGCTTAGACAACTTTCTCTGTATAAATTATGTTTAAAAAAAAACAATTGCCTCAAGCAATCCAATTAAAATAAAAAATAAAAATGCAAGCTTTATGCAAGCTTTCCCTGAGCTTGTAATGTAGATGTTCTATCACTTGTTTTTATAATTTCTATTTCTATTTTTTTTCTATTTCTAATTTTTATTTCTGTCTCAAACTATTTCTGACAAACAGACAAGTTTGTTCTGTGAATAAAACTGACTTTCAGGGGACTTGTAAGTCCATCAAAAACAACTTGAGAATGAGTCAGAGAGGGCAGAGGCCTGGTGCAAACTTAATAAGGCTGTTTTCTTATTTCCTGCATAAGAGATACAGATAAGTTGGTGATTATGACTGCAGCGATATCTGAGCTGAATGTTATCATTCTTGAGTTTGCCCTACTTGCCATACATATCAAGGAATTAGCAACTTGCCCTTTGAGGAGAGAGTGAGAGAGAGTGAGAGAGAGAGAGAGAGAGAGAGAGAGAGAGAGAGAGAGAGAGAGAAATGGTATAGATGTGAGGGATGGAGACAGGAAGTAAAGGTACAGAAAACATGGCAGAAACACAAAGAGATGAAAGTGATGGGAATTGAAATCAAGATGAAAAAAACATTGCATTAGACCCAAAATGGAGAGAGAAATATAACATAAAGTAATGGGTAAAAACAAAACAAAAGAGTGAGTGCGAATGAAAACAAAAACCGAGATTCAGACAGAGATTCTTTCATATGAGAGAGGGAGATAGTAAAAAGTAGAGTCTTTACAGTTTCTCCCAGCTACTTACTGAACCTAAAAAACAGCGAAACGTGGTAACAGGCAGCTCAGAAAGTCGCGATACAGAATGTGTAAAAGACATTTCTTATGTTACAAGGGGTTAAATATAAGCAAATAGCCTGACAAGGTAGATTTATTTCCAAATGGAGGCTAATGTCCTGTGACACAGTAAAGTGTTTTGCATGTGTGTCCTTTAGCGGCACCTTATGAGCAGAAGAGGGGTTAGCTGAGCAGTTGTTGTTTGGCCTCTGTTAGCTAAATGCACTTGCTGGCTAATTAGTGAAGCACTTAACGCTAACATTTAAATATTGGCAAACATTGGTAGCAAATCAACTAAATAATATTTAAACGTTGTACTTTGGAAATCCAGAGTTCTCGCGAGAGCCCAGTTTGAATTTGCTCAGCGAGTAACTCTGGCATTGAGTAATGATGCTCATTAACTATGCCCTTGTAGCCGAGCTGCACCAATCACATCGATGTATCTAATATAGGCGGGCCAGAGGCGACAGTTTAACCTACCAGTTAGCTCTGCTGGTAGCTTTACTCAATGCCAGACCCTTAATCTTTCGGATTTGGGTCTGGATTTCCAGGCTATAAACGTTGAACAAACTAACCTGATCTGGTTAAAGTCTGAAAGCTGAAATGACAGATTTGAGTCGAGACCAGGACTCGAGTACTACAAGACTGCAGAACATAACTGTAGTTGTTTTTTTTTTTAATTAAATTTTCGTCTTTTAGCGATCGCCACCTTTTGGTCCTAAACATCCTGTATCACAGCCACACCCCCTCCTCGATAATTATGCCGGCTATTGCAAACCAGGATGGCGCTGTCACTCACCTGTGGCTGAGTCCGTTCTGAGAGTGTATCCGTAGCTTGCCAGCCCTTGGTAACGAGCAAAAAGGTCCGTTTTTCTTCAGCCCCGTTCTAAGCGGATTAGTCATCATCCACCCTTCCTCTGTGATTTTACCAGGACCCATAACGCCACGCTCAACGCTGTACAGTCTCTGGAGCAATATCGGAGTACTGGCCCGCCCGTTAACAGGAGGTAACTCCACTCAAAGATAGTCTATATAAACACCAGAGGCGTCACCACGTTAGTCTTCGGTATCTCGTGGGGAATTTGACTGTTCAGTTTGTTTGGGGTTCACTGGGATCTCGAAGAGAACTGTTTTTGATTTTGTGAGGAAAGACTCATTTATCCGGAAAAGAACTGTTTTTTGGTGTAAAGGAAAATGACTCATTTATTGACATGTGAACTGTGGGGGGTTTTGGCCACGGGGGTTGTATAATACACTGAATAAAACTGTAATTACTTGTGTTTGGGGGTTTATTTGTGTCTGCTGAATCCTTTGAAGGTATTCTGGTTGTTAGTAGGGGCTATGTGGAAATACATGGTCCTTTGTAAATTTGACCTCTTCACTATAAATTACTATTAGTAGAGTTTCCCTCTGACTGGCACCCTGGCAAGGTCATACCATTATAGTCTTATGCTGTGTACATGTATGATAACATGCTGCATAAAGTTGCATTTTTTCATATTTTTTGGCCTGGATCAATTGCTTGAGACCATTATCCATAATTTCGTATAGTGTAGTATTTATATCCATGTTTACTTTGGTAAACATGCTTCTCTTTGTGTGTTGTCAAGGTATAATCTTAACTCTAAACGCACCTACCCAGGGACACATTTATACAAATGTTCACATAAACTTGACAAATGTCATGATTTAAAGTGAGGTCTGCCCCTAGTGCAACCCATCTCTTCCTCCAGCCTCTAAAAATGCTGTTATTTAGCACCTGACGCTTCCTCAGCATTAATGAAGCATAGAAACATGGAGAGACTCTGAGATCAATAGAAGAAACAGATTGACCTAGTCTGTCTGTGTTTGTGTTGTTGCCTTAATGTACTATGAGAAGAAGAAGAAACACGTTTTATTTTGATCATCAAAATAAAACTTTGTGTGTTTCTTCTTCTTCTGTTCTGAACGTCTGTCTTTGTTCCACTATGCAGAACCAGTAGGGATGGATTTCATTTCACATCTGGCATTGTGTATCCATCTCAAATGTGTCTCAAGCGACCATGTGATTGGAAATTAGAATTGAATCTAAAGGGAAACTGCAAGCACTGCTAAACAGAGGAAAAATACTTAGACTTAGACTTAGACTTAGAAAACTTGAATGTGCCAGAGAGGCAATTTGTTGTACAGTACAGGCATATGACACATAATTCACAACACAAACATTGAACCAAACATCTACAGCGCTATTTATCTAACACATCAATAAATAGAATACAGTAAAAGGAGTATATTGCACAATGTCATAAATAAATAAAATAAACATAAAAACTACTCCACATTATCCCACTGCACATCTATTCCTTCAGTCATACACCTCCCTACACCTTATTTAATTGGGTTATTGCCATAGGAATGAATGAGTTTTTTGCTCGGTTGGTTCTGACATTGGGGAATCTATATCTACGACCAGAAGGGAGCAGCTTGAATTCCACAGAAAGTGGATGGGTTGTATCCATGCAAACCTTATCTGCTTTCTGTACCAATACAACTAGTGTTCAGACAAACACCTAAAAGAAGTGTTTTAATCAACAGGAGGCATGTGCAAATACATATCTAAAACAAGCTTCCAATTGTTTGGTATGATCAAACACACACACAAAGAAAACACGCATGAAATATGTAATGAATCGCAAAAAAGAAAGCTGTGCTGCAAGTAACCAGAACTCACATATACACACACATTCACAGAAAAGACACATGGACGCAATCAGTCAAGTAGTAGTGAAGAGATATGATGCCAAGAGAGCTGCTTTCATAGCCAGCCAACTGTCCCAGGATACATGTGTGTGTTTGTGTGTGTGTGGAAACAGTGTTTATATTACTTCAGCACTTCTAACCCTCTTTCAGTCCAGAAAATTAATTGTGTGCGTGTGTGCGTGCATGGCTGTAGGAAAATCCCTGTGCTGGGTACATGGTACACACCTTCTGCCAACTCTGAATGAGTTGTCTTCCAAATAATTTGTCACACACGCACGCACACACACATGCATTCTTAGGATTGCACACACACCGGTGCACAGACACAAAAAGCACAGAAAGTGATGGAAATGTCTCAGGAAATTAGTTTTTTTTTTTAATATCACAGTATGTCATTTATAATTTCATAGATTTTTAATGACAATTTCTTACTATATCTGTGGATTAAAACAGCTGTGTGGTTAATGATGGATTGAACTACAGTAAAAGCTGGATTTGAAGCCAATGCAAGGGGTACGTAAATCTTTAAGTAGTCTTCAAGTGGTAAAGCTGTGAGAACACTGTTGCTATGTAAAAAAATACATTGCCTTCTTCACTTGACACCTTGATCGTTGTTCTTCCATATTTCAATGTCCATGTCCTTCATTGAAAGAAAAATATTGACAAAAAATTATCACAAATTCAACTACTGCCATTATTACTAATACAGATACAATTCAGGACCACAACAACAGGCCAAAACTCTTTTGGACCTTTATCGTTTACGTACATGGTTGAGGAACAAAAGCAAAAAAAACGAGATTAAAAGTCTGAAAGGAAGTCTATGGTTTTAATTAACTGAAAGAACAATACAAATCTCTTAATTCTGAAACAATTAGCAATAAAAGAACATATTTGTTTTATTTTTAAATTAAACTGTCAAATGGACAACCATGGCCAAATGTCAGCTTTCTCTTGGAAAGAAAAGTGCAAGGTGCCGGCTGCGTGAATTACCACTGAATAGTTTTTTTTGTTTTGTCTCTCATTTGCTCTTAATGGATATTTTAATGACAATGGCTGTCTACTATTCCCCTCTCTCTTTTATCATTACCAAGAAAGAGAGAGAAAGAAGGTGAGAAAATAAACTGTGAAAATAAAAAGGTTAACGAGGTGAAGGGAAATGATTATTTGAGAGTGTGAGAAAGATACTAAGAGTGAAGAGAGGTTAACCATGCGTTTTCTTGCCAGGGGTGCTGTAAACTGCTGCTCTTTGCATTTGTGGCCATTTGGAGAATGGATTGAGATGGTTTCAGGATGAATGGTTTATTGTGAGATGTTAGTATCTGTGGTGTGAATTGAGAGCTGGTTTATTTGACCTGGTCTGCATTATTGAAGAATCCTCTCATTGGAAACGACGGTCTGCTAATTGGATTTCTCCAGACCCCACTATCCCCCACCAATTTAAAGCAATCACTCTATCGCTCTGTATATGTCTCTCTCGGACTCTGTCTTGTCTCGTTAGTCTCATTACTCAGGTTAATTTTCTCCTTTTTTCTCTCTCAGTATGTGCCTCTCTTTAATCTTGGAGCTGTGTTGGAATGATGAGTCTTCGTGTGTCATGAGAGCCTCTCTATTCCTCACTCAATATGTGTTTCTTTGATATTTAAAAGCATGGTGATCTAATCATCTGTACTGTATATGCTAAAACGATGCACGATTCTCTGCAGCACCTGCTTCTCCCGCTCCTGTTCTTATGGTCTCCCTCCGTCAATATGTCACTGTAGATTACTTCCAGCTGTCGTTCGTATCGGTTTAAGTTGCAGTGACTCTTTAATGAAAGGTCAACAGTTGGGTGCTACATTCACAGATCTCTGAACTACAGTACACCTTCTATAGAGGTGCAACTCTCTGTGATGAATACTGCTGTTAATAAGGGAAATTAATTCATGTTAATGTATGCAAAGAACTCTGCTATTAGAGTGTATTTGTGCTGTAAATTATCATGTCATCTATGAGTTGATTGGAGCATTTTTATCCTCTTTAAACATATCAAAATCATCATCATTACCATCATCATCATCAATAAAAGCCACATCTGTTCAACCCAAGACTTCATCTGCTTTCTGGCTAAAAGGCTTTGACTTTGAGTACCGTGCAACAATCTCTCATCTGGGTCTGTTGTGAGACTTTTCATTTTAACAGATGACGTACCTTCCAATTTTCCACCTGTAATATCATCTGATGTATTCAGTAGGGACAATAGACTTTGAGAAAAATTGTTCCTATCAACACTAATCCAATTTGTTATTCAGTATGAACTTATATGAAAGCATCTAAATGTATGAGCTGAAATTGCATTGCAGTAAAGGAGACACTAACCGCATGTTAAAATCTGGGATCCGTAATGACTTTTATACATATATTGCTCTTACATCAATATTTATGGTTATAGTGTGGATAAACACCAGACATACCCATTCACAGTGACTGGAGTTTTTTTAAGTTTGTTGGCTTGCACCTGTCTTATGAGAAAGTCAAACTTATCTAACTTCATCAGTTCAGTAAACAATATATTCAAGATCACAGTGTCTGGGCAGGCATTATTTTTAACAACAACAACTAGTTGAAACAAAGAGAGAACAAAAAGCAATAATTAATATAAAATGTGCCATTGGTGATGAACTGTAACACGCTGTTTAACAGTTTGACTCATGACAAGGCAGTATGAGAGTGCACAATGTCTTTGCAATTAACCTTAAAACACTGTTCGTTGCTACCCCCCTTACTGTAGTTTACTGTTCGCCGTCAAATTTGACCGGACAGTTTTAACTGCTCTTATTTTAACATCAACGTCATTGTTGACCGTAAACAAAAGAAGTGTGACCAAGTTGAATAAATCACTCAAAATTCAAAGAAAGTATTCATAATGAATGCTATGTGTTCAAATGCCGTATGTGAAGGATATCACAAGGTCTTGAGGCAATCTGATAAATTGAAAAATGCCATATTTATGGTACAGGGAATGTGTAAATTGGTCATTTTTGACCAGAACAGTGTTTGAAGGTTAAGTGCAAACAGCATTTTATAGCTCAGTACAAATACAATGTCTCAAGACAAAGAGGTTTTAATCATATAAACAAAATCAAAGTATAAATACTCCCGGATGGATAAGTAAATGCAGAATACAATGCCATCAGCATAAATAGACATTAAAATACTTATTAAGAAATTATAATATATACTATGTGTGTATATTGTAAATAGTAGTGGACCATGAGGTACCCCTGTGGTACTCCATTGTTGATGGTAAAAGGGCAAGATTTACTTTAGAGAACGAATTGGGACAATATTAATCTAATCCAATATATATGGACATTAAATGGATTGTGAAACGTCTAAACTATATCATTCATTTAGCCTAATTGTTGTGTTTTGCCCTAACCAATCAGTAGTGAGTAAAAAGTCACTTTGTTCAGTTTAGAATATTGATGGCACTTGGGATGAAGGACTACTGAAATATATTTTTAGTTGCCAGAGGGACTCTATTGTGCTTCCTGGAGCTCAAGGGCTAAGGGGATAAGAGCGATCTCCCAGGATACTCCTTGCTTTTTTTTTTGCTTCCTTTCTGTAAAACATTGTAAAACATTTATAAAGATGTCAGGTTGCCCTAGTTTGTCAGCTGCAGAGATCTTTTTTTCATGATTTAAACATAAATAGTATATATGTGTACCTTCCCAGGTAGCTTAGTACTGTATATGCTCCTTTTCCACAACACTTAGCTCCTACAAATATATTGATACATCAGGGAGCTGCCCAGTCCAACCAGTCTTATTTTGCTGGCTCCCAATTAACAAAAGGAGCAACATGCCTTGTTCATGTATTGTCTTGTGATAGACCCCCCCCCCCCAAAAGACTGATACAGACTCCTCTCTGTGTCCGTGCTCCTTTGTATTGCAATAGGTTGCCATCAATGAGAAAATGAGCCATCTTATATCCCATCTTATTTTTCAACAGCACGCAACAAGGGGCAGCGTTATGAAAGGCTTATTCAAAGGGCAAAAGTTTGCTTTATTGAAAACCGTTTGTTCTGTGAAATGTATTCACAAAGCCTGCCACAGTCTCTCCTGTGTGCTATGAACCATGCATTCTAATAGATGGTCATAAATGAGAGAATTAATAACTGACATCCTGCCTGAAGAGCCTCTAGTGAGTGTTGGTCTGAGCCAGCAGCCCTCGGGGGAAAATAATAATAATAATCTATTTACTAAATAAAAATGGAACATGATGAAGGTTATTATGCTCCGTCACACATCTGAAATAGGTTCCTTTTTTTAATTTTAAAAGCAGATCATGCATGGTATATAAACTCGGACTGCACACAAGGACTGTACCTCCAAATCTACCTAACTACAGTTGAGACTCTGGATTTCAATAACAAGGCAAGACAACGCTACACTGCTTCGGTATGTATGTGACTGCATGTGTGCGTTTCAGATGGCTGAGGTAGAAAGAATATAACTGGGTGTATTCTTGATCACAGACAGGTAATCACCAGCTCTAATCCTTAATTACACCTATAGATTAGCTGACAGTAGCAGCTGTGTAACTGACGAGGTCACTGCAATGACAGTCACTCTAAAATGTAGTTGCCTTGCAGTAGTGACACAGTCAATACAGTATAATGTCAAGTACAGTGCAACTGACAGAAGCCAGTTTTCCACAGCAGTGTCAAATAGGGCTGATTAAGGCAGACAATAATTCAGATAAATGGCTGGATCATTACTAGTTAAAAATCCACTCCACAGACTGGAAGATTGAGTGATTAGAAACACACTTACCCCTATATGTATAAATATTACTATATGTGTGAATGAATGTAGAAGATAGCTCTTTAGCAAGTAATCACAGGCATGAAAACGTCATGCAAACTTCAAGCAATTACAAATACTGTGTGTATATGCAGCAAAGGACATGCTGGACAGTCAGACATCCAAATAAAGACATGTTAGAAATGCCCATTAATGTCTCAGTGAAACTGTCAGCTGATGCATTACAACCCCCTACCCTGCATGCCAGAACGTCACGACAAGGTCTAACTGCCCAACGTGGAAGGTAAAATGATGCAGCAGATGTCTGCTGCTGTTCAGGCAGGTACATCTTGTGATTGCACTTTTGGGTACATGTAACAGTGGAATCATAGTTGATTAAACAACGATGATCCATAAGACTGAAGACATAATGAGAGCTTTGTAGGAAGCCCAGTAGTGTAACCTGTCTTTTGTTGACATTCTCCTTATACTTGCCCCCATTTATGTACAGTCCTCCCCTATCCTGTGGTCTGTCCTGAAACCACCAACCATCCCACCCCCTTACATAGAAACTACCTCAGCACCATCTGCCTTCTGAGCATAAAAGAAGAAGTGACTCAGCTACAATCAAAGAGTGGTCATAATCAGTTGGGGATGCTAGTCTTAGGATCCTTTCTGAATAGGATATGGGACAGGGTAGATCCTATATATATATATCATCAGCTAGAATGATCAACGTAGTTGGGTTAAGGCATGGGGAGTGGGGATTGGTTAGGGTTAGGGTAAGAATACCAGGGTAAGCCAATCAGAGGCAGAATAAGGCGGGCCACGAGGCACATCCTTTGATGTCGACACTGCGTCTAGAGGATCCGATCTAGCATCTACCATGGGACAGGGCTTCATTTCCTGTCTCCCTTACCCTTGACACTCCAACACTGCATTGAAAAGTTAATCGAAAACACAATTTTATTACAAAAACATAGATAGAAAATAGATTGGAATCTGTAGTGTGTGTGTGTGTGTGTGTGTGTGTGTGTGTGTGTGTGTGTGTGATCTAAATACTGAGGGACGGAAATCTCCTCTCTTCTTCTTATATGTCATTATGAGTTGAGTCTCACATTTTCATGATTTTAAACATCCTCTTGTGAGTGCCAGACGCAATCAGTTTATAAACCCAGACAGGCCCGAAGAAAGCCAGTTAACATGTGGGTGTGTGTGTGGGTGCTTGATTATGTCTCCATCTTGTGTTGGCATGTGTGTGTATTTTCAATACTGTGACTGTGTATCAGACATTAGAGGCCTGTCTTGGACTGAATCCTTCCCTGCTGTTCATGGGTCCCTTTCTGCTTTTCAATTAAAATGTGGCACGCACCGCCTGCTCGCCCCCTTGGAAATTACAAGAGCACATTGAATTAAAACAATGTTTTGCAGGAAAATCATCTCATTCTCAAAATTTATCAAGAAAATGTTAGGAGTGTGGAAATGAAAAACAGGAGTAATAAATAATCTCTATTTGGTGTTTTCATGGAGACCATCTGCGGAATCCTGCAGATTTTGAGTCTTTCTAATTTCAATTCAAATTCTATTATCACTGAGATGAACATCTGCCATGCAAAATTGCTGTGGCAGAATGGTCCCAAATAGCTCAACAAGTGCTGTCTGTTATCCCACTGACAATTCTGTGCTGCTTTGTTTTCCCTCTTTCGCAGTTTTCACTTGGCTTGGTTTAATAACTTTGCATTGTGACGACTGTGATTTCCCCCAACACTCTCTCTCTTTCTCTCTCTGTCTCTCTGCTTCTCTATGTGACAACATTGCGGTGGGACAGTTTCTTGTTCTGATGTCTGTGTTTTCCCTCAGCTTTCACTCTCGGCTTGTAAGAGCTTAACCAGCGGCTCCCTGTGAGCCCGAGCATAATTACAACAGCAACAACATCAGCTCAGCTATTTTGTTTGACAACAAAACTGCTTTGCAGACAAAGACGTACTGGCTTTATTCGATTGAGGTTGTGTGTGTTGTGTGCATGTGCTTATGCAATGCCTTTCAGTGTGTGTAAAGACATGTGTGATATCTTCATTGTTCTTGGTGTGTTTTTCCCTATGTGGGAGTACATTCAACCATTCATTCATTTGAAATGTATGCGTGCCTGTCTGTAACTCCAAGTCATTACCATATCCAAGCCTGTAAGTACTTGTACCTGTAGAGAATATAAAAGTCTTTAACATACAATCATTCCATCTGCTATTGTCATTTTGTAAATTTATTATACAGTACGTCCCCTTGTTATAATATTAGTGTATAAATATAAACAGTTACTTTATCATATGATGGTTTGAATAAACAGAGTGGAGGCTGGCAGGAGATGCAAGGCATTAATAAGTCAGCAGTTTTTGCTGTATTTGCACAAGTAAAATGATGAAAAATATAATACACAAAACTTAAACACTCATTTGATCTGATGGAGGCGTCTTCATTTGTCATTGACACCTTCTTTCTTGATTATGTTGAATTTAGAACTAAAGTTTAGGATTTAGCATTTTGGTGAAGTAGCCAGCAGCACAAAAGTGATCATCTTCTATTTGTTTTATTTAAAATTAGTATCAAAATGCTGTCCATACTGTAGCAACATTGTTGGGAGACAATTCATGCAAGATGATGGCTGTATTTAAAGACTAATTTAACATTAGGCTCAAAAGCAATGTTTTGCTGCCCTCACTGGTTGAAAATGTCAAGCCTGTTTCACCTCTGGCCATTCCCAGCATCACTGCTAGTTGTGCTTGGCTGTGGCCACAAGAACTGTGCTTTGTTGCATCTGCAACCATACCCAACAGTGATGTCACAGCGTCCTGCAGTACACCTGAACGTCACTGCAGCAAGGTGAGAAGTCAAACCACTGGTGGTCAGGAAAAACAAGATGATCAGGGGGTTAAGTTATTCTCTAAGAGCACGTCCAGCCGATTCCTCAACCCTTTTGCCTACATTTTCTCACTAGTAGTATAATGATATCAACAAGTCATGAACACAAATCAAAGTTGCTATGGGTGTTGTACAAGAGGAAAACAACTTTCTGTATTTATTCAGACCACAGTTTGAATATGAGAAGTACCTATATCTGAACCAGCCCAGACTAGGGATGTTGTTGAGTGATTAACATAGAAACTTATTTTCCAAAGACAGACATTTGCTTCATTCAATAGGACAACTATAAGTGATTGCCAATCACTTCTGAAAATGCTTATCTGAAATCAAACAAAAAAACTTTAGTCAGATAACAGTAATTGTAGAAGATGTAATCCATGTTTCTGACATAAGTAATCGTCATTGAAACAACATTTTCTTTAAATGACCTTTCCGTCTTTTTTAAAAGTGTTGTGATTTATGACCTTCATGTTTTCAGTTATATTAATATATAGTAGTAGTAGTAATAGTATAGTATTGTTCTTTCTGTCATGGTGCTACTGTGTATGGGGGTGGGAGATGATTCATTACTGTGTATTTACATCTCCAGTAGGACATTTAAGAATCAAGATGAATAATGTATGATTGATGGATACTTTTAATTAAAATGTGAGGTTTAAGCGTTTATTTATTCATCTTGTGAATTTGTCAGTGGTTCAGTGGGAGTTGTGGCTACCTCTCAGCACTCACTATGTTTGATTCAAAACTTATAAAAGATGTAGAAGTGTGAGGAGTCATCAACTGTTGCCTGGTGTTGTACGTAATAGACCTTAATAGCTCTGTGATTGACAGCTTAGTTGAGAATGAAGCAGTGGCTGTGCCGTGCCGGTGCCTGAACGAATTAGACTCATCTATTAGTGATAGTATGGGTTTCACGAACATAGTCTGCAGAGAAAGAACGTGCTGAGAGAGAAAGGGAGGCAGAGCAGAAGAGAAGCAGGAAGGACAAACAGGGAAACAAGAAAGACAAAAGACAAAAAAGTGAGCTAGAATGAGCAAAATGAAGAGACAGAAATGGGAAAAGGGAAGAAATAAACTCTAAGAGAGAGTGGGAACCTTCACATTTTCCCCAGAAGGCCCTCAGAGTAAGAAGATTTCATTAGTAATTGATCCAAGTGTGCTGAAGTGTGCATGATAAAATGCTCGACAGATGACTACATTAGTTTGCATTGCAGACATTTTGGGACCTTGATGGTTCCAGACAGAGAAATAATTTAAAAGCGCTATGCTCCCAGACATTCGTATTGAGTTTGATGTTATCTTTCAACTTTTAAGACAAACGTCCGCTTACATAGTACTTACAAAATAACAACAAAAAAGAGAGACAAAACAAAGTCAATGAAATCAGAGCATTGATTTAAAACCTGTCTATTTGGAATCATAAAAAATTAATAAACATTAGTTGTTTGCCCATCAGTGTCATGCTGCCAGTAAGATCTTAACAAGGATTAATCAATCTGACATCTGTGCAGTTTGGATATGATTTGGATGCTCTGCTAGTGATGGAAAATGGGCTGATATTCAATTTAAAAATGTTTGCTGTGTGAGTGAGACTGAGGTCTCTGGCTTTAATTCTGAACATAGCTGAAATCTGTTTTACATTGGGATTGTTAGAGGGCAGATCCCAGCTTGAGGCTCACTTGGGAGTGATGGTAAGCAAAAAGAACATCGTTGTAGTATGAAGACTGCACACAGACAGGTCCAGAATACTTTCTGTACTACATTACGTTACTGCTTCTTACTTCTTGGCCCTACACAACCATGGTTAACCCATTTGGGGTCAGCCCTATGTTCTCACAGCCCAATGGTCCCACAGCCCTATGTTCCCACATTTCTAAGATTTCTTTTTCACTGAAAAGTAGGCCCTATGTTTCCACAGCCCTATGTTCCCACATTTCTAAGATTATTCGTAAAATTAGGCCCTAGGGTTAGGGTTACATTCCATGTGTAGTCCATTGCTACTGGATAATAGGTTGGGTGTAATTGACTACCAAATTGGGAGAAAGGGGGATACAATCTGAAACAAATTTATGAAAAAGGAAATGTGGGAACATAGGACCTAATTTTGCAAAAAACGCCCATTTTACCTATCTCATTAGAGCAGGTCTGTAATGTTTGGGCATTTGAAAAAAATCCAGAATTAACCATGGGTTAATTAATTAACCCATAGCAAATTAGTCAAACGTAGTATATCTAAGAACCAGACAGCTTTGTGCAAAAGATAGTCAAAGTTTACCTTTGTGAAACTGTCTCAGGGTTTAATTAAAGGGGCTTTACAAGACACTAATGTAAAAAAGAAACACAGTCACAGTCACACAGGCTCACAGTCAGCAACAAGAAATGAAGTCAGAGCAAGCAAAGAAGAAAAACAGTTCACGGCAAGAAGGCAGATTAGAGATAGGCAGCAGGTCTAAACACAGGTGGCAGATTACAGACATCTTAACAGGAACAGGGAACAGACAGGCAGGAACAGCCGTCAATGCAATGGCAGCAAAACGACATTGACAACTACCAATTGGGAATGGGAGAGTGGTATATGTACGCTGGGGGAGAGGTGGGGATTGATGTAGGAATGAGGGACAGATGTGCAGAGAATAGCAGGGTCAGAAGACTGACAAGGAACGCTTGTTGAGGGCAGCTGTTAAAGAGGTGGGGAATAAGAGGGTCCGCAGGCAATACAGGAGGCCTTTCTCAATCTGCCTTAATGTCTGAATGTCTGTTTCAAGGATGTGAGGGCTCACTAGCGAAAGAAGACTAACCAGGACAGAGGCAGTGTAGTGTATGATGTACAGTAAGTCTTTGTTTTATCGTAAATATACATTACAGTGAGGATAACAGGTGCACAGGTGGGTTAAAGTGTAAGTACTTTACATTGGTTGTACTGTGTCCTCCTGTTCTTGGGATTTTCTACTCTTGTCACACTCCAGGCTTAAACTTGCCAAAATCATAGTGTAAACACAAAGGTCCAGTAATGTGGAGTGAACGAGACAGTGGAAGTTATTTTACAGTTACCATTTACAAACAAACTTGTTTTTAACCAGATAATAACAATTGTGGTATGAAGAGAGGGTTTAGATTTGTCTTCTTGGATCTGCAAAACCTTCAACATAAGTCTTACTTACCTGACCAGCACTAGAAACTAGCTTCTGTCAACATGTGAAGTAATGACGAAATTGCTCAAAGTTATCATATGTTTTCCACTAACCTTCCAAAGCACAGTGGGAGAAAATGTCTGGTTCACAGTGGCTTTTTATAATAGCCAACTAGAAGCGAAATACACTGTTTGAAAATTCAATGTGTAGCTCCATAAAAAGGCTTGGAGTTGTCAGTGGCTCTCGGCGTGAAGAGAACAACCTAGCAATGAACTGTCAATTAGCCCAACTAACAAAGCTAACAAGATGAGACGTAGAGACACAGACTGTGTGTGTGTATGTGTGTGTGTGTGTGTGTGTGTGTGTGTGTGTGTGTGTGTGTGTGTGTGTGTGTGTGTGTGTGTGTGTGTGTGTGTGTGTGTGTGTGTGTGTGTGTGTGTGTGTGTGTGTGTGTGATGTTTTGTCTTTGTGTGTGTAGGTGTATATCAATGTGTGTTTTCAACGTGCACGGACAGGAGTGCATGTGTGCATCGATGGGCTAGGATGCTAACAAGCCGAGGCACAGTAAGTGTCAGTTAACTTTAACAGTAGAGACATATAGTGTGTGTGTGTGTGTGTGTGTGTGTGTGTGTGTGTGTGTGTGTGTGTGCATGAGTAAAAAGAAAAGAGACAGAGTTAACTTGGCTAATGAAGCTAACAAGACACAACCTCTGTGTGTGTGTTTGTGTTAACCTGGCTAAGCAGTAAAGAGACATTCATCATTCTAATCAGCAGTGTCACCCTTCATTTTATACACATCTAACCTCTATTCATGTCTCGATGTGCTGTCTATCAGTTTTCTTCCTATGCTCGTACTTCTACTGTTTCTCTCACTTCAAGGGAATTTCCCATATTTGACAATGTGAGTCTAAAGACATTAGTGTCTAGTAAAAGATTTTGGAAACATGGACTACAGCAAGACTGACGTCATTCAGAAGAAAAAGTGTGAGCCTATAGGGCTAATCCAAAAACAACATAAATCATCTCAAACACTTCCCTTTTAGTCCAACTAATAGTAGACCCAGAAAGTAGTCCCATGGAAACCTGTGTTCTTGTAGTGAAATTAATATCATAGCACAGTGGTGATTTTAGAGCCTTTTTAGGAGGGCTCAAACCTTGAAACAGGTTGAATATCCTGTGTGGCTGTCACCAATGCTATGCACCTGTAACCCAGTCAAGGAAAGGGTTAACAGAAACCTAGTTTTGGCCTCTATCTAATCTGTCAGAGGGAGAGCAGGAGAGTGGTTGTGAAGTTTAATGTTGTTAGTCCTAGAGAAGAAGTTGGTAATTTCATGGCACAGAACCCAAATTGAAACGTAAGCAACTAAAATTGCTGAATGTTAGAACATTGTGTCAAATTGGTCGTTATTACTGTGACTTATACAATGTCAGGTTTAGTTCCATCATAGTGTCAAAACATGTTAGCTGATATTCAGTAGCTAGCTCAGCGATTATCAGCTAATGAAATTACTGATTTTGCAGTTGTTAACACTTGTTGTTAACACTTTTGCAAGGCACAGATACTTTTGCAAGGCACTGTATCTGTGTCACATTCTCATTAGGGGCTGAGCCCCCCTAAAGGTCTGATCCTAGAATCGCCCATGTCATAGCAGATCTACTTCCAGGTCAGCTTTCCTTCTGAGTTGCATGTCGTGTTTGTTTGCTTATCCGTTTAGTGTGAGGCTGTGGCCTGCTTTCGGTTTTGCTTCCGTGCTTCTAGAGGGATACCAAATTCAAGATGACGACACTTGCCTTCAAGTTTCCACATTACAAAAATAAAATAACAAGGTACACACCATGTGGTTTTTCATTGAATGCCATTGCATTAAAAACAAATCCAGTTGGCTTAAATTTTTCTGCAAATTGACCATAATATGGCTATGCTATTTTTATCAAACAATTTACCCGCAGCCATGAGAAACGCCTAAATACTTTTGCGGGAAAACTTTAAGAGGCAGCACGATTACCTACAAAGTCAACAGACAGATCAAAGTTGGCACAAAAACAAAGGCTATTTTCTCAAAATGGCAATAATTAAGGTAAATCTGCTGGAGTGCAACAAATTCATGTTTATCCTAAGGTTTAAGTCTACCTAATATGTAAATTAGGGGTGGCGGAAAAAATCAATACAGCATAGTATCGCAATATTTTCTGTGGCAATGCTGTATGGATACACAGGCGCCAAGTATCGATCTTTTATTATATATGCGTCGGTCAGTTTGTATGCTTGACTATCCCATTTTGAGCAATAAAACTGAAGTGAGATGAACAAACAGAGAAATGTATCTTTTTAGATAAAACAGATGTTGACAAAGTTTCCTTTTGGGGACATCATTTGGAATTGGGAGTTTTTTTAAGTTGAAAAAAGGTAATAAATTGCAATATATCGCAGAATATTGCAATATGTTTAAAATCGCAATAATATCATATCGTGACATAGGTATCGTGATGATATCGTATTGTGAGGCCTCTGTTGATTCACGCCGCTGTATGTACATGTATGACAAACTGGAGAAAAATGTCAGTAACAACTTAGGTTACTGTTAGCTACAGCTAACACCTGTACCAGTTTGGACAGGCTGATCCAAACCATAATATTTTTTCCAATCTTAACTAGTCTTTTGGTGCCTAAACTTAACTGTTGTTGCCACATGACGATCACCTTTTGTCGGCTAAACTTAACTGCAACAGCCTCTGAAATGACCGGCACCTCACAGTGACCAGTACCCGACGCCCAGTAACCTTTTCTTGTCTAAATTTAACTGTAAAGACTGCTTAACTGTCATGTAACCGGCCGGAACAGGACCAGCTGCCTAATTCTGTAGGATATCAACGAACCAGTTCATCTTCTGGAGCACTGACAGATGGCTGTGAAAACACTATAACTCAAGGTATAACTTCATGTTGCATTCATTCAGAATATACATCTCAGTAGTCTGGAGCTCAGCTATGCAGTTCACCACAGTGATTGAGGATTTCTGTTTAACATAGAAGGCTGTAGGAGGCTTTGCCTGGACTGACAACATTCCTGCTGTGTTTCCCCAATCTGAAAAAAATGAAGGTTTGTTACTATGACCAATAGTCACAATGGACAAACATATAAGGAAAAGATACAGTTTTATTATCTGAATCAAAATAAATGTGTCTGTCCATCTTTATTTGTCAGGCCGCCATTGTAAACAAGAACCTGTTCTTAATGACTTGCCTGTAAAAATAAAGGTGAAATAAAAATTAAAACAATCTTAATCTATCAATCAATCTCAATCTATGACTCCCTCATCCCCCCCTCCAATTTAGCGTTTTTCTTTGAATTTACGTTTTGCTTTTCTTAGCTTCTGTTTTCAGTCTCCCTCCTATACCTCGTCTTTTCACATCCCTCATTCATCTCTCGTTTGTGAGAGTGTGTGTGTCTGTATGTGTGCCTGATGACCTGTCTGAGGTGCTATTGAGGTAAATGAGGGGAGACAGCATCAGGCCCCAGATCCCTTTAATAAACCTCGTCAGCTCCACCCGCCTGGTGCATGCCAATGATTTACCCAAATGCATCGCTGTGTATGTATCGGCGCTGGCAGAGAAAGAAAATAAAGACTTTATAAAGAAAATGAGGCTTGGGTCTTAAAAAGAACCATGAATGACTTGAAAATGCCCTTTGATGAGTTTCAGAGTTTGCAGATAGGCAGGCCAGTTTGTTATCAGGGACAGACAAAGACGCTCACAGTCAGGGACAAAATGTATTCAGATCATATCAGCAGCACAATAACAGTTCTTGTTTAGTTTGGGCACAAAATCTTATCTGTAATAACTGAGTTTATCATTAATATATAACAATGTAATAACATAATTGGCATACTTCAATGCATGTGTTAATTCAACACACCTGTGATCCAGAAACAATTAATCTCTCTCTTTGCAAAATGATGGATGAAAAACACATTTCTACATTACATGTATTATAAGTGTTCCTGTCTTTCTCTCTATATATATTTCCAGCAAAACTTATCAGGCACCGAGCCTGCGCTTTGCTGCTTTGTGGGCGTCTGGTAAAACAGATAGCTTGACTAACTTGACCACGTGAGGAGGAATCGTCGAGCATCTTGTGTGCTGTGCTTCCATCTTCCATATTTCAATCTGCTCGCCGTGGACATAGACACAAGTCACCGTTTGTCTTCCTGTTTTCAAGTGGTTCTTCATCAGGCTGCTGCACTCCTCCTCACTGCCCTCAGTGACACCTCACACCATAGAGGTGTAATCAAAGAACTTCTCTAGGTGATATGATCCAGGGCTGAGTCTGAAATGTGATGTATGGAGTGGAAAAGAAAAGGTCACAGTGTCGTATGCAGAGCTGTGCACACTACAGTGTTCAGAATGTAAAATAATGAACTCTCCCATATCCCCCAACTGTCTCTGCCAGTCTCTGCAAGAAGAAAAGCAATGTTAGCTGACAGCAACAAGAGAGATTCATCTCTGTGTGTGTGTGTGTGTGTGTGTGTGTGTGTGTGTGTGTGTGTGTGTGTGTGTGTGTGTGTGTGTGTGTGTGTGTGTGTGTGTGTGTGTGTGTGTGTGTGTGTGTGTGTGTGTGTGTGTGTGTGCGTGCGTGCGTTTCTATTTACAGTTAGATTATGAGCTGCATTATAACAACTGTCCTTCATGGGCAGACAGAGAAACAGAGATGGTGGTTTTAACAGATTACTGCAGTCAGTTCTGCCTCAGTTATTTTTCCTGAGTGGTACCATGCAATACTAACACACATACACACACACACACACACACACACTCACACAACTCAATAAAGAAGGAAATACAGCTCTGTTTTATCCTGCACACTGAAAAAAATGTTGAGTGTTATTTACTTGGGAAAACCTAGGAAAGTTTTTGCACTTAGAAATTGTAAATAAATTCTACAAGGACAATCATCAAGTAAACTTTACTTGCAGATATAAGTTTCTTTTACTAGCAAACCTAAGGTAATTTACTGATGTTTATTAATATGGTTATTGAGTTTTACTCTCCCATTCTTTGTAACTTTTACTTAAACTCTGACTGCTTCAAACTGAAAAATCTCACCTAAAACCAATGGCTTTTCAAGGTAATTTTTAAATACTTTTTCTAACTTATTTATGGACTATATTTAAGTAACATTTACACAACATTTTACATACTTTTTCTGAAGTTTAAATTGCCTAAATTTGTTCTTAATGTTTATTGAAACAATGACTTAAAAAAAAATGAGACAACTGTTTAATTTAACAACCCATTTATTTTTAAGTAAAAAAATATTTTTTTCAATCAAACATTTTCCAGCAAGTTTGCAAAGCAAAACAACAAAGTATAGTTCACCCAAAGATGAATTTTGTTATTATCAGGGTTCATACGCATTTTAACCAATACTTTTCCATGACTTTTTGGCAGATTTGCATGACTGTGTTCCTGAAAATGTCGGTCAACATTATACAATAAGAATGCAAATCTGTGTTAAAGTTTACCCTCCGAGGTTTAACTATAAAATGAATGACATGTATGTGGTTCATAGTGGGATTTATAATATCACTCCCTGAATACAACGCTGAGGTTAAGACGACGTGAAAATACATTTATCAATCACTTATTATTCTGTGTTAAAACAAATTCCATGACTTTTCCAAAAGTTTCTGGATCTTTTTATATTTCCAAAACCTTTCCAGGCCTGGAATTTGCATTTTTCAAATTCCATAACTTTTTCAGGTTTTTTCAAAACGTATGAACCCTGTATTATTTACTCACCCCTTTGTCAATAGGAGTGTTCTTCTGCGAGTTTGAGAGACGTTTTTATCCACTCAACTGCAGTGAGCGGTATCTTAACTTCAAACGTCCAAAAAGACAAATAATCAATAAAATGTCTCCATACTGCTTGACTGAGGTAATCCAAGTGTCCTGTAGCTCACACATGCCAAGACGTTTGTAAAAAACATTACAAACTGCTCTTCCCATGCGTGCTCCTTCCAACGCCGCACACAAACTTAAACACTACTAACTTCCAGCCAGCCCATCCGTGTTCATGCAGCACCACAGAGGAAGCAAAGCAGAGCAAACACAGCCAAACACCATTTTGTTTTGTTTTTTAAAACATCTAGGAATGTGTAAGCTGCAGGACACCTGGATTACTTCAGATGAGCAGTATGGAGACATTTATTTGATTCATGACATATTTTTTGGATGTTTGAAGCCAAGTTGCCGTTCAATGCAGTTTTCTGAGAAAAAAAACATCTCTGCAAACTCCCAGAAGAGCATGAATGTTGACAAAACTTCAGTCCCATCGGCATCGGGGTGAGTAGATGACAGAAATTTCATTTAAGGGTGGCTAAAATGGGTTTGAGGTAGCTTGTTAAAAAGGCACAAGAATACATTCAGTAACTGTTTGCATAGAGAATACGTAGCCTATCTTTCGGATAGGCTTTTTAACCTTAAACTCGAAAAAATTTGACATGCTTCAGGAACCTTCAGTGCATCTTAAAAGACATGCTTATTATTGGTTCAACCTTAAAACGTTAACTTTTAAAGAACAGTGTTTTGCCCTGAGGTTCTAAACATCTGTTTCTGTATCATGAGTAATATCCTACAAAAAGCAGAGCATCTTGAAACTAAAAAGTGCGATATTTTGCCCTTCGCTCTTTTCATGCCCACACTCACATCTGTTGAAAATGACCATTGAAAATGGCCCCACGACCCACCAGTTGAGAACCTCTGGTTTAACTTGAAAATGCTGATCTAACTTCTTTTCTTTTGTCCCCAAAACGTAGCCACTACATGGTCACATGTTTGATACAGTGAAACAAGTTAAAATAAAAATTACACAATTAAAACAAGAGAAAAATAGGAAAATAGACAAATAGCTACATAAACAACTGTGCCGTATTTTTCTTTTAGCGCCCTCTTTGAAAGGACAACTCATGGGTCAAACGTGCACTCAAGCTATAAGCTTGTTTCGCAGAGTCAGGATTTTCGGGGACAGCTTAAGGACATCAAGCTCTAGAAGAAGCTTTTGAAAAACTTCAAAAGTGTACTTCGTTTTTGGGGGGTAACTCAGGTTCATGGCATATATGATGCCCATGAGCAGGAGACAAGCCTTTGCAACACTTCCACAGTTGTCAAGTACCTCAGTCCCTTCAATAATAATCGACACATCAGTTTTGGATGCACCTTCATCTTCTTCACTTGTGTGGAAGACACAGATCTTCAGGACTTGCTCAGTCTGGTCCTCTTGAGCTTCCTCTCTGCTGATATCCTGTAAAATATATGTGAATCCATGTTCAGGTGCATAGTACAGCTTAATTTTTTATTCAAATTAGAGACTAGTGTCAAAAATATCAATATTTCAATACCAATTGATCCTAAACATTTGAAATAATTTCACTAAGTTTAGGAGAAAAGAAATTTAGTCTAAAAAGGAGGAGACTGCCAACTGAGGAGGAAAGGGGTAGCAGGGAACTAGAGAGTGCATCCTATATGATGAGGATGTTGTTATTTGTCTCTTTTGTGTATGCATTTGTGTTGTTAGGGTCTGGAAACATATAAGCTTTACTTATTCCAACCCCTTTTCAAACTCTTGTAGTACTGTCTGCTGCGGAATTCAGTGTGAAATTAATTTTTCTGATTCTGAAAATATTCTTGTTCCACAGTACTGATAACAGCTGAAGTTTGCACTCGCTTTTACACCGATCTGTAGTAAATGAAGCCTTATGGACCTTATGCACAACTCTAGGGATTCCTGAACTTTGGTAACACTGAATAATACAGATGTGCATGTAAAATAAAAAGTTGCGAACCACAAAGTGAGCCAAACATTATAACTTAAGTATTGTGACTTTTTATCTCATTGCTATTTCCATGGGGATTTATTTTCATCATTTGTTTTCCATTGGCAGAAATGGGCTCCCATATGCATTACATTTTTGTTTGTTAAAAAAAGAAATATGAACCCTTTTTGAAAATCAAATTTAGAGAATATTTGGGGGAAAAAAGAATTTGGGGGGCCAATAAAAACTCCATTTTAAAAAAATTGGAATTTTCTGACAATTATTTGATGGTTCAAGCAAGTTGTATTTAAAGGGGAAGTGAATAAGCATTCAATATAATGTACTCAAGTGAACTTTGTGATCTGAAAATGTTTGAATTTACCTTGTAGTCCTTAATGAGTTCCCCTGAAGACTCCCCCAGGAATTCCATCAGGGCGCGAATAATGGCCTCCCGTCTCGCTTCAACGTGTCGCTGTTTTAACAGACAGAAGATACTATATGAATTCACTAATCTATACATGTCAATAGAAGCAACATCAAAATTCATACAAAACTTTGATATCCTGGATCTACATTGGTTGGTCCTCTGAGGGCATTACTCTGAACTGCTGTAGGTTAATCCACTTCAAAGTAACTGTATGCAACACATAACTTCATAATTAAAAATATATTCTGCTTCATTTTAATTTGGTTAATAGTATGTATATTCCGGGATGATGGTAAACCTCTTACAACTTATGAAGTGCAAAACACTACACAATTTTTTTTTACCTGAATAGCCAGATGGCTTTGCTTGTGACACAGCTTGCTGTAGTTGCTG
Source organism: Gymnocephalus cernua (assembly GCA_023631565.1). NCBI lineage: Eukaryota > Metazoa > Chordata > Actinopteri > Perciformes > Percidae > Gymnocephalus > Gymnocephalus cernua. The sequence continues at coordinate 5,988,453 of CM042437.1, read as the reverse complement.
CTTGAGAGGGCACTGTGTCAAATGTAGAAAGTTGTTGCTTTGGGCTTAAGGACAAAAACACAAAGACAAATTAATACATTAAAACTACAGAATACTACAAGAAATACTACATTAAAACTACAGAATCATGTAACCAAAATTAACTATACCACTGTCAAACCAATGTATTTTTGATAATGCTACTTTTGAATATGCTGTCAAAATATTTGAAAATATCACTGATCTAAAAAGTTACACATCTTTCATACAGAATCAAAACCATTTCTACATGTTAAATCTTGTGGAAGCAAATTATCGCAGCAAATGTTTTTGGATAGATCATTTTAATTTTTTCAAATTCCCACAAATTAATCTGAATTTCAGATACTTAAGGCTAATCAGTAGCTATATAACAACACAAAAAGATGGTAAATGCATAATTTCAACAAGTGGTGGTTCTTATAGTTGAAATATGACACAAAGTATTTTCATATATGGAATATAAATATACAGCCACAGTAAGAATCAAATCTAAAACTCCAATAAATTAAATCATATTTAACATGATAAACTGACATTTTGTGGGAATGAACATCTCTCCCGTCCTCTGTTTGCTCTGCAGATGCATAGACTGTCTCAGCAACATTTCAAACCGTATTTTGGATTTAAAAAATAACAAAAACGATAGCTTCTCTTTAGCTTATATATAATAATTAGCATCAGGGTTTTGGTGAGGTCTGGCAGAGGCTGCTGTGAAGCTCGCGGCCTCGCCAAGCCGACCTAGAGACGCTGCGGATATTTGAAACTTTTTTTCTCCTTTCCCCGCTCCTATGTGTAGCGGTTGTGTAGGCTACTCTGTCGTTGCCTTGTGTTAATTATGCGAAGGAAACTCATCATTTTGGCAAACCCGCCATTTAATCACAGCATCTAGCTGTGAATAAATGATATATATCTATATCATACAGTCAGTCCCGGTTCTCACACACACACGTCTCACTGCAAGTGCAAAATAAAATGAGGTTAGCTAGCTGTTTAGCTAGCAACACGTGTCGCACTGGCCACATTATATAAATAAAGAAAACCACCGTCAACTTTACATTAAAAGAACGTGCTCGACCGTTCGGGAGCTATACGTTTCATAAACAAAATAAACCACTCGTTTTGTATAACGATGGTGGAGCTCATAACTTGCGCACTTACCAAGGGGACAGCAAGGTCTGACTGCTGTACCCCTGGGGTGCACGACCCAAGTCCACAGGTACGTTGCCTTTAGTGACCATGGTAAAATTAAGCTACAGTGATACGTGATGTGTGATAATGGCAAGTGGGTTCACATTATATTTTAACTCCGTTACATATGCAGGAAAAACTCTGAATGACTTACCTTTAATGATTTAGCTGCTCCTGCCTCATTAAACAATACCGCTGTCGTCGTCGTCTTCTTGTGTTTTGGCGGACAACGAAGCGCATGCGTCCTGTATGCGCGTCACAAGGCGCATGCGCGGATTCAAAACGCTATTGAAACCTTTTATATACTGTCTATGATTGAAACTTACTTGGCATTTCTAAGTTCATGTGCAATGACTATGAAACCTTTGAATATTATGTGAAAATACATAATAAAACTTACTCTTCCCACACAGTTTATTTATTACATGAATGGCATATATAGTTTTACTTGAATAATTCCAGTTCTCACTGATACTTACAATTAGAAAATAAATATTGTGACAGTTAACCTAATAAATATTACTACACCACAAAATCATTTTTTTCAGTGCAGGCGAGGGCGAAACTGCTCTCCTTTCCCTTATTTCTGCCTCTCTCTTACAATGTCACTCCATATACCCACCATCTGCACACACACACACACACACACACACACACACACACACACACACACACACACACACACACACACACACACACACACACACACACACACACACACACACGCACACACACACACACATGCACACACACCTGTACTCAGTGCAAGCTCCTCAGTAACATATCTTTCTTCAACTTGAGGAAAAACTTAGTAGTTCATATTTCTTTCTAGCTTGTATTCATATGAGTATGGATCTCTGCAGTCATACATCAAAATATAAGACTGCAGGAAGAAAAAGAGAGATAGAAAATAATACATATAAAGAGGGAGGAAGGGAGGGAGGGAATTGTGATTGCATTCATTTTGTAGTCAGATTTTTTTGTTCAGTGTCTCTAAAAAGATGCAAGGCACCATCTCCATTTAACGTGCTTTCTGTGGTAACAGAGAGGACACATGAACATGCATGCACTCACAAATACAGACACACGCTTAAATGCACCATCCAACATACACTGTTCTGCCAATACACTTTAAATATTTGTGTGTGTGTGTGTGTGTGTGTGTGTGTGTGTGTGTGTGTGTGTGTGTGTGTGTGTGTGTGTGTGTGTGTGTGTGTTCTAACAGTGTGGTAAGTTGAATATTTTCACATTCATATGTTTTATCTACATGTTTTACATGATCTGTTACTACTTCCAATGTGTGAAATGCACTACTCTAAAGGATAGGGTTGAATGTTTTCTAATTGTTTTAAAATGATTATTGGTATTCCATGCTATGAAAGAGAAACACAGAACTATGGAACATGGATAGTAAATCAGGTGGGATTCATTCTTGGTTCAAATGTACAACATACTTCACCTGAAAGTGATGGTAATTTTCTCCATTCAATATTTTCAATCTGACCTTCGTTCTTAATGGATATGTTGCTGGGATGCTTTAATAAAAATACTTCTAAAGTCTAATTTGCCCTTCTTCTATATAAATAAAATAGATTGACTTACAACGTTTTTCCCTTCATTACTGTCATTCCCCCCACAGTGAAGCTTTCTCATATTCAGAACGGAGTCCAGCCGAACATCACTTAGTTGTAGAATTAATTAACTGTCAGTTGCAGTATTTATAATGTCAGAGGGTGGAAGTTTGTTCTATAGTTTAGCGAAGTATTTGAGAGTTGTTCTGCAGAATAATTCACCTGTGTTTGAATGACGCTAGAGTTAAGATGAATTTGATTACAGTAAGTGAACACACTTCAGTTTTGTTAGAGAAATAATAGTCTTTTTTTGTGTGTAGACAATAGTCCTCAGAGGATGAGTAAATATCACTAGGTTGATATTTTTGGTTTTGTGTGAAATGTCTTACATAGAATTTATATAGAGTTTTGTACAGATATTCAAGGTCCCAAGAGAATGAATCTTAATGAGGCAGTTTAATGCAGTGACCAATATAATACAATACGATACAATATGATATACTTTATTGTTTCTTTAGGGAAATTTGTTTTGGATTCCAAGCTGCACACATCCTGTGGTAAAAACATATTGCAGGTAACATATTTCCCTCACTCTCCAGTAAAACACCATGATACTATTGCACAATCTCTGTCTCTTAAGCAGCATTGTTTAAAAGTTTGACAGAGGTAGCAACAAATTACTTTTTAAAACGGTCCCTAAGAGAGTACATTAAAAAAAAGTCCCTCGTTTACAGCGAGGGACTCTGTATCATCTGCCAGAGGGCAAGAGCTCATACTCTGTGTGGAGGATATGTGATAGGTCAGTCACTATCCTCGGAGCTTACCAAAGTACAGACTGTTCATAAATTTACTTGAGCGACTGGTATTCATTCCTCCCCATCACCTTCATGGCGGTGTGTACTAGACGAGCAAGCTTAGTTTTTAGTTTTATTGTGAGGTTGCCATACCGTGCTGCTGACCTAATTTAGGATCCTAGTAGCCTGAGGTAGAAGCTCTCCCTGAGCCTCTCAGTGCTGGCCTGGTGTGTCCTGTATCTTCTCCCCGATCTCAACAGAGTGGTTGGGATCTTTAATGATTCTTTCGATGATGCAGGAGTAGAATTTCAGTCGGTATGCAGCACCTGATTGACGCCCTTGGTGATGTGGACGCCAGGGTCCTTGAAGCTGTCCAAGGACCCGTCGGTATTAAGTGGGGCGTAGTTCCTCCCCTGCTTCTTCCCAAAGTCCACTATCATCTCCTAAATCTTGCTGACGTTCAGAAGTAGGTTGTTGGCCTGACACCAGAGGGTCAGGTTCTCTACTTCTTTACTTTCCTTCCATTTAGCTCACCGCTGTGCCTAAATATAGGCTAACAGAGCTGCTAGTGTCGCTCATACTCCCTGTGGAGCTTTTTGCCACTTAAGTCTGACTGGAGTCCATGTCCTTTCACTTTGGATGTTTTCAATCCAATCAATTCTGCCATCTGGATACATTTGCTGTTGATGTCAGTGAGAACAATACTTGAGGTGCATACCAGTAAAAATCATGTCTTTCAATTGCAGTAGAGGTTACCTATTGTCCAGAAAGAGGGAATAATGGTTTATTCATGGCAACAAATATATTCAGTTGCAGGATCTCATCTAGTTTATGTAAACAGCTTAACAGGACTAAAACCTTGACTGAATTACAGCCAGAATTATGGGATACTCTGTCAGCCAATGGGACATCACGATAAGGAGAGATTAGACAGGGCAAAGAATAGGAGGAAATAAAATGAGAGAAAGAAAAGAGGAGTGAATAAGATCAAAGGTGATAAGACGATGAGTGGAGGAAAAGATGACCGAGGAGAGGAGGGGGTGAGAGGGGAGACGTAATGATGCAAGTACCCTAGATAAGTGACTGCCATCTGAGGCTGACAAGCTCCCAAACGGACACACACACACACACACACACGCACACAAACACACACACACACACACACACACACACACACACACACACACACACACACACACACACACACACACACACACACACACACACTTCCCTGCTGTGTAGAGCCCCAGTTCCACATGAAAAATGTTCGCTCCTTTCTCAGCTTGTTTACAACCGTGGCACTTTTCAATTAGCTGAGCAAATGCACACACACACTCACAAACGTACACACACACACACACACACACACACACACGTTGATACTAAGTTGGGGCACAATAGCGTGTACACACCCAGAGTGCAAGCCTATTTTTCAGTAAAGAAAGCTATCAGTTGAGGATACACACAGAGGCTGTAGAACAAATGAGCTGTTACACACACAGACACACACACACACACACAAAGACACACACACACACACACAGACACACACACACACACACACACACAGACACACACACACACACAAAGACACACACACACACACACAGACACACACACACACACACACAGACACACACACACACACACACACACACACACACACACACACACACACACACACACACACACACACACAAATTTAACTGGACACTTTCACAGAAAGCAGCTAAGTAAATGAGTTAAGGCAGTGTCTTGCACACAAATACACAACATTCTTGAGAGTGTGTGTCCGTTAGGGGTTCTGTTCACGACTGTTCATAGATGGTCCGAATGATATATAAAATACTTACACAGATGTCCACAATGATGCAGATTCACATACAGTATTCAACCACTCAGACACACACCTTTGGTTCTTCTTTTGTAGATGGATTATCTGTATATATATGTATAACTGTCCGCACCCAACGCCACGAGGGGGAAAAAGGGGGCTTTGCCCCCTCAGTTTTATTTTTCTGCCCCCTTGGTTCAACATCATCCATAAAACGTACAAACACAATTACTATTACAAGGTCTCCATGGCGTCTCTATCGCAGAATTTGTATGTTCTCCCCATGTTTGTGTTGGTTTGCTCTGGTTTCCACCACCATCAAAGAACATGTACTAGGTTCTCCAGTCAGTGCCCTTGATCAAGGCACTGGCTCAGATCCAGAGTTGGTCCCCAGGTGCTGTAAATGGCTACCCACTGCACCCTTGAGGGATGGGTTAAATGCAGAGTGAATTTCGCTACGTGTATGTTTATGTGACAATAAAGTACCTTTACCTTTTATATTTGACACAGAGAGGGACCGCTCCAGCTGTCCTCTTACTTCATTAGTAGCCTATGTCTATGACTTTAACCCCCTTATAAAAGTCGCTGTGCTGCACTCATAGTACCAGTGTCCATTGTCAGTGTAATTTCCCCGCTTCTCTTTAAATTCTATGGGAGCAGCCGTGCAATGCATTCCGGTGGCGTCGCGGGGACTTTGGAGAAGCGGGGCGTCGAGTCGCCCTCTCCTCATTTGCATGAAATTGAATCCAATCATCTTGCAAATGAGGAGCGTCCGGCTCGGCTCGACGCCTCTCAAAAGCTGATGAAAATCTTCTAAACTGACCTTTGTCGCTCTAAAATGAAGACAGATTCAGCAACTGCTTAGCCTATTTCTCGCTTAAAATGTTTTCAGAAACACGTTTTGGTGAACTATTTTCGTGAAATATGACATCGTATTCGGAACGAGCCGCCATTATGGTTGGTTTTGAAATTTGGGAGCAGCCAGCCTAAGTGACGCGTTAATCCAATCAGCTGTAGCCATCACGGTTGTAGAAGGGCAGAGACTGTTTTCTCTGCTTGTCAGTGGTCAGTGGAGAGAAACTGGTGGCGAGCCCACTAGCGTGCAATGCTGGGAAGCGGGGCGATCCCATCCGTGAAAACAGCGTGTATATGGACATGTACCATCAGACCACGGCCGCGTAGCCTAGCAACGTGATCTGTTTACATGTCTTTTGACAAGGCGACTGCATTATCAGAAGCTAGAGCAAGCTAGATTTGGATGGAGAATCGGATCGGGGAGAGATCAATGACCCGTCACTTTCATCAGATGAGGAATCTTCATCTGATGAGGAGGAGCGCCGAGCTACCCGTATCATCGCAGCGCAGAAGCCCTCAAACGCTGACGTGACAGGTGCTTACAGTTACAGTCTAGTGACAGACATCCTAGTTAGACGTAACTCGTGTAACTTTAGCCGTTTCTAACATTAGCTTACTGCACTAGCTAAACTAATTATGAATATTGTATTCTTTAGTGTCAGCTCAACCATTATTAAATTAGTTAATGTTAGCCTACTTTATGAAAAAGAAATGTAAAAAATAGTCATTTTAACCTGCCGCTGGGCCTGTACCTGTCCTATCAATTTTTACTCTTCCTCTCTTCCACTTCTTCCCTGGCGTGCCTCTCATTTCTTAAAATGTCATCACTGCCCCCTGCCATTTTCTCTCTCTCCCTCCTTCTCTTGCCCTCTCATCCATTCAAACATGTATGTAAAGTGCAGCTGTCGAGAAATGACATCATCTTGGCTGGTTAGCAATCTTAAATGTATAATGACCAGCTTTTAAAATTTTATATTTTAAGACCTAAGAGGAATATGTATAAGTAAGACCAGACAAATAAAAGTTAAAGATTGAACTGAATCAAAAGAAATATATATATATATATATATATATATATATATATATATATATATATATATATATATATATATATATATATATATATGAGATATGTGAGATGGCCTTTTGGTTAACTTTGGTTGGGGCTTTGAGATCAAAATTTAATTTTTTCTTTCTATTTATTTATATTCTATCTTTTTTATATACTGTAAATGAAACAGGATTTTATAGTGTGAATCTGGTATTTGTGTTGAACCTGATTAAAGCTTCCAAAACTACTCATGTTTGAGACATTGCCTTAAACATTAGTATGCCGGTCATAATACTCACAAGTCTCAAAATACACACACAGACTGCTACATGAATGCATGGGCGCACTTGCCTATACAGTTAATGCATAATATAATAGATGGAGAAAGCAAGAGAGAGAGAGAAAGAGGGCAGTGGGGTTAACTATCCAGAGAAATGCTGTCCTTGCCCTTCCAACGTGAATTATAAAAGAGCTAATGTTAGATACAATCATAGGAAACTGGCACAGTTAAATTATAAATATACTGAGGCTACATTGATGATAAACTAACTTTTCTAACTGTCAGGTATACTCAAAACAAACACGTACAGTGTCCACGTTACCACCTCGTGACACTGACCACAAGCATTAACACCCTTTAAAAGTCAAGTCCACGGTGGCAGCATAGCATGATTAGGGTCAGGCATCGAGAAACAATTACTACTTGGAATCGTTTCAAAACGTACGACTCCAGTAGAATCGTTTCTTTATTGGAATCGTTTAAGGATTTGGTTTCAAATCCGATCATCGCTTCCCAATTTAATTGTTGAAATTCAAACGATGCCCAACCCTAATATAGTAATAAATATAATAAATAATATAAGCATGATGCTACACAGACTTACAGTTTGCAGTTTACACTATTCCTCTTTGGAATGATGGGATATTTGATGCATAAAGAAAGCCTTAAATTGAAGGTCTTGTGATTCCTAAACTATGTGGATATTGTTTCGATGTCATCTCTCTGCTTGATTCAGTCTCACATAGAAAGGCAAATTTCACACAACGATGGCGCGCAAAGAGACAATTTCACATGAGTCACCCTGCACTTCATGATCCTGACATATCTTAGTGCTTAATAATGTCACTGTGTTAAAATATAATAGGCAAGTGATGATTATAATTGTCCAAAAATTTGACTGAGTGTGTTATTTATATTCACAGAGTATTAACAAGGCCATCATTTTCTGCAGATCTCATTGTGAGTGAACAGAGAGCCTGTCGGGGAAATCTGAAGAGTTCCAAAGTTAGGAGTGTTCTGTCTTTTATCTCATATAAAATCTTTAACTCGCCCAGTAACAGAGCAACGTAATCTCGTGTGAAATTGTACAAGTTTGTGCTCTGAGTTTGACATGGAGTCTTTGCTGGGATTGTCTATGGATAGAAGTAATGTGGTTTATTTATAGTCCAACTAGTCGTTTCTTCCATCAGCAATTACGACTCATATTTACGCTTGTAGTGGCAGCACCCTCTAGTGGCCTCCAGTAATTATTATGGGAGCAAAGCAGGAAGCAAGTAAGTGTTTATCGGTGTTTTAACGCCCCCAACGTCTTAAGGTTAGGGTTAGATGCCTTGAAGTTAACGGTCGCAGCGCTGCCTGGGGGGAGATGTTGGGGGCTTACAACACCATCGAGCCAAGTTAGTAAGACGATAAAGTATAGCAGAGCAAAACAAACACAGGAGTTTCACCCAGGAGACCAAGATTCGTGTTTCCTTTGAAAATAAAGTAAACGGCGAGTTTTAGCTTATCTCACTGTGTTAAATATAATTGGCAAGTGATGATTACAATTGTCCAGAGTGTGTTATTTATATTATCAAGGCCATCATTTTCTGCAGATCTCATTGTGAGTGAACAGAGAGCCTCTGTGGGGGGAATCTGAGGAGACAGACAGCAGTTTCAAAGTGTTAACATTAGGAATGTTCTTTCTTTTACCTCATATAAAATCTTTAACCCACCCAGTAACAGAGCAACATATTCTCGTGAACAGGTGAACGTATGATATCGTACGAATTGCACAATAAATTTGTATGATACTTCAGGAAATTAGGGAAGATTTGGGCACATGACAGTTAAGTTTTAAAAGGTCGCTGACTGTGATGCGGCTATCGGTCACCGTGAGGTGACAGTCGTGACAGCGGTCGTGAGAGTTACATTTAGTCACTAAAAGGTTGACTGTCAAATGGCGACGTTACAGTTAGGCACAAAAACAACTAGTTAACATTAGAAAAAAGGTTGTGGTTTGGATTAAAACAACAGTCCCCTGTTGTACTCCCAGAACACAAACACATGTTTCCTGGTTGAAAGTCTTTTGTTTTTCCCCTAACATAAAAAAACACAAATGTAATTAAAAAAGCGAATGCTATTTCATATAAGTGTTAGATTCCGTAAAGCGCATCCATTTTTTCTCTCTTACTCCTGTTCTGCTTCTTTTCTTCACAGTCCTTTAACTTTTCTTTTGCACCTAACTAGTTCACCCAGTCTCAAAGTTTAAAGTGATCTGCTCCTGGAGAACATGTCAGCTTCTTCTATTTGTCTAAACTTGTTTCTGTTTTGTTTATTTTCTCATTTTCCCTCTATTTTGAAGCAATATAAGTCCATGGAAAGGCTAGAGTGCAGGATGTCATTAGAGAAAAAAAACTGACAGGACAAGAAAGAAAAATGTCTCCCTCAGTGTTTACAGTTCACACAAATATTATGTAAAATGTAAAAATCTAATCTCCAAGTGTGAGAGTTTTAAAGTTTGGGACTAGTACAAAATGTTTACTATCTTGATTTCTAAGTGTGAAATGTATGCACAACATGTGCCTTCAAAGATCCTGCCCTGGAATGAAGAGTGTCTTCCCAAACCCAACTCAAGCTAAAGACACGGGCCTTAGACTTGGAGCTGGTTAATGGGGGGGTTTAAGGCTATGTAATTTGCATTGAAGGTTTGTCTTTTATCTAAAAAGAGCACACTCAAATTTTCTCCAGAAAATGGGGCTATTTGTCATTATGAGATTAAAAATGAAATATCTAACTGCTTTAAATGAGTAACGCATATACTCCAACACTCTAATTGCTGGTGAAAATGTTTAATTAATTATGCATTCTTTTCTTCAATGGCACTCTAAGTCATTAGCTTCTTTCTCAGCCCGTTGTGCCCCACTGTGCTTGAACTTGGGATTCAATTAAAAAAGTGTATAAGTATCAAGAAAAGCATGAATGATAATGACATGGTGAAGTTATGTGCATTTCTATTGGGTGCGTGCATGTGTATGTATCGGTGTGTGTATTTGATGTCGCCTCTTCCACTCATCATATTTGTATGGTGAAGTCATGCTCTGCTCCCATATAGTGATCTACAATCTTCATCCTCATTTTACCAATATTGATTTTTATTAAAGGAAAAAAACAAACATACAATGATGATTGGTGTCCATAACATGAAGATAGGAAAACATATAAAGTCCCACCAACTCATCTCCAACAATGCTGGATCAACACAGAAAATGAGGGGTGTGTGTGTGTGTGTGTGTGTGTGTGTGTGTGTGTGTGTGTGTGTGTGTGTGTGTGTGTGTGTGTGTGTGTGTGTGTGTGTGTGTGTGTGTCTGTGTGTGTGTGTAAGATAGAGAGGGTGAGGATTCCCAATCCCTTGTATGTAGTTTGTTGAAATCATATTCCTATGGCAGTGTCAAGAATGTTCCTCCCTCTCGCTGCAGTGACCTACATCCTCCGCTTACAGAGAATAACATTGAAAACAGAGCGCAGACAGAGTCGGCCGGGTTAAGTGCGTGTCAGCATGTCGTGACTTTATTTTCATATGCTGACAAAGTCGGTGCATCAACTCCAATACCAAAGCAAACGCCACCATCTCTGTGATAAATATGATTTCAAATCTGAGGATTATAAAATGTCATCTTTTGAAGTGTTTATTTACTTATAGGGAAGATTTTTTCATTCTGTTTTTCCAACCAGTTGCCTTGCTGTTGAGACAAAAGCCCAAAAAGAAAACACTAACAAATGGCAAAAGTAATTCAAGTGTAAACATACCCTTTCAAAACAGCATCTCTCGCTAAAACTAGACATATATTTGCATACATTATAAATATATCTAGCTCTAATGTAGTAGGCTACATTCTGATGTTCAAAGTTCAGAACTTCCATGGTTGTGTTTTTGACCACTTACGGCACTGGAAAAGAGAAAAGATCAACATTTGTGTTTTATTTTACTGGATCAAGTACCTCAAATGCAGTTGCGGTGAAAGGAGTGAACACATTATACTCTACATACACTTTGATTTATTTTATCATTTGATTCTAAAGTTGTCTGATAATCAGACTGAATTGCCTTATCTTTCTTCACATTATTATTCAGTCGGAAATTGTGTTGATATTGAGGAGATTGGTCTATTTTCTCCAAATCAATCAGTGATGTATCTATCCTGTAGATGTATTTTCAGTCGACACTGACACTGCTGTAGCTGTTGTAGAAAGCAGTTAAGGAGCCCCTATTATTTCACTCCAAATGGAGCTTTCTCTCCAACAGACAGCACTTTTTCTTGAAATTCCTCAATTAATGATGTCATTGATTAAGAAAACCTGCCCAGTTTTTCAAATGTGCTGCTCAAAGTTGCTGCCTGAGCAAGCACAGCTCGCCCAGTGGCTTGTTTGAATTTGCTTGACCAATCACAAAAGAGTGGGCCAGCTGACCAATCAGAGCAGAGTGGGCTTTTCAGGAAGGCGGGCCAAGAGCTCAGACAGTGTGTTTCAGACAGAGAAGCTGCAGCAATGGGCATTATGAGAAACATGTTGTTTGAACATCAAAGCATGTAAACCTAATCTAGGAGACCCCCAAGAGTACAAATATGATGCTGAAAAGGAGTAAATAGGGCCTCTTTAACATGTATTGTGTCAATCAAAGAAATATGTCACTTCTAGAGTTGTTGTCAACTCTCAACAACCTCTCAGCTGAGTTGGTCTTATTCACACTTGTTGTCATTGTTTAGAAAGTATTCTGGCTTTGTAACGATGATGTCAGCGTTCCTAGACCCACTTATGAAACTCTCATTGGCTCCCTGGTTTTTCTTCTTTCAGGAAAATATTATTCCATGAGTTCCTAACCTAATATTACTCGTGTCCCCATATGCAAACCAGGCCATGTTACCATCTAAGCCTCTGCTAAAAGCCTGGAAAAATAGTGACTCATTACAGCCTGTGATGAACTGTGAGATATACTGATGGGGCACCTCTGTGAGAAACACAGTGGGTTTTGTAGCTTTAATGGACAGAATGAGTCCATATTTAAGTTCCCACTTGTGTAAAGGATTAAGATAAAAGGGCAGGAGGGTGGCATAGTAAAAGAGGTACACCACCAACATTACTAACATTATTAGAGAGTTAGATATGATGACACCAGCTTCTTATCGGGACCCACAATAGTGCTGCTTCCCCATCTGGAAGGTCATTTCACTCACTGTGTATTCCACATCTAAAGCGATACTACATACTAACATGAACACCAGCAGGTCGGAAGATGCTGATCTACAGTTGGAAAATAGGAATACCTGTGTATTTATTTCAGTCATCCACTTATAAGATACCAAGCAGAGACAAAACGACTTTTAAATCATTTATCAATGTAAAAAGTCAACTGTTTGTTTGTTCCAGCTGCTCAAAATGTGTGGATTTGTTGCTTTTCAATGTTTTATATAATTGAAAATGTAATCTCTTAGATTTTTAGTTAGTCAAAACAAAACAGGAACTTAGAAATAATCTCTGGGAATGTGCTTTTTCACTAATTTCTGACATGTTATTGGAAAAAAAAAATAGATCAGTTGATGAGTTAAAAGAATGACAGATGTATCCATAATGATAACAATCACTGGTTTCAGGCCTAATCCACTGGACCTGTCTCATCATTCATCAGTTCTGACGTCAGGGAGGGGAAACCTTGGGTTTTAAATTGCATCCACGGCTCCTCCACTTGCCTCGCTTCCTCGCGTCTTAGTCCGTCCCACTGAGGAAGCTTGGGAGAGACGAGGAAATCATGCGAGGAGAGTGAGACGAGGAAATGTGTTTTTAGAGGGATGAGACGTCCTTTCCTTCTGAAGCGTCACATAGATTTGTCAGCTGTATGGGCGGAGTTAGTAACGGCTTTCAGCTGCACGGCTTCCGGGAAGGCTGCTCATGTGTATCGTCGCTCATAGCTCCTCGGTGATCCCTCCCTGCTCACTCATCGGGGCAGAAATAAGAGCTTTGAGAGGGCCTTTATGAAGGAGGGCCAATACGATTTTGGTTGAGCCGAGGAGCGAGGAGCATCAAATAAGGGACGTGAGATCCAGCCTATGTAGTGATTGTGTCCTTTCTAATCCCTAGTGTTGGACTACAGACCCAACACAACAACCATGACTGTCTGAACACTTCTGGGCTGCACTGTACAGTATATCCCTTTGAACACATGCTGCTGGTGATAAATGTGTTAATATGTTAAAAATCTTTCATCTGTTCAGGAAATATGGGAGCCGTCCAACTACAAAAACATTAATCCTCACAAATATGTAGCAGTAATTAAGAGTCTCTATGTCCTCTCTTATTCCATGTTGGGTCCAATTGAGTTAATTTTCACAGTGGTAAATAAAGTATTAAAACATACAATAATTAAAAAAACACAACAATGCATCCTTATTTTTCTTCTTGTTTATTGTATCAGTGTTTGTTAGTGGTGTCAATATATAAAATATAAAAAAGAAAAAGAAAAAATCTAATCAATTAAAGCTTTATTGGATGGACGTTTGATCAGAAAACATGTTGCTTAAGTTTAAATAGAGTAAATAATAGACATAATAAATACCATCAGAAATTGTGATATACAGTTCAAGAAAGAATACAAATTGTCTAGTGTATTAGGCTACATAACAACCATAATACTAATATTTCTGTTATTCTTTTGTCCATCAAGTTATGAAGAATTTAAAGTTCTCCCTGTACTGTTGCTTAGTCTCAAACACTTCTCCTGGTGCTCTGCAGATAAGAAACATGCAAAGGGGTCTGACAACTAACAGTCTGTCTTATGTTCCTCAGGCAATGCTACTTGAATCAAAACACAAGTTATCCATGAGGGCTAGGTAGGTCACTTCCACTTAATTTCACCACATTTACTCAGATTAGATCCCCTATGTGACAAGAGTTGCTAGTCCGCTTGAAGAAAAATGGCTCCCAAGGGGGACCGACTACATTTACTCAGTTTGGTTCCCCACATGCCAAAAAACGAGTGCATTTAAATAAAACTGGCTTCCAAGGTGGAAAATGGAATGTATTCAGTGTGGACCACCCCGTGATGCAAGTATGACATTTGAATGAGCCTCAGTCCCAGTGTGAAACGAAATTTGCTCAGTTTGGGCCTCAGACAGCAGGAATTGAAGGAAATGCCGAATAAGGTAATATAAAATTGAATTTAATAGTCAAGTAGTTGGCATGTGATATTCATAGCTAAAGTAGTTGCTGACCTAGAATCAAACATGTGCAGTGGGAATTCGTCCATTTGATGGGAAGTTCAACACGTTGCATTTTGCAATTCCAATAACTAGAAGTTGACGTTTTTTAAATATATTAATCAGAACCCAATTAATGAAGTGCTTAAGCTTACTGAGGCCTCAAGGTAAAAAAAAAAATTGTTTAAAAATTAAATTTTATTTCATTCTTGGCAGGAGTTTGGCTCTCCAAATTTCCACTCAAATGGAACGGTTAAATGTATATGAGGCTGCTGCGTATACATGATTATTTAGGCTCATTGTGTTTCTGACAGTTTAATAAAAGGATATATAATATCTCATGGTCCTTGTTGATGAATCCAACCAATGCCTATGACGTATTTTGTTATGAAAAATCTGATGAGACAACAAATCTGGCACATAGTGGACATGCAGTGCCACAATCATTTTTACATTCAGTTTGCCAGTCGGAGTTGTCAAAGTGTTTTTTTTCCTTGAGAAAAGTGTATAGTTAAAGCAGTCTATTAAGCTAAAAAAGAAAACTAACCTATAAAAAATACTTCAGGGAATAGAAGCCGACAACAGGTGATTATAATTGCAGATATTCAACCAAAACGTTTCTTTAGTTCAAACTATTGTGGGGAATAATCCCTGAGATGCTTTATCTAAATCAAGTCATAGTTATGTGAGGATGTATTTAATGACAGGAAATTATACATTTTATTTATATCTTTCATATCCATGGTACTTATGCTGATATTTATTACCTTAGATATTGTGTGTGACAATGTATAGTACAGTATAGTAGTATGTATAGTTATACTAAAGCAATACAAGCATCTAGATGTTTTTCTACTTTTTTTAAACACCCCTATCTTGTATTTGCTTGCTCCTTTAATATGAACATGTTGGTGTTTATAATGGCTATGAAAGACCTCTCTACTGGCTCTATTTTTATATCCCCGTGTTACTGTTGATTGCTCTGTCAGTTACTGTATTTGATTTGAATCACCTGTCACTACATGTTACACAGATGACAATCAGCTATTAATGTCATCATTCAAATCATTACAGTAAGAAGCCAATATGTGCCGACACATTGATTGAAACATTTAGAGATTGTGTTGGAGTTTTGAATGTGCGTAACCCTTGTTCTTACCCAATGTCTTCAGCTGAACATGACTGAACTTCATCCATACATTTTACCACATGGATGATTTAGAATAGATTAACCTTCACAGTGTTTTGTGTGTGTTTCTGTGAGCTTCCCACTGTGCATGTGTAAGAGTGAGAGAGGAATATTGAGACAGAGAGAAGATTGTGTGTGTGTGTGTGTGTGTGTGTGTGTGTGTGTGTGTGTGTGTGTGTGTGTGTGTGTGTGTGTGTGTGTGTGTGTGTGTGTGTGTGTGTGTGTGTGTGTGTGTGTGTGTGTGTGTGTGTGTGTGTGTTGGCCTTTCATTTATACTTGTGAGACTCTGGCTGGGCTGATAAGGATCACTCATTATGTGGTGAGTTAGTTCTCTGCTGAGCCTCGTCACGACCCCCTAGCCACATCACAGCGAGCTGCTCATCTGTATTCATGGGTGGTTAACAGCCGGTGCACCTTTCCTCTGAAATACAGCAGGTGGAGAGTGGTGCATGAGCACACGCACATCATACATCTCAGTCTCAGCCTGGCTAAATTTGGAGATGTCTGGATCCTATGTTTTGAATGCATATTTTCATTTTGATAGAAATTCATATGCAATGTAATAAACTTGATTAAGATTTGACATTAGGTTGGTTTTCTGAATAGCTAGAATTTTGACTTTATAGCCTCAGAATTAGGAATTGTTCAAATTTGTATTTAAATCGTCCGATAAAACATTTTCACAATAGGTTTTCATTTCCTGTTTCTGACCAACAGTCAGCGTCGTTTTTGTTTTGTTTTTAAGCATGACCATGATTGTGCTCTAACCCTAACCTTGTGTTCATTAATGTAACCATAACAACAGAGCTCTCCTCACTTTAGTGAAGTAGCCATTTAAACCCGAACCACGTTTCCCTTAACCCTAACCAAAGAGTTCTCACATAATAAAACAGATTTCTTTTCAGCAGATTTTCTTTTTATATTTGTAACAGTTTTTGAAGGCACACACACAGACACATGATGTCATCCTGCCGATAGAGGCGTCAGATTAGAAGACGCTCTGGAAATGCACATTAAACTTAAATTACTTTTGGAGCGGTTGCAATAAGCTACAGGTTATTCCAACCCTGTCAATGTTCTTTGTATCCGGCTTTCATTTATTCGTGATGGCCATTGCATAAACATATACGTTTATGTTTATGTAGCAGTGTGAATATGAAATGACAAGAAGTAGTGTTGTGTTTTTGCTGTCATGGTTATGATGGCATTAATAGGTTTACAAAGATGAGGCTTGAGATTGACAAGCTGATGAACATCGTCACAAAGTTTGGCCAAAAAAAAATAAGAACAGCCAAAAGTTAGTTAAATGGTAAATAGACTGCTTTTATATATCATTTTTCTAGTCTTAGCGACCACTCAAAGGGCTTTTACACACTACAGGCACCATTCGCCCCATTCACACCAACACATTCTCACTCCCAGCGCGTCAAAAAGTGGTGCTTGGTCAGGTTCGTTTGGTGTTTGTTATTGACGCAGAAAGTCTCCTTTAGCATCAGTATCTTGCCCAAGGACACTTTAACATGTAGGCTGCAGGGCCAGGGATTGAAGCACACCTATACAGATAGGATAGGATTTTGGATTTCCAAGACAATCTTTAAGTCAAACCACATTCAACATATCATGTTAATTGGAGTTCAGGTAGTCCAGGCTTCAGATCAGGACTTCGTTCAACTTGGAGGAAAGCCTTGGGCAGATCCAGAAACTGCCGCAGGGGTTACTGATTTAATCTAGCCTTGGGAACACCTCAGGATTCATGAGGATGAGCAAAAGGATGTGGCTGCTGAAAAGGACATCTGGGTTGCTCTGCTTGGTTTTCAGACAGACGCAGATATGAGACTAATAATGGATGTATGGTTGGATAATGGACAACTAAAACATAGTTTAAAAATATACATTAGAGTAGATTCTATCTATATTTGTATCAATTATGAATACTTTTGTTAAAATGTTTAAACCCAAGCTAATAGACTAGAGCCAGAGTCCATTCAGCTGCAGGCTGTGTCCTGACAGAAATATGCGTCCTCCATGAGTCATTTATTCAAATTGTTTCAATTGGTTTTCAAGTGAAAGAAGAGTTAATTCATATTTTATGACTCTTGGTGGAGGAAGAGTCTGCTCCTGCAGTTTCTTTTCAAAGCGTGTCAGCGGTTTAATTTGATTTTGATTACAGGATCATGCTTCAATCAGAGGTCTGCTGAAGTGTCTTTGTGCACGACACTTAGCTCCTACCAGAGCAGCTGACCTTCCTGTGGTGCAGGGTTTGCCGAACATTATCCACTTCAGGGGATCAAGAATATAAAAAAGAAATAAAATATCTGTTGAAAATGTGTGATTGGATAATTTGACAAATGTTTGACATGAAATAAAAGTAGTTTTATATTCTCATCTTCCCTTTAGTACTACATGTTCTCCCTCTATATACTGCATGTTTGCTTTATGTACACACAGCAGAGCATCAGAATCAGCAAAGTGTTTATTGCTAAGTAACACAAAGAATTTGCCTCAGTGGTTGGTGCATACATAAACAAACAAAATATTGAACATGAATATGAAATAAACAATACATACAGAAACAAATACACATATACAGAGGTGGCCGACAGTCCATTACCACCTCTGCTCGAAAAGAGTAAAATAATTTAGTCCTGTTTTCTCCCTGAACACAAACGTGCTGTGTGGGGTTGTCAGGGTGGCATCAGTTGTGAAGTACAACCTGTACCTGAAACAAATGTGGGAACAGAACAAGGGACTGACATGGAAGTAAAGGAATCAAAACATCAAACAAAGATTGCTTTTCGGACTTCTTATACTAGATAGATATGCAAAGAAAATCAGAGATGCTTTTTTTCAACTTTTCTCTGCATGAGGTTTTGTAGCACTGTACCAATGCTCTACCACACTATAGATAGGTCTACACCACACTATGATTTACAAAGACCCAACAATTCACCTCAAGAGCAAGCCTTTGGTGGTGTGGAAAAACTTCCTTTTAAGAGGCAGAAACCTCAGACAGAAGTGAAACCACTAGAGGTGTTAAGTTACTGTGCTTTTCCGTACTTTCTGTCATATCTACAATGTTATAATGTCGGATTTTTATGTTAAACATGTTAAACGTTTACCTCATTCAAATAATGAGGTAAACGTCTTTCAGACAAATCCCTGGGAGCTTAAACATTCATTTAATTTCCAACTGTTCTGTACACTCCAGTTTGCAGAACTCTAAGCCAGTCTTCTATGGTTGGTCATCTGCTCCAGGTAGGCAGTGTTTGGTTGTTTAAACTACTGCGGTGTTAACATTGTCGCTTTTAGCTACATGCTAACAGCAGTAAACAATGTCATCTTGGCTGCCAATTTGTTAAATTATTCCCAATTTCAGGTCACATTACTGCTGAAACAGAAGCCTTTATCTGACGGTAGAAAGTGCTGCTTCGTTCTATTACAATCTAACATTAGCCTAGTGCTAAATATTAAGTAGCTGCATGCTAATGCAAGATCGCTGTAATCTTGGCTGCCAATGCTAGTAATTTCTCCCCAATTTTGGGTCACTTTACTACTGGGACATGTCTGGTTGTGTAGTATTTGGTTAAGAAACCTTTATTTTTTTATGGTACAAAGTCCTGCTATACACTCCGTTGCAGTAGCTCCAGCTTCACCTAGTGAAACAACAGCGGAGGCTGCGGCAGAGCGGAGCGCAGATTCCAGAAACAATCTGGCCAATCAGATCAGACTGGGCTTTTTCAGGCGGGGGGCTTAAAGATCCTACAGAGCGTCTCATACAGAGGGGGAATACAAGTGCAGCAGCCATGGGCAGTACGAGAAAAATAAAGTGTTTTTTTTTAACATTAAAGCATGTAAACATGTTCTTGTACAAACACAAAATACAAGTATTATCTTGAAAATGCTACATAATAGTTGCCCTTTAAGATAACAGTTCTGCTGTTGGTATTTTTCTGGTCAGGAGAGTCTCATACATGATAATATAAAGCAAGAGGGGAGAAGCAGGTGGAGAGTTCAAAGAGGGAAGATTCAGAGAGATCAAGGACTTGAAATAATGATGATTGAAGAGGAGGAAAATAAAGAAACCTGTGGAAATTAGAAAGTGAGGAGGCAGACAGAGTATGTAATCTCTGGTAGAAAGAGAGAGAAAGAGGACGGTACTGAGGAGGAGGAGACGTCTTTACATCAAAGTCCACATGTAAACTCTCACTGTTGGAAACTGTCATTAGGAATCCCACGAAACAAAAAAGCAGCCTTGTTAACCAGGAACTGAACCTTTCTCACAGTTCCTGTCCTGAGTGGTGCTATCACTTCAAAAGGTATAGTTTTTAATAATCATAACAAATTGATATCCAGCAGCAGAGCACCGCTGCTACTGTTGAACTAGAGAAGTCAGATTGATAAAAATGTGACTTTTATTAGTCTTTCTTACTATATCATATTTATGCAATTAGCCAGTAAATGAAAACCTTTCCCTAACGTTTCCATGGCAACACCTGCAAAATGCTTGAAACACAATCACTTAATATCAAAATAATTCTCACATCATCATTGATTTATGCATTACAGTAAAAGACAATGGGGCTTAGGCCACAATGCAGAAGTGAAAATATCATTACTATGATGCAAAAGATCTGTTGTAATTTAGTCTATTATTTTGTGTGTGATTGTTGGTGATGAATGTGTTTTAGTGGCAATTTTTTCTACAGAGGGAATTGCAAAATAAAACCTGCAGGCATGTTTTGTAATTGAATAGGTAGATTGCCTTCTACCTTTAAAAACATGCTCTCTTCTTTACTTTCTATTCTTGCTGCTAGTGGAACAACTGAACCGAAAAAAAGGCTGTTCACACAGTTATACGGAATAATGAAGCAGTGTTTCGGTCATTTGATGCTTTTTGTCGGGATCTAAAAACCTTTATCCCTTGCTGTTTAGCCGGTTTTGATGGGAGGAGCGGACCTTTCTGACAGCTTGTCTCAACATTATGTTGGACACAGATGGGAGAGACAAAGGACAAACAGCAGGGGAGGTTTAAATGAAAAGAAAAACAATCATCTGCTGTGTTAAACCTTGACCAACACTGAAATGTAACAGATTGTTAGGACGTTCTCTCACTGTGATCTGCTTCCTGCCTCTCCAACTGTCAGAATACATCCTTACGTCTAAATACGTCTTCTCCTTCTCTTCTTGCCCCTTCATGTATTTTATCCTAAAGCTTATCTTCTTCTTCCTCTGCCACTTCTACTTCAATAAATGGTTTTAGAGGTTTTTTGGGATAACATATTGATATAAGTCTCAGTAGGCAAAGAAGCTCAACTTTTTTGACACACAAGCAAGGTAACTGCTGAACCTGAGTGATTGGCGACACCATGATAGGCTTCACAAACATTTAATCACAATTTTAAATTTAATATATGTAATTCAGCCCAGCCAAAGACAACCCATAATCCCTGGGAATCCTCCGTCTGTCTAAATTTAATAAACTAATTTCTCTCTTCCTCTCTGCAGGGCTTGTACAGTTACTCCAGTTTACAAACAAATGAAGTTAACTCAGAGATGAATTATGATGAACATTACTTGAAGCATGCCATTTATTACTTAGTTTTACTTGGATGCCCAACATTCTGTACACCCTTTGTGGTCGTTTTGTGTCTCTTTGTGGTGGTTGTGTCACGTTTTGTAGTCAATTTCTTGTCTCTTTCCAGTTGCTGTGTGTCTCTTTGTAGTCATTTTATGGGTTTTTTCGCCATGCGTCTCTTGGAGTGACATTTTGCAGGTGAAGGCAAGGAGGGACCCGGACACTTTGGACCCCTCGGTCTGTTCACAATAGGCCTGCTTAGTAAGGGTGGGAATCACCAGACGCCCCACAATACGATGTTATCACAATACTTATGTCACCATACGATATTATTGCGATTTTAAACATATTGCGATATACTGTGATATATTGCAATTCATTTCACTTTTTTTCCAATTTCAAATATTGTCCCCAAAGCAAAACTTTCTCAACATCTGTTTTGTCTAAAAAAAAAAAAATGTCTGGTTTGTTCATCACTTCATTTTTCCATCTAGTGGACTGAAAAAGCAATTGGTCTAATTATTCTAGTACCAAAAGGTTAAATTCTCATGTGCAATTTATATAATAATAGATCGATACTTGGCGTCCATGTAATGATACAGTATTGTCACGGAAAATATCGCGATACTATGCTGCATCGACTTTTCGCCCCACCCCTACTGCTTAGTGAGCCATTAACACATGTTATGTAAGAAAGGCTGCAATACAGTTCACTTGTCTGGCTAGAAAACATCTGGTTTCATACGTGGAGGTTGTGGAGTTGGATCAGAGCCATGGGATTCAACCATATTGTAAATATGTAAATAATATATCATAAAATGTTACCCAGCCTGTCAGAATGGTGGGCAGGAACAATCCAATTTAACAATATCTGTAATGTATGTAAAATGAGCCAACGTGATCTTTTTTAGTGTGAAATCAACCAGTATTTTAGGGTTTCTGTTTTTTAGGCTGCAAGCGAGTCAGCAAGCATTGGCACTCACTTCACAGGTGAAGCTGCTCCACACACACACACACACACACACACACACACACACACACACACACACACACACACACACACACATATACACATACACATACACACACACACACACACCCACACACCCACGCTCTCCAGGCTTGTCTGGCATGTGTGCAGAGGTGTTTTACAAAGGCTTGATTTTGTGATTTTGCAGGGTAATTTGACAGCAGCTGCTTGAGTCGTGACTTATACTTACACTGTGAATACACAAAACCACCCAACCATCCACACTGACACACACTCACAAACACACACACATACACACACACACACACACACACACAGTGACATAAACACACATAAAAAAGTGTGTAGAAGCATACACTTACACTGCATACAAACACACTCAAAGACATACACATATAGCACCATCTCTGCATACAAAAAATCGTAAAGGCAGTCATTCACAGACATGCAGCCATGTTTTGCAGGGATACACACATGCATATACACAAACAAATATGCATACAATAAATTACTGTAACCCCATAGCAGTTGTGGGTGTTTTTCTGCCTGATTCTACATATCTCTTAGCCTAGAAATCTAGACGCACCCTAGCGGCAGCAAATGTAATTTGTAGCCAGGGTCTGTCTAGCAACTCTCCGTTGGCTGGCGAGCTGTAAAAACCAAACTCTAGTCAGGCCAATCACATTGTGTATAGAGTCGGTGGGCGGGCTTAACATTTTTATTATTATTATTTTTAGGCTGTTGAGAACAGGTTCTCATTTGCAACGGCGACCTGGCCAAGAAAAGCGTACAAGACAACATAGAGTTTCACATTCAATATAGTACAAGAAAAACAGAGTGCAATAGGCTACACAGGTACAGATTAAGTAGGCAGTACAAAGCCGCCGTAAAGTGAGGTATAAATAAACATATAAACATAATGACGACAGAGTTGCGACGGTTCCGTGTGAATTCCCTGGCTGCTGCTGCTGGCGAACAGCGGTCTTTCGGTCAGAATTTACAAGTTCTGCCTCCCACACTTCTTGTCTATAAGTGTACCGAATTATGGGCTAAAATGTGAGAGTAATAAGATTTTACAGTAAAGAGTGTACCTAGGTGTCCTTTTGTGTGCTACACATAAAGCCTCTCTAAAGCCTCTCCAAAATGGCTACAATTAGCTTTTTCAAGCTGTGTTTTTTGGGTTGTCAGCTTGTAAAAACATCAAAAACACGACGGCTGATAAACGTCACACGCTTAGGAAAACATTAAATGGTTGGGTTTAGTAAAAGAATATAAGGGGAAGGCCACCCAAAGGGACTTACCATCTCCAACAGAAAACACTGTTAACAAGCTGCTCCAAACAGCTCTGTTGTAGTCCAGCCTTTACTTCCGTGATGAACGTGCGTCACTTTAACACACGTTATAATGCTCGCCTAGCTGCACGCCCTCATACTCTGCTTCTGACAAGCTAGCAGTGCTTACCTAGGTATTGCGCATGTGAGACTCCCAACAAAGATGGAGCAGAAGTGAGATGTCTCACTCTGTAGCTAAAACAGAGAGCTCAACACACAGGGTGAAAAGAGGAGCTGCAGCAATGTGCAGTACAACAAATATATGGTGTTTTCTGAAAATTAAACCACATAACACTATTCTGATATAACCTTTAAATACAATTATGAACCTAAACCTGAGCCTAATATCAGCACTTTAATGATAAATGTAGTTTATTTTTGACTTGACCTGACATTTAAAAAAAAGCAGATACACTACATAACATTTAAACAGTCGTAGGAAACCAGGTGAGAAGTTGTGCTGACACACACAGGAAGCCACACGTGACCAACACAAAGTCAACTCGGTCAAACAGACACATATAAACACGAACACCATTCTGTCTAAGCAGATACATGCATGCTTACATTCACTCACCCACACACACAGACATGCAGAGACATAGACAGAGGCAGACAGTGACACACACACACAATCACAGGCAGGCGGTCTCACACACGGACAACACACACGCAGAGAGGGAACAATCATGTCTGCTTTGTTTCGCCTCCCACCTTCCACCGAGGAGTGACATTTTGAGGGGCTCGGTGGGGTGGGGCCGAGGGCAGGAGGTTCAGCGATGAAAAACTCAGTATGGAGGGAGAGCAAAGCCCCCCCAAAAAGAAACAGAGACAACAGAGTGTTAAAGAGAACGATACTTGAGAGGGGGGAAAAAGCTGTGTTTAGTTACCAAACAGTGCTGCCATGGTGAGTACAAGAGAAGTAGGGACAGCAAGACAGAGAAAAAGAAACAGAGAAATAGAGATGGGAAGGAGGGGGATAAAGGGAGGGAACATTAATTGCATCATTTCAGAAGCAATAAGTCACAGGATACAGCAAGAAAAGTAAAATATAACTAAGAACAGTATGCTTGCTACACTAGGACATGCAGTACTACAGCAAAGGTATCCCCCGACTCCTGCAAATTACATTAATGTTACTAATATGTATTGGCAAATAAGCTTTGGAGGAACCGGAACATTTCAGGAGCCAATTTTTTCACAAGTGCTTACCCCAACACACCACACACAGCAAGGTTGTTTTTTTTTTTAACGAATGTGATGCAAAACGCATTCGAGCCAATCTGCAAATTGATTGAAAAAAAAAAAAGAAGAAAAATTGTGAATGTATTCATATACAAAAATGCAACCTCTTTACAAATGTAATGTGTAATTAATACTTGTGTCACAACACAAACATTAACAAATCGTATCGTTAGTGCCAACATCATTTCCACACATCAACTCTTTCAAGAGAAGTTTTCTACTGACTTACAGGAAGGAAATGTGCAGAAACACAAAATGATCAGAAAACAGTGCAGGCAGATGTCATAAAGATTATTCTGGAACATGGAAATGTGAGAAGTAGTCAAGGATAGCTTGTATAGATTGTGCAGGCGTCCGGCTTCAGCACCCACCTAGTTGGCTGGGACTGGGGGAACTGATGAGTCTACTGACTGCTCGAAACTGAACATTGTCTAGGCGCGCATTCATATCAAGCATGCTCGGAGCCGTGTATTCAAACTCTGGAGGTGGATGTCAACGTTTCATTGCCTGCAGTTATTCAAGCTTGGAAAGCTCGGCGTAGCACATGAAGCGGGGCAAACTCAGAGTCAAGATGAGGTGAAATTCTTCCCTATACCTTGGAAAAAAAGATCAAGCTGCAGCCACAACTGATGTCCATATTTAGCTACTTCCTCAAGTGCTCTTCAATGATAGAAACAGCAGAAGAAGTGAAGTACAGCAAAAATCATCTTGCATCTCGGGGGTGCTGATGAAGAGACAAACACGTACCGTAGCCCCATCGCCTAATTATACATGGCAGATGTTGTTAGGGATGGAGTGTGAATTGTGGTCCTCCCCCCCCCCAAGTTTTCTAGACATTCTCAAGGCTAAAGATGACAAGCAGAACACTGTTAGCCTGTAATCAGAAGACCAACGTGGTAGAGTGGGTGTGAAAATGTCCGTGTGCATTAAGAACTGTATTTGTCAGTGTGCTTCATATCCTTTCTTTTTTTCTCCACTGTTATCCAACCTGTAACACTAAAAGGATGTAAGCCAATGCCAGAAGGCACTGAAACTTAACATTTGAATTCATCCAACATTCAAGCACTCATTCTTCCATTCCTTTTTAATTGTTTTGTTGGGGGCTTTAAACGTACAATATGTAACTTTCTGCCACTAGGGGTCTCTCAACCAAAACAATGGATTGTAAACACGGACTTTTGATGACGTTGGTGATGACACCTCGCTGATTAGAATGCATCTGTTCACGGACAAGTTTAGCTACCCATTCAAATGTATTCACTTTACGTTTAGTAACGTTTATTCATGTCATTCTAATAACATAGCTGCATTTTCTCCAACATAATTATGTTTTTCTTGATTCAATCTGTTTTGGTAGCTGACCAGTTAGCTAGCTAGTGAGCCAGCAAGCTAACATTAGCCAGCAGCTAAAACCACAGTGACTATCACAATATATTTCACATGTCACTGTCACCTTTTGGATGTTTTCAACACCGGGGTGGGATGGGGTTTGTTGTAACGCTAGCTAGCTACTCAACGAGGCTGAGAGACTGGTCGGGGGAATCTCCCGGGACGGCGAGCCGAGGACGGCCGATGGCCGTTGTGCAGCAGCAGAACGTCTCCAAGCTGCCCGGAACGATCTCCCCCTTCACTTTTCTTTAATTTTAACTATTTGTTTTGGTGCTTGTCGGGTTAATTTAGCTAACTGTAAAGACAGCTAAACGCGAAGCGGTGAGAAATTTGGCAGGGAGGAGATTTTCGGCACGAACACCGGTAGCTCGCGCTAACGGAGACGCAGCTAACATTAGCTATGGATGGCCGCTGTTGCGACTCGGATCTGGGTCTGGGTCTGGGTCTGATACGGTCTGTTTCCCAATGCTTCATTAAACTACCGTTAGCATCGTAAGCACCTGGCACCGGAGTTAAGTGCTGTATAGTACTTATACTGTATGGATTGCTGTAATGGTGGCTGGCTATGGGCTAACGGTAACTGGCTATTGCTACATGTCCCGGCTGTGTGGTCAGCTCTTATCCCAGGCAGACAGACCGGGGTGCTAGCTGGCTAAATTAGCATTAGATTAGTCGTCTTATCTATACAGCTAACGTTAACATTACTGGTAAACTCATTCGTGGGTTAGCACAGCACTGCTTTTATCCGTGGTGAAAACAATCATGCTACCAATAACTTTATGAGCGTGTTGAACAATGTGGTAACCCTATAATGTTATGCACCAAGCATTAGCTAGCTAGCATTAATGTTAGCTAATTGTCAACCAACACATTGTAGGTTAAACTGGATCGATATTGATATGTATCAATAAATAAGATCTCTGCTGTATTACTGTGTTGCAAAGTGGCATGTTATCAATCACAAAATGATGCTGCATGGCAGAAAAAGCAGTATTGTGGTTAGGAGTATTTCTTTCTGTGACATTGTATGATTTACAATTACGCTCAAACGTATCATCTGGGTGCCGTGGTTTTGAAGGAAGTTACGAGGAACTAGAGGGTCAAAGGTTATATGACGCCACTGACAGGCGACTAGGAAGGAAAGGAAACGTGCTGTGTCTGAAAATAAAATAACAGATTTCTCTGGGTTTGAAGTTTGGTGGAAACATTTGAGAGAGTGTAACTACACAACTCATAAAAATATATAACATAGGTATGGTCGTTTTTAGACATTTTAATGCAGAAATGTTACATATTGTACCTAAAGGACTAATAATATCAATATATTTTGGAAATAAATGCTCTCCATCGACCAGTTTGTTAGGAACAATGATGTGATGATGTGAGATGATGGAAATGGCAGTGGGGATGAATTGTTTTGTGAAAATGTCTCCACCTCACTTTGCATTGGCTTATATTGGTTTTGTTGAACTATTAGTTAGCCTGTGATGAAAGTCCAGTGGAAAAACCAGAAGGAAGGAAAATGTTTTTTATTAACAGAATTTTCTTTTATGGTCAAGTCAGTCGTTTGAGCCTGTGTTGAGGATATCTGCACTTTTATGACCAATTAGACGCTCAGTTAGATGCAACTTGTGCTCTTTGACCTCAAACCCTAATTTTCAGCCCTCTCCATTGCTGTGTTTGAGGCTAGTCCTTTTTTTTGGCTCAAACTGATTTTCACTGTATAAAATCTGAATTTTTTAAAATGAGAAGATCTCTTTCAACCGATTTTTGCGTGAATGCATCCACGTATTCAAATGCCGATCACTGCAGTTTTAGGAAATTGTGTGATGTAACAGGCCAAAAAAATATAGAATACACAAAAACAGTGGCTGATGACCTTGCACCAGAAAAAAAAAAACTGTATTATTATTAATACAGTTTTTTGCAATCACTTTGCTACTAATTTCAGAACCTTGATGTCATTTTTCAAAACTCTAGACACAAAACTCAAAACAATCAGCACTTTTAACACAGGCTGTCCAATGTTCACAACATTGCATTGTGCATTCATATCTTTAAATAAATCTTGCACTTGCACAATCATTGGTTCAAAAAACAAATTTATTGTGAAATACCATTAAAACGTTACTTTAGATCACCCACACACAAGCTACCTATAGTTTCACTGGGTCATCGTTCGTACAATCATTAAATATTGTAGTACAAAATAGGTGATACATGTTTCATTATGGTACTAGATGCAAATACATCCCTGTAAAAGTACTGCAGTAGTAGAGAGAATACTACATAGTGGAATCATTGAACAAAACCTGAAATGTATTGATAAAAAACAATACAGTATGATCACAACATAGGTTTATTAGAATCAAAGCTAAATTATTGCAGTAGCTACAAAATAGAAAAGAAAAGACAGTACTGTAAAACATCAAATGCAGTGTTCACCAACTTGCTTGTACTGTAAAAAGTAAAACAAAGAAGTGATTACTGTACTTCTACATATTTATCAACTCTGTCTTGTAGATTTGGCCGCAGGTTCTCATCTACATCACAATTAGCCAAACATCTTGGAAAAAACCTTCGGGCATGTCGAACAGTGTGGTATATATGTATATGTATATATAGAGTATATATATAAATATCTCATTCATCAGTAACGAGTTCGCAGAATTGGACAAGCAATTCCAAGGACCTGCATGCATACAGTGCAGTACTGTCAATACTGCAAATTGTCTCAAAGGTAATACATGGGACCATAGAAACAGTGTCTGATAAACAGTAGCACGTTACAGTAAAGAATGATGATGAAATATTGCATCCATAGATAATGTCGTCTGATTGGTTCATGCTCCACACTAATTGGTGACAATGAATCTCGGTATCTTGAAACTTTCATGATCTAAACATGGAATATTGTTTGTCTGTTTCCATACAGCTATGCATTAAGACTAATGCAACAGTTACTTATCATTTTGAATAGTTGTGTCGATTGATAGTTAGATCATTGTAATGAAATGAATAAACAATCATCTGAAATGTAATGTGTGAATTGCTTTTTGAAGTAGTAGTACTTTGATGTTAAGTTGTGTCATATTGAACAGGTGATCTTTCTTA
The DNA here is from genome assembly GCA_023631565.1 of Gymnocephalus cernua. Classification (NCBI taxonomy): domain Eukaryota; kingdom Metazoa; phylum Chordata; class Actinopteri; order Perciformes; family Percidae; genus Gymnocephalus; species Gymnocephalus cernua. Next base: position 5,958,796 of record CM042437.1, on the reverse strand, counting down.
AATGAACAAATGATCTTTGGTTTATGTGGATTGTATCCAAGCAATTGAAAAAAGTGTTAGAGTTTTGAAAAATGTGTATTTTGATCATTGGTTGTGAGTTTTGTGTCTAGAGATTTGAAAAATGACGTCAAGGTTCTGAAATTAGTGGCAAAGTGATTGTAAAAAACTGTATTAAATGCAAAAAGTAAAAACCTTAAAACTGTCCAGAAAGGTAGACCTTGACATGTGGTTGAAAGCTCTGGAAAAAAAAGCTTGTAAGTATTCCTGGACTCCTGGACAGAAGTCAAACAACTAAATAACGTAACAAAATTAGCACAAAATAATGGAGTCGTATAAGTGGAAATATATATAAATATATGTATATATATATATATATATATATATATATATATATATATATATATATATATATGTATTATATGTTTTTTAAATAGTTTATGATGAATCACCAATTCTCTATTAATCAAATCTAAACTGTTATTTAAATAAGCAAATAAGCACCTAATTGTACTTAAATCTATAATCCTCATATCATATACATGCATTGTCTTTTGTTTCTATACCGAGCAGGTTTGACTTCATCGTCGGTAAAGTGACAGCTCCGATGTGTGGAGATAAGTACATCTGAGGCTGGGGGATGTGCTGCGTCGGCACAAACACACTGAATTACAATCAGGATCACAGTGTAGTATGGCAACATGGACAAGGAATGTTCCTTGTGAAATGACTGTAAGTGACAAATGCAACCACAAACAAGGACTAATACAAGACCATACAAGACATTTAGAGGCGGACTCTCATGTGAAAGGACTCAAAGGCATTTATAGCCAATCAAGGAAGTCTTTAAAGAGACACACCCTCTGTTTTCACAAGCTGCCATTTTTCTTGTCTGATCTTGTTTTCTGCATTGTCTTATTTTAGGTTTTGTGGAATTGCACATACAAATGAAAAAGGTCAAAGAAGAAAAGAGGTCTCAAAGGGCTTATAAAACCCCATACAGCTTATAAAATTGCTGTCCTTTCTGTGATGTTATACAGCAGTATAGTAACCCTGTTACCATCACACATTTGCATTGACTCTATCTGTCTTTTCCCCACATCCCTCTCCGGACGACATTGACTCAAGTGACCCTCCTTCTGCATTCTTTGTCAGACAACACTTTCTATTTTTCTCTCCTGGTCATTGCTGTCTCATTTTATATATATATCTCTCTCTCTCTCTCTCCATCTCTCTCTCTCTCCATCTCTCTCTCTCTTCATCTCTCGCTCTCTATCTCTCTCTATCTCTCTCTCTCTCCATCTCTCTCTCTCTCTCCATCTCTCTCTCTCTTCATCTCTCGCTCTCTATCTCTCATCTATCTCTCTCTCTCTCTCTCTCTTCATCTCTCTCTCTCTATCTCTCATCTATCTCTCTCTCTCTCTCCGACTTTCCGTCTCTCCGTCTCACTCTTGTTCTCCGTCTTGTCCCGTCTCTCTCTCTCTCTCCGCTGTATAACCTAATGTTTGGACCTGTCAGGGGAGGCCCATAGAGAACCAATTAGTTGTAGGTTTTTATGCTTTGCTGTTGAGACACTTTTGCAACATGAGCACTTTCACTCCCACAAAGTGTTTCTGCGTCCATCAATATTAAAATAGGAAGCTAGCCTTAGTGTGTGTGTGTGTGTGTGTGTGTGTGTGTGTGTGTGTGTGTGTGTGTGTGTGTGTGTGTGTGTGTGTGTGTGTGTGTGTGTGTGTGTCTGTGTGTGTGTGTGTGTGTGTGTGTGTGTGTGTGTGTGTGTGTGTGTGTGTGTGTGTGTGTGTGTCTGTGTGTGTGTGTGTGTGTGTGTGTGTGTGTGTGTGTGTGTGTGTGTGTGTGTGTGTGTGTGTCTGTGTGTGTCTGTGTGTGTGTGTGTGTGTGTGTGTGTGTGCGTGTGTGTGTGTGTGTGTGTGTGTGTCTGTGTGTGTCTGTGTGTGTCTGTGTGTGTCTGAGTGTGTGTCTGTGTGTGTAGGGCAGTGGAACTTATTTTGAATACAAAAATATGAGATATGTATCAATTCTCTTGAAGTGTCCAAAGCGATTGCCTCTTGTTGAAAGGTTTGATACAGACTGTGAGAGCTGCTATATTCCTCAGAATGACCTTTTTCTCTGTCCTTTTTCTCCTCTTCCCAGCACATTCTGAAAATGTATTCTCTCACTACACATTGAGAAAGTGAGAAAGGAAAGAAATGGAGGGTAAAATAGAATAAAGAAAAAATTAAAAAGAATTGACAACTAATGGGTGCCAAAACCGTGGGCTATGTTTTAGGGTTTCTGGTTTTTAAATGTACCGCTCACTGACACACATATAATGACAACATTTACATTTTTTTATCTATAAGTAGCGTGAACCACCACAACAATGAAAGACTACTTCACCGATTTAGATAACGTTGTGAGACTCACGATGGACAGTTTTTTGTCTTACAACCAATACAACAACGATGAACAAAACAATGGACAACAACGAGTTCAGCTATTAGAAATGAGGCGTTCTTAAATAAAAAATAGAGACACACACACACACATACACACACACACACACACACACACACACACACACACACACACACACACACACACACACACACACACACACACACACACACACACACACACACACACACACACACACACACACACTTCCTCTCCCTCTCTGGGCTGCCTGGGTCTTTGCACTTTGAATTTGTGTCCAGATGGACTGAAACCAAAGCGTGTTAGACACACTGGGATGCTCTGTGTGGCAGCGAAGACATACCAAGTACTCAAGATGTTGTGGGTTTGACTCCAGCTTTTGGCATTTGTTATCCAACTTGTCTCGACCTTGTTCTTCCCAATTTCCTTTTCCCTTTGTCTCCGTCCCCCCTTTATGTCCTCTTTCTGTGTTTTTCTCTTTAATTTCAAAGTGCTTCACTGGCATCAGTCTTGTCTTTCACTGCCAGAGCCTCTGTGTGTGTGTGTGTGTGTGTGTGTGTGTGTGTGTGTGTGTGTGTGTGTGTGTGTGTGTGTGTGTGTGTGTGTGTGTGTGTGTGTGTGTGTGTGTGTGTGTGTGTGTGTGTGTGTGTGTGTGTGTGTGTGTGTGTGTGTGTGTGTGTGTTAAACCACAATCCTGTTAATCCCACTAGTAATGGTGTGTATTGGGAGAGGAATCAAACATGACCACTGGGGTTGGTTCTTTGGCCGAGTTATAGCCATGAAAAACAAGGATTCAGCGCCATATATCCAAAAGCTTTTCAGAGCCTACTGTGGAAAATCCTCGATTTTTAATTAGACACGAATGAACAGTATTCATATCTGCATAATAAGTATTTTTTTTGCACAGTATCAGCTGAGAGTTTGACTGCTGTTGACCCACATGTGGAAGCTCGAGCCATCTCCTGTAGGGCATATTTGACTGCTTGACAAGCAGGCCTATATTTTGTTGGCACTACAGATCTGAGGTTATCATCCATATTTATCTGGTTCAGTATATGTCAGCTTCACAGGCTTCAGTCAGATATACCCTCCAGACCCTACTGGCATTTCACCAATGTGACTGCTATAAGGTAGAATATTACATTGTATTTTAAACTATTCTTTTTTCCCCTTTGTCTTCTCCTTTTTAGATTTATTAAAAAATTATACTCTCTCTTATATCAGATTTCTTAAAGGACAAGGCTCATGATAATTCCATAATTGATTTTCTTTATTTTCAAAACGTCCCACAAAATGACCCAAACCAACAATGCCATATTTTATTCCTCTGTGCCATAGAGCTCCATCGTTGTCCAAAAATAATAAGAACACATCATTATTCATTTCCATAAAAATAAAGCCAACACAGAAGTGCCAAAAGTGTGCCGCTTTCTCTGAGAGATGCGCCATGAATCAAAGACTCCATTTACTTATTAAAGTCTGTTCTGACCCTTAGCTATTCTAACAGTCTCTGGGTAATTAAAGGGATGGGACAAAAGGCAACCAACCTGGCAACTTAAAAGGCTAAACTGAAGTTAAAGATGGCAAAAAACTCTCATTGGTTTGAAAAGAGTTTGACTAAAAACTTTTACCAAATTTATATTGAAATCTGATGAACAGACAATGTCTTTTTTGTCTTGTATTTTAGTGTGAAGTATCACTTTCAGAAAGTTTGTCAGTGTGTACTGACTATATTAGAGAGATTGTATGGTAGGTGTTAAAAGCTGTTTTTGAGGTCAATATCTTAAAGATTTTTGCTGCTCTTTAGCTCACAAGAGCCTGAAGTAGGACTCAATACTGTGTGTAGGTAAGTTTAGACTAAGAAAGCTTTCAGTGTGATGGCTCTGGATATATTTAGCAGATTTTTCTTTAGACATATCAGATGCCAGTTGTACTTATGAAAGGCTCCACACCTCTCTCACTGTTAGACGCAGAAAGTGAACTTGTTTCGACAAAGCATAGACATTATTCAGGTGAGTTGACCTTTTACCACCTACTGTTCTGCCCGTGGGATACAAGCAGTATGAAAACTTTGAAAAACTTTCACGGACCACAAGTTTTATAAAAGGTTACATGAATATGAAACTGTAATAACTTTATAAATATCGTCATTGTGGTCATTTTTAAAACTGACAGACAGTAAAAAATAATCCCAGTACAATGCGCAGCAGAGTATGCAACTGAAGGCTTAATAATATGATGCCGAGTGGTAGTCCAACAACATAATAATTCATTGCAGGCATCTAAAAATCATAAAAAAGTAAGTAATGTTTCATTAGTTAGGCTGACTAACCCAAAAAGAGTGATGGGTGGTAAACTCATATTTTAAGCAGGAAATATGGTATAATGTTTTGGAAAATATTAATTTGTGTAAAATAGTAAAAGGAACTTAAAGGTTAACTACCGTTTTTTTCAATGCTATTTTCCTATGTTTTTGTGTCTAAGTGACTGATGGGAACAACAGTCTTTGACATTGGTCCAGTATTAAGAGAGATCGCTGCAGTCGGCAACGGCGAAACAAGCTACAATGTAAGTTAATAGGGCAAATGTCCAGCTTGTATTTACCTTCATAAAAGTGCTTGTTTTGCCGCTAACAGGCTCAGATTAATATTCTAAGTCTCTGACAAAATATTCCACCGTATGTCCTCTTTTCGGCCAGATGTCCGTCACCCTCCGCTTTCTTTGTGTTGTAATTTTAAACTGGTGGATTTCTGAGTACTCTGGTTAACTGCTCCTCAGATCTCTGCAGGGTAAATCCAGACAGCTAGCTAGACTATCTGTCCAATCTCAGTTTTCTGTTCTGAACATACACGTGTTCCAACAAAACAAGTTATTTCCCGAGGCTATTTTGCAGCGGCAACGGGGCTCCGTCCGGCGCTTAGCGCCACCCATGACGATTGTGATTGGTTTAAAGACATGCCAATAAACCAGAGCACAGTGCTGTGCAGTGCTGTGGCCGGTAAATGAGGCACACCTGCGCCTAATTAAATCTCTGCCATCATAAAGATGCTGATGGAGGAAGCTTGAACTGTGAGGTACGGATGCACAGTCACATGTTAAATACTTTACAAAAAACACTTCATACTTCTTTAATCTAATTTCAAATTGTTGGCTTTATCATTAAAAATAGAGAACATTGAGGAAGATTCTGCATCAAGCTCGCCTTGCACCAGCAACACATTCACCTGATGTTGACAGATTGCCGGCACCATCCACTACCCTTTTTTCCTGCCAGCTTTCCGTGCTTCCCAGCATGCTCTACTGAGGATTTAGCCAGTAGTTGACCCAGAGCTTTCCTGGAAGTCTCTGAGGAATCGGTGTGCGTGCGTGCGTGCGTGCGTGCGTGCGTGCGTGCGTGCGTGCGTGCGTGCGTGCATGCGTGCGTGCATGGCCTGAACAGGAGTGTGTTGCCGGTCTGCCTCGCTTTCTCTTCGGTGAGGTTGCAGATGATGGCCGTAGACTGTACTGTATAAAGATGGACGGCTTCACGGCTCCCTAAAAGTCAAGCCCAGATATCTGGATCACCCCCTGGTGGCTGGCTGCAGTAAAGGTCATAAACCCCTCCATGTTAGCGGGTGGGTCATGGACCAAACCAAAAAATCACACAAGTACACATCAAATACACTTTGGCTCCAATATTACAAGACGGCAGCACTCATATCTGGGATATTTTGGCTTCACTTTGTACAGTGGGAGGAAGTGGAGACACGTCATCCATCTTTATATACCGTCCATAGTGGTGGCTCACCGTCTGTTTTTCATCCTGCCTAAAGTAGACAATCCACTGGCTCTTCCTTACATCAGATATCAACTAATGACATTCTGTTTTAAAGCTGTCAGCTACGTCAATGTCTAAATAATACATGTGAGATTCAACTAAGCCCCTGAGCCAGTTAGCTGCCTGTTTGTGTGTGAAATTATACGTGTGACCCCATGGGATTGGAAGTGGTTGGTTTTAGTGTGACAGCTCTTCATGTATGAGTCACTGTGAGGGAAAATGATGTTGGTCCACGCGTTGCTGAAATGTTACATATACAAATTCAACCTCTCATTTACTGAGTGTGTGTTTGTCTGTTTACATGTCACAAATACGCATTTTTGTGTGTGTGTGTGTGTGTGTGTGTGTGTGTGTGTGTGTGTGTGTGTGTGTGTGCGTCACATCCCCTTGAGAGGTGTGACTGATTCAACTAGACAATGGCGCTCATGTTCTAACAAGTTAACTGTGCTGATTCCCTCACCTGACCCAGATGAAATGATTGTTGACCATATAATTATGCTCACTGACAGAGATTTGTTTGCTTGTCTGTGCGTGTGTTTAAATGAGCTAAGTATGGTAAATGACTGTTGAAATGAAGCAGCAAATTACTGTCTTTTCCTGTTCCTGTTCCCAGTTACTGAGGCTGCATATTCCCCAGTAATTCCATTTTGGCCCTTTTGATCCATTTATGTTTCACACCGTCTTATTTCAAATTAACCAAGTGTCATAAATCAATTATCCACGGGCGTGCATGTTCATTGGCTGAACTGTTTTGTTGACCTGTCCTCCATCATCAGAGACATTTGTACCTGCAGAAAAATCTAAATAAACTAGATTTATTCTTGCAATATTATATTATTATTATTGCAAGCATGAGCCTCAGCTTCATTAAAAATAAATACGTTTGGGTGCCTTGGTAGCTCACCTGGTAGAGTGTGTGTCCATATACAGAGGCTCAGTCTTTGATGCAGCAGCCGTGGGTTCGATTCTGACCTGCGGGTCTTTGCTGCATGTCATTCCCCCTCTCTCTCCCTTTTCATGTCCTGTCACAAATAAAGGCCTAAAATGCCCAACAAATTTTCTTAAAAAAAAAAAGAATACATTCATATTTTCAAGTGTACTGAATTTCTGGCACATTAAAGTGACTAGTGTTTTTGGGACATTGTATACCTTGACACTAGTTGACACTAGAGGGCTGACAGGAATTGACATGGGGAATAACTCTCAGCAAAGGTCCCCATTTAAAGATAACTTCTGTTTTCAAAACCGGCCAGCGGTGTGACTTTGGTTCAGCTCTCTGGTGTGAATGTGCAGAGATAGTAAAGCAGGAAATGAGTTACCATGCACGGCTGGATAAAAGTAATGAATATATATTAATTCTGTCAGTTTAACAAACATTTAAATTGCTCTATGTCTGACTTACATATATATTATTCAGCACCCAGACAAACGCAGGTGGGCTGGATGAATAGAAGACATTTTAATAACAAAGATATTGCCTTTAATTCGAAATGTTAAGTGCGGTGCCATTTGTCAGAGACAGAGCTAATGATCTGTTCACAATGGAAATGAAAACATAAACACAGCGAGGAGAGGTGAGGGAGAAAAGAGAAGAGTAGAAGAAACGTAGATGGAAAGGATAAGGAAAAGAGGCAGAAGAGATGGAAAATGGAGAGGTGAAGTGTATAAATGAAGCAGAAGAGAAACAGAAAATAAGAAAAACAAGAGCGATGATAAAAAAGAGAAATAGAAAAGACAGAGAAATAGAATAATCGGATACAAAGAAAGAATCCAAGAAAAGACACGGAAACAAAGAGAAAGAGAGAGAGCGCGACAACAGGCTCTGTCAGACTCTTTTTTCAGCCTATTAATTAAAGCCCATCCTGATTGTTCTAAAAATGAACCAGCTAGTCGGCAGACAACCTCACACATCATTAGGTCTTTGATTACATCTACAGCAAGTCTACCATTTCTTTTCAAGAAACAGGAATGATTACAGCTACAGCTATTAAACAAGGCAGAAATCATTACATGTGTCGTCAAGTCAACAGCTATTAAATATAGGCCTGAAAAACAATGACAGTGATGCTGATTTGTTCTCAGATATCATAGAGAGAGAGAAGGGGAGAAATTAGAAAAAACTGGGTGGGAGGAAGGTAAGAGCAAGGATGGAGGATATGAAGCAAAGAAAGAGACAGAAAGTGGGAGTGTGAATCAAAGGCCTAACATGCCAACAAAGTCCGATAGACAATTAGCTTTCCATGAATTCCAGACATCTGTGAGTGTCTCTTCCACAGCATGAAATGAGACCAGAAACGCAGAGCCAACACTGGCCTGCTAATTAAGCAGCACAGACCAAGCTCTCGAGTGCTATTCTCACATGCCATCTTTATTTCTCGGAGGCTTTGGAAACAAATGTGCTCTCTGTAGCTCATTATTCAAGAGAGAGAATTCATAGGCAGAGGCAGATTCAGGAAAACAACATTCAATGAGGCTTTTCTTTCCACACATTTTGGGCCCCCGGAACAAAACAGTGTTGTAACTTGTGTGTTGTTACAAGTTTGGCTGGAAGATAATCAAAGCACTGTGCCCTGCTGTGATTATGGCTGAAAGAAACGTTAAAACATATGCAGAAAACAGGAGAAATATTTTATAACCTGGACAACTATTTTAATGCCAGTTTGTTTCTTTTTTGTTTTTCTTCATATGAAGTTCTCAAGGAAAAATGTTGGGGATAACATAGTTGGATGGTATCCAAGGGTGCAGATTTAATTCCCACTGTCACCAGGGCAGTTAAAGTATTGTATTGAACTAATCCAATGCCCATTCAAAACATACCTGTTCTGAATGGGCTGATTGCTTGGCCTAAAGCATTTCTCAAGAACCGCTCATCCAAACAACTTCACACTCGACACTGCGCTTTCCTTTGACATGGTTGCCTTCCCTAGCAATGCTAGAGTATACAGATCATTTGCTAACAGCTAGATATTGGGTTCCAGGCCGATCACTGATGCTTGAAATTTGAGTTTGCTACAATGTAACATCTCCGTTCTCTCTTTCTTTAACTGTTCTTGAATGTACTGTAGTGAGCGAAGGAAAACGAGCTGTACCCAGCATGCCGTTCGGTTCCCTTTTTAATACACTACACAGTGTCTACATAACGCACTATATTAAATATGTCCCGTATAGATCTCAAGAGCTCACAATCGACTCTGCACTTCCTTGGTTAACGGATGGAGACTCCTTCCATTTTAGTTAGATTGAGAAAACAACAAAAAACATGTGCAAAAAAATGGAAAAAGTCCATTTATTGAGTACAATTTGTTTGTATCTTGAATCAAGACAAATATCAGATAATATATCTTGTTATTAAAGGTAAGTTTACCCAAATCACACAAAAAAAAACTTCTTTTATGAAGACGAAGTGGCGAAGGTATTTCTTTATGATTTGGGTGAACCAATCCTCTATAATAATACAACATTATGATACAAATGCTGACTTCACTTCTTATAGGAGGGATTTCTGTTATCAACAATCAGTCAGCTACCATTGCTAACTTATGTGCAGTAGGAAGCATCAATTTGTGTGATCAAAAGTGTTGATTTGTCCCAAGAGAAGCAGCCTTTATGATGACCGCTGCAGTGGAAATGATTCCAAAAGTTTCTCTGTTTGGCATCAGCCTGTCAGTAAACTTTGTCCGGAGTCTTAGCCCAGTGAGGGTTGTTGGAGGTCAAAGTGGCTCTGCGTCTCGGTGATACTGTAATTCACATGTGCACGCGCACGCACACACACACACACACACGTACACACACACACAACAAACTCTCATGTATGTCTGTGTGTATTAGAAAGAGAGAAACGGTGTGTCTGAGTAAGAAGTCTGTCACAGAGGAACCAATAAATGGAAACTTTGATGGCTCAGACCACAGGAGAGACACACACACACACACACACACACACACACACACACACACACACACACACACACACACACACACACACACACACACACATACACACACACACACACACACAGGACTTCAAAGACGCTCAGCTTGCCACTGCTTTCACTCAGTGTGTGTGTGTGTGTGTGTGTGTGTGTGTGTGTGTGTGTGTGTGTGTGTGTGTGTGTGTGTGTGTGTGTGTGTGCTGAAGCGTTGATCCAGAGAGGATAGGTATAGTGGGATGAGAGAAAGAGATGGAGGTTTGGGGAGAGATCTGTTCTTAAGTCACAGCAGCAATAACGAGAGGAGGAGTATTTGGGCTCATTGTAGGATCAGTGTACAAAGGACAAAATATATAGCATAAAGACAATAAATATTACTGACAAGGAATACAAATCAACCAGAATAGATTGAAGATTATGGTATATCAGAGATGTCAGCATCATTAATCCAAAAACAAAAAGGTTGTTTGAAATTAATGTATTTATCTTTTTTAATGTCTGTATGTTCTATGATTTGTAATTATATTATTTATATTTTTACCTTTTATTATCCAGTATTTTCATTCATTCATCAAACATTAGTCTCTCTTGTATTTTTTGTCCTTTTTTAATGCAAAACCAGGAGGAAAAGAATCCCACGTATAAACCAGCATTAAAAACTTTAAAATGGATGCATCAAACGTCACTATTTCATCAAAGCAGAACTGAATGCATGAGACATGACGTTAAAAACAAAGAGCCAGCTGCAAATCATGACAAAAACACTTTCTAGTTCAAGTCACAAGTTCCAGTTCTGATTCTAGACATCAAGTTATGAGGAGATTTAAAGATCCAAAACTCTGAGCTGTGGAGACGAAACCGATAATTATCCAGACATTCTGTATGGGAGAGCAGGCACCTGCAGAAAAAGGGAGAGGTGTTTTAAGTAACTGAATTAATTATCAACCTTGTGAACAATGAAAGAAATTATAATTAAATTTGAATTTTAATTCTAAGGCTACAGAGTTCAAAAAGTGAGGAGAGAGGTACTGAGAGATAATGATGTAAAGAGACTGTGCTCCCCCGAAAAACACTCCCATAAGTTGTTTGTTCAAGCAGCAATTTTGACTCATATTTTCTAGGGGTGGGGGGGGGGAAATCGATACAGCAAAGTATTGCGATATTTTCCATGGCAATACTGTATCGACACATGGGCGCCAAGAATCAATCTTTTATTATATAAATTGCACATTGCTTTTCAGTCCACTAGATCGTAAGATGAACAAGCAGAGAAATGTATCTTTTTAAATAAAACTGATGTTGACAAAGTTTTCCTTTGGGTACATAATTTGAAGTTGGAAACCTAAAAAATTGCAGTATATCAAAGAATATTGCAATATAATTAAAATCACTATAACATCGTATCGTGACAATATGGAATCATGGGGGCTCTGGTGATTCCCACCCCTAATATTAACGCTTATAGTGGCGGCGCCCCCTAGTGGCCTACCATAATTTTTTTGTGGGAGCAAAGCAGGAAGTAAGGTGACGAAGTATAAGAGCGCCACACACGTAAGTAGGCAGGTTGGAGAGGTGGAAGCGTCAGACGAGCCAGGCTAGGGGTGTGTGGCCTTTTTTTAAAAATTAAAGTGAACAGCGAGTCTTTGTTTAACTTTATGAAACAAACAGGACCACGTCGCGTTCGTAAACCAGAAGTGAAGTACCATAACAGACATTTTAACCCAAACCATGATGTTTTTGTAAACATAACCAAGTAGAGGCCTAAACATAGTCTGGATCAACAACGGTTCATTTACCAGATTCTGGCGCTGAAAATGGCAAGTTATGAAGAAAATCTAAATCCTGCAATAAGGCAGACCTGCTTTGTTCTTTCAGGGGAATGATTGTAAAGATTTACAAATATAATGTTAATGGCATTTACTCTCTGGTAATAGCAACATTTAACTCAGCTAATTTAAATAGCTCACGTTACTTTATTGTGTGAACAGGTAACTTCATTTAATACTGTATGTGGCATTTTCTTTTGCGGGGTGTTCCACCAAAACAAGTTCCTTCGCTGCGTCTGGAGCTCAGCGCCGCCCAAGACGATTGTGATTGGTTTAAAGAAATGCAAACAACCCAGGGCGTTTTTTCTCCTATCCATGAGTGTATGTGTGGAGTGGCCAGACCTTCCTCCGCAGTGTGTTAAAAACCGTGACCATTATGTTTTGTAGTTTAGATATGAGGATGGAAATAAATATTAGGAATAAAGGTAAAGGACATATATCATTGTATGGTTTGGAGGACTTGTTGGATGTAAACTTAGCAAGAAGAGTGCAAGACTTTTCTGCATTCACACTCCTGCATTAGATTTCTGGTGTGTGTGTGTGTGTGTGTGTGTGTGTGTGTGTGTGTGTGTGTGTGTGTGTGTGTGTGTGTGTGTGTGTGTGTGTGTGTGTGTGTGTGTGTGTGTGTGTGTGTGTGTGTGTGTGTGTGTGTGTGTATGTGTGTGTTTGTCTGGCTCTGTGTGCGGTCGATAACACATGACCTGACACAAAGCCATATCCCTCTGTGACTAACAACAAAGACAGGCAGAGGAGGACGCTGAGAGGGCAGGACAGTGAGAGACAGGAGGAGGCGGAGGAGGAGAGAGCAAGAGGAGAAGAGGCTAAAGGAAAGGAGGGTGATGTGAGAGAGCAATTTTGATAACAAATGACCTGCCACAGAGTCCATATACCTGTACCAGGGACTGTTAGAGGGAGAGAGACTTTGGACAGTGGCTATTATCACTTCAAAGCCTCACTGGGGAGTTGGAAAGTTCTCAATGACTTGTGTAAGGTAGAGACGTATTTCTTCTACAAGCAGTCTGTGGCGGAGAGTACAGACTTTTCAACTGCCACTTAGCCTGTGCCACAAAAAACAGAAACTTAGAAACTCTTAAAAACACAGATTTGAATCACAAACTGGAAATTCTCTGAAACAACATTACTTGGCACTGCTACTGCTAATTCTATTCACACTTATTTATGTCCGTACTGTATTTATGTCGACACTGCACTACAATAGAATGTGTACAATCCATTTGAAACAATCTTTTTAACCAAATCTTACTTGTAACCTAATCTCGTATTTATTTATTTATTACTGCAGCTTTGTTACTTTATAGACGTATTGATTTTCTCTTTTCTTTTGCTTTTTTTACTTTGAATTTGACTGGGAGCAATTGCAATTGGATCAATAAAGTATTCAGCTTTTTCTTATTCTGATTAATTAAAGCAATGTATAGTAACACCTTAAAGTGGCCGTATGCTCATTTCAAAGTATTTTTTTAAAGTTAAGCAAAGACTTCACAGACAGTAAACACTGTATGAGAGTGATGCTGCAGTCTTGTAGTCATCACACTAACGAGGGTAATGGCACAACATTTTCATGGAAGGCATTTTCACGTCATAGCAGGAAAAGGTGTAAGGTGCAAATAATCAAAGTAAAGATGGCTGAATTCCATTTGTGCTGCATTTCCACTGCATGGTACGGCACGGCTCTACTCAACTCAACTCGACTCTCTCTTTTTTTGGTTTTCCATTAGCAAAGGTTGTGGCTAGGACCTGGTACTTTTTTTGGTACCACTTTGGTTGAGGTTCCCTCAGGAGAGCTGAGACTATACTAGAAGGTGGAGTTAAAACACTGAGGACCACTGATTGGTCAGAGAGAACCGTCAAAAACACGCCGCAGGACATTTGACCCGTTCTCAAAACTTCTATATCAGAAATATGGGTTTCTTTTTAACCAAATTACTCAAAAAAATAAGTACAATTTCAAGTACTTGATTACTATTTTCATTGAATTGTGGGTATTAAATTTTCTAGCATTTGAAAAAATTGAAATGGTTTCAAAACCTGACTAAACTTTGACATACACGTGGTTATCCACCAACATACGTTCCTCTAATATTAATCAAAATCATTCATCACCTCCTATAAATGAGTTTTATTGACCATGAATTCCAAAAAATATGTGTTAAACTATTGGTAATAAGTTGGTGTTAGTGAAAAATAGCATTGAAAACATGGAGAACAAGTGACAAAATTATTTACAAAAACATCAGAAAATGTGTCAAAAATATTTAAAAAAAACAATCAAAAAAAGTGTTAATTTTGTTAATTTTTTAAAGTGCATGGTCGACCAAATGACAACACAAGGGTTAAACCTGCTATTAAAAAAAAAAAGGTACACCGTACAATTGTGCAGACATTGTTGCCGATGAAAGGATCAAGCGAGTATCGAGATGAAGATGATGTCACGACAGTTTCACGCCGAAACAGTGACTCACACAGAAAGGCTTATTAAACTTTTTTTTGGGGTCAGAAATCCAAGAAAGCCAATTTTGTCTCACACCCCTGGGACCAGACTCATTACAGTTTTAAAGTTAAGATCTTGCTAAGGGTCATAAACTTTGATAACTGAGGACTCATACTGAGTACATTTAATCTCGCCCTGTCACCCGCGCTCATTAAAAACACGCAGATCTTCTTGTCGGCCGATAAGTTGCACTCAAGAGTTATTATGGAAACCACATATAAACATGGGCACATAGGGCCAAGTTAAAAAAAAATGGTAGCGAGGTTACATCCTCAATGTACCTCAAGTTGACTGAACGTTGAGCATCCAAAGGACAGACAGACAAAACATCTCACAAGCTCAAATTTTGTGTTTTTTAGCCATAATAATGCTAATAGACCAATCAATATAACAATAAAAATGCATGCTGGAGAAGGAGATTTAATAGCAAACTTTACTTCTTTTTTTCACATTGAAGGTGTCTTCATCTTCTCTTTGTATTTTTTGAAACTATCTCTAACCAAACTACCTACACATTATCAGATGTTTTAAAGTGTTCTCACTGTGTCTCAATGACGTCAACATGATGTTGGCCCAGAGTGTATCATGCAGTATATATTGCGATACCCAGCCCTAGTTTGTGTTATGGGAGGATAAACAGAAATATAATGTAACATCACACATCTACTACAGTAATAGTATTTCATGTATATGATGTATTAAAAGTAATGTATTCAAATCATCATATTGGAGTTGTGACTTTCAATAGGTGCATTTGTCTTTCTCTGTATTTCTGTCTCTCAGTCATTCTTTTTTTTTCTCCTCCCACTTCATGTGCAAGTTTCCATATATTTTTCACCCTCTTCTTTCACTCTGTCACCGCTCTGTTCTGTTGCGTCTGTGACACATCTGTAAATTCACTCCACTATATTACAGCAGCAGCAGCACACTCAGCTCGTACTTTATAACTGTCTCTCTTTTGGTCCCTCACTCATTCTTTGTTTCCTCCTGTCTCTATCTTTTTTTCCTCTCCTCTGTCTCACTCTGTCTCTCCCTTTTTCCATCAACAGTGGCCTCCAAATAGACTGCAGAGTGGATTAATGATCTATTGGCTTTAGAGTGTGTGTGTATATGAGATGTTTGTGACTTTGTGTGTGTGTGTGTGTGTGTGTGTGTGTGTGTGTGTGTGTGTGTGTGTGTGTGTGTGTGTGTGTGTGTGTGTGTGTGTGTGTGTGTGTGTGTGTGTGTGTGTGTGTGTGTGTGTGTGTGTGTGTTGTGTGTGTGTGTGTGTGTGTGTGTGAGAAAGTGCTGTCCTTGGTCTGGCATTAACAGTTCATGTGGGAGTTGATATTAGTCTGGACTGACAACAGCTATCCATTTTGCACACACACACACACACACACACACGCACGCACGCACGCACACACACACACACACACACACACACACACACACACACACACTCACAGGTGTTCAGGGATTAGGGTAAAAAGATGGCACCTACTTGGTCCAAATTTTTCATCCAGATCCAATTTTAGTCATTAATGCAACAATGTATTACTTTGTCTTGTGAGATTGGGGTTACAGTTTACGGTATAAAATGAGTTAAGAGAACAATTAATTCCAGTGTTTGTATTTACATCAAATTAGCACTATTAGCTCTGCCAAGGAGGTTGTGTTTTTTCTCCCACTTGTTCATTAGCATGATATCTCAAAAACAGTTCACAGATTTGAATGAAATTTGTTAGAGAGTTGAACCATGGGCCAAGAAATTTTGATGAATGCAGGATTTTTTTCTCTGTTACTTTGTCATGAAAGAAAGAAAGAAAGAAAGAAAGAAAGAAAGAAAGAAAGAAAGAAAGAAAGAAAGAAAGAAAGAAAGAAAGAAAGAAAGAAAGAAAGAAAGAAAGAAAGAAAGAAAAATAAAAACAAACAGCATGGTACTCACAGAATGCATTGCTCTACAAAGGCAAAATATTGTTTTCATTTTTAACCTCATTTGCATCTGGACCTGGATCAAAATAAGCATTATGTACGATGGGATTATGACATACTGTATACATGCAATATTTTTTTCAGATCTTCTGTGGAAATGTTAATTTCATCCGACTTCCTTCATATTATTAAATTGTTCTCACCAAGTACTTCCAATGAATCCCTACTTACAATCAAACAAAACAAAAGTCCCTTTAATGTCAGTGAACATAACCTCATAACCCAGAGGAGTACTTCAACTATGCGTCTCCATGGACGACGGGAGACGTAGCAGCTGTGTGATAAGACAGTCCTGCTCAGCCTGCCAAGGCCATAGAGAAACTAAACACATAACACATTTTGTCTGTGCTGAGATATTTGGATGGCCGCAATATCTTTGTTTACTTTGAAGGTTCAGCTAAAGTTAACGTCCCCAGCATGAGTTTAAATACACCTTCATGAAGACGGGAACTTCAGAGAGTTGGGACGACACGACACGATAACACACCATGGTTAAACTGTACTGCCTGCTTAATTCTCTCCTCAGTTGGGAATTCATTAAATGCTCCTGTGTAATTCATGAAGGTCTCACGAATCTTCTACACGTGTGTGAAATTAGTTGTGCTGCTCCTGATTTTTTCCACACTTGGGTGTAATTTATTAAGAAGTTACTGTTTCATATTAACACTAACACTACACTTCAACAAACAAGATAACATGTTAATTAGTTAACTTTAGAGGTGCTGGTAGGTGAGTTTCTTATCTCTGGAGAGAGCCAGGCTATTTCCAGCTGTTTGTTCATTATTAAGTGCTAGTTCCACAATGAGCAAAATCCTTGTGACGTCCAAACACTGAAAACCAACTTAAACATATCTTATATTGTGACGAGATCCCAGATGCAGAAGCGCATCAGCCACAGCACAGCACAAAGTAAAACATTATATTGTAATAACTTGAGTGTCCAATAAAAGTCTTCCAGACAGCCTCTCTGGTGGCAGTGGCTGGTCTGTATAATGTTTTTAAAATGTCACATTTCTATATTAGTAGCTTTACTTTAAGAGGGATATAACATGTATTCAACCCAGTCAGTGAGTTGCAACCTGTAGTTTTGTGTTTGCTTCTTAACTGTGATGTTATACTGCTCTGAGTAGAGGAAAAAAGTGTGTTTTTATTCTACTTTAAATACACTGGTATGTATGCATGTCTCTGAATATCCTTTTGTGGTTGGTGCCTCTGTGTCAGACAGGAAAACCTCTGTTTGCTGTATGTATGTGTTGTTGTGGCATCTGCATTTAGTTACAAGTCATCCTATATTCATGTCTAATTCCAGTTGTACATAATTGAGAGGCAGCGTTAAGGGCAGCAATGTCCGCAAACACAAACCTGATGAAAAACACTTTGCAGCGCTTTGCTGTGTTTTACAGCGTGCACGCATGGCCGCCCAGGGATACGCTGTCCTAGTTCTAGTTCTAATTCACCTCCTCGTCTCTCCTCATTGTTACATCTCTGCTCTCTCCTCTTATTTCTCTCCCTCTCTCTCTCTCTCTCTCTCTCTCTCTCTCTCTCTCTCTCTCTCTCTCTCTCTCTCTCTCTCTCTCTCTCTCTCTGTCAAACTGTCATCCTTTCTTGCTGGCTTGATGACTTGATCTGTTATACTGTGTCTTTCACACCTGTCTTTTAAAGATTTTTTATTTATTTATGTAGGTGAAAGTTGCACAGCAGCAGATGAGTAATGTTTTGCATTATGTAACAAACAAACTGACTTTCTTTAACGAGTGAGCTTTTTTTACTCTGATCTGATTCTCAATCCCATCGTGTCAAAACACGATGCTTGGTCAGGTGCATTTGGCGTTTGTTATTAACACAAAAAGTCTCCTTTAGTGTCACATTTAGAGGCGCTTTGTCGGGACCCGTGGCGAGGGGTGGACCCTTGGCGTCACTATTTGACTCTTCCAGGACTCGCATCTGACCTTTGACGTCATATTTAGACGCGCTTGGTCAGGACTCTTGGCGTCACTTTTTGAAGCTATGGGTCAGGACTATTGGCGTCACGAATTGACGCTCTGGGTCGGGACGTATGTTTAACTGACATGCGGCACAACAACGGGACAGTTAGGTTTAGGAAAAGATTGTGGGTGGGGTTACGAAATGTACGTTTCACGAACAAGAACAGGACCGAATCCCCGGTCTTCTGAGTGAAAGTCCTGTGTTGTTTGACCCATCCACCACCCCAACCAATCTCCTTATGCAGATTATCGGTCTTTCATACTACTCGTTACCGTTGTCTCTCTTAATACTACGTCATCTTACAGCGCCGCGGTCGAGCTGCTGCTCTGCCCGGTGAATTCCATACAGACGCTACCCAACGCTGAGAGCCACTGACCAAGTGTCAGTATTTTAGGAGTTGGGAGTGACAGCGGGTTGTAATTTAACCTCATTAACCGTATTAGTAAGTAAGTAAGTAAAACCTTATTTATGTAGAACTTTTAAAAACACGTAGTTACAAAGCGCTTCACACAAACGTGCAATACGTATGAACAAATAAATAAGAATAAACATGAATTGCAGTAAAAAAATACAACATTAAGGGTGTGTAGCCCTTTACAAAAGGATAGTGTATAAAGGTAGGTTTTTAAAAGCCTCCACCCAGTCCAAAGATTCAGCGTACCTGACAGAATGAGGGAGAAGATTCCAAAATGTTGCAGCTAAAATGGTAAAGGCATGATCACCTTTGGTCTTGTAGTTGGAGTGAGGTATGGCCTTAACATCAGCTTTAAAAACTAAATGCAAAACACTCAGGTGCAGAGTGATGGAAAGCCATTCTGATAATTTACAAAGCATTAAAGGATTTTAAGAGAAGGAACCCCTTACTCTAAGCAAGGCTACAAAGATAGCTACAGATAACTCCAGTTGCTAGAGATGCAGTCCAGTTCACTTTCTGCTGTTGTCAGACTGAGGTGTTTAGAGACAAGCAGCACAGATACCTCAGGACAAATCCTTCATCAATTATTATCAGATACCTAGTCTCACATTGCCAGACCTTCCTCTACAGCACTGCAGAGGAAGGTCTGGTGAGTCCACACAGCATTCTGGGATGGGAGAAAAACGTGCTCTGGTTTATTGGCATTTCTTTAAAGGTGCCCTGCCACACTAAATTGTTTTTACTTGCATTTTTTGAAATATGTCCGGCCAAATATTAGGGACATATGGTGGGATTTCTGGCAGCCCCGAAAAAATCACAGAAATGAAACGTCGTCAATATACACTAATGTCAAGCTAAAGGGATCCAATATATACAATGTAACAAAAACATAAACCTTGGTTTCAGATCTTCAGGTCTGAAAAGGCTGTACTAGGTTACGGAACATGAACTGCAGTCTCCAGTGTCAGAGTCACACACTTTGTTTAAACTATCCTTCCTGACCTCTGTCCTAAGATACTTATATAACTCTGATTTAACATTAGCACTCTACTTCCATCTTC
Organism: Gymnocephalus cernua; assembly: GCA_023631565.1. Classification (NCBI taxonomy): domain Eukaryota; kingdom Metazoa; phylum Chordata; class Actinopteri; order Perciformes; family Percidae; genus Gymnocephalus; species Gymnocephalus cernua. The sequence continues at coordinate 5,938,849 of CM042437.1, read as the reverse complement.
ATGCATTTAAGAGAAGACAGGCATCACTCACATAATGAGAATTTCATTTGCAAGGAAAAGTAGGTTTATTTTAATCTTTTGAATAAACAATTACTGTAGCTTTAATGGTAAGGGCAGTCTTGTTGAAAGATTGTGTATTCTTTGTATTCCTATGTTTATGAGGAATGAACAAGCAAAAGAAAGAACGTTTTGATGTAAATTTGAATATCCTTCACGATAAATCAGCTTCAACAGTGTGTCCAGAGTGGACGGCGAGACCGTTGCCATGGCCTCCGTCTCTCTCGGATTATTAGCAGCAGTGGCTAACAGGGCTGAGAACGGAGTAGCCCACAGCAATCTCACAGTGGTGAATTGAAATGCCAGGCCAACCAATTATGTTGTCAGCACACTCAGTGACGAGAGTGCAATACTGCACCACTGTGATCATTTTAGTCTGAGGTGCACAGACACACACTTACACCCACACACACAAACACACACACACACACACACACCCAGAGGCCAATAAATAAGGCTAATCTCGTCTCAGCGGCTCATTGCCCTGTCAGGCCAAATAAGGAGCCCTTATTCCCCTCAATGACACACACACACACACACACACACACACACACACACACACGCACACACACACACACAAACATACAAATAAATGAATACCGACACACACTCGAACAGTACAACAAGAAACATTGCATTTGGATGATGAGAAGAGTTTCTGCTTTCTCAACCTGTGAAACAAAACAACACACACAAACACTGAGCCATCACATTAGTGGAGAGAGATGCAGCATGGTGTACTTGTGACACAACACTTAGTCAATCTTGTACCCACAATGCACTAGAGTGGAGAGGGCAATCTCAAGTTCCAGGGGATTGGAGATTGTGTGTGTGTGTGTGTGTGTGTGTGTGTGTGTGTGTGTGTGTGTGTGTGTGTGTGTGTGTGTGTGTGTGTGTGTGTGTGTGTGTGTGTGTGTGTGTGTGTGTGTGTGTGTGTGTGTGTGTGTGTGTGTGCGTGGGTATGTTGGACCATGGTTCATAGCTATACATTAGCACCCTGGGAGCTCAGTGAACGGCTGAATGTTTGTCGAGAAATCAACTCGGCCCCCGAGCCGGGTCAAGTGAACCTGAAGGCTGGACTGAGAGAACTATCTGTTCTACTGAAAGCAGAGGTGTTGCTTCAAACTGCAGATCTGTTCTGTGATACACCGTGGGTGTGTGGGAGAAAGCTAACGTGAAAGAATATGTGAAGTAAGGTCCTATAATGGCGTTTTCCATTGCATGGTACCTGCTCGACTCGCCTCGCCTCTACTCGCCTTTGTTGTTTTTTCATTATGAAAACAAGTACATGGTACTAACAGGTACTTTTTTTAGTATCACCTCCGTCGAGGTTCCAAGCAAGCTGAGGCAATACCAAAAAGGTGACGTGAAAACCTGCAGACTACTGATTGGTCGGAGAGAATCGTCACTAATCACTGCGTCATCATTGCTAGAGACAGACGGGGGTGTCCTGAACAAACCCGCCATTTTTTAAAAGTTTAGCCAGCGGTGTTTTTTTTGCTGCCTCCAGCTTTTTAGGTCACGGCAGTTTCCTGCAGCGTCGCTATGACAACCAGCCACGCTCAACCAGCCACGCTCAACCTCATGCATGAGGCGGTACTAAATCTGCAATGGAAAATGGAGGACGGGGCACCGCAGCCGAGCCGAGCCGAGCCGAGCCGAGTAGAGCTGGTACTAGCAGTGGGTGAGCACCAAAAGAGGAAAGATACTCAGTGCCTTTTTTTATCCAACACGTGCAGTGTCCATTAAATATTATCGTATTGCTGCTTGCAGCTTTCCACTCATCCAAACAACTTTACACTCGACGCTGCGTCTCGTTGGGTCCTGAGTAATACACCTGCCATGACAATGGTTGCATCCCGTAGCATCAAAGAGTATACGGATCATTTGCTAACAGCTAGATATCTGGGACCAGGTTTATTCCAGGAACAAAAGCATTCGTTCCGACAGTGACATCGCTGATGCTTGAGATGTTTGAGTTTGCCACAGTGTAACATCTCCGGTCTCTCTTTCTTCATCTTTTCTTTCAATCCAAATAAAGTAGTTTAGTTTTGCCTTATCTAGCAAAACGGCTAGAGTTTGCAGCCTGTATGATGGACTGTTCTTGTTTCAGGCATCGCTGGACCCATTTTTATCAATGTTGCCACATTCTAAGATATCAAGAATTACTTTGGTAAGTTCAGCATCAAAATAGCCTACAGAACCATCGGCTGGAGCTACAAAAATAGAATCCAAGTTAAAACAAACCATACTTTTTCTTTAAAAAACTATTCCCAGGGGCGCCTGGATAGCTTTAGGGAGATCATCTAAACCACATTATTTGGAGGAAAAATCTAAGTAAGCATGCCTAAAATGCATAACCACGTTAAGTACAGCAGGTCAGAGTTGAACCTGGAAGTCATTCTGCAGTGGACAATTTGGGTAATAATGTTTTTATTTCTTCACTGGTCATTTGACTTCTCTTTTTTTTGTCTCAGCCACATCACTAGCCATTCGGAGATCTCAGCAGTTAACTTTGTGCATTATCAAAATCAAAATGTAAAGTATGACTTGACATTAGAGGGAGCCAGTTCTCACTCATAACCCTGTACATAAAAAATAATAATAAAAAAAATATCAACTGTTGCAGACCTGACTTTGCCTGCCTGGCCTTGCCTTTGAGTTCTACACAAATAGAACTATAGCAGTAACCCACAGGCACCCATATGCCCTGTGTGCATTTAGAGCTCTGCAAAGCACAAAACAATGCCAAGCACTGGAGCAAATGGATGTCTTAAACTGTCAACAAAGTAACAGCCTAAAGTCTAATGGCTGTCTATAAATGTCACCATGGATGTGTCTATATTCATAGAGGCAGTTATCAGCTTTTAGATGTGGTTCTGCATCACCGCAGCACTCTCTGCATCTCTCTCCCTCTGTCGTCTTCATGTGTCTATATTGATACCCACCTGTTAGCGGCCATTTCAGGCACCTTTTTTTCTGGTGAAATATGGATGTGTGCCTCGCTTTTTTTCACCCCTCCTCCTTCTCTAAAAGTGTCCCTCATACCTATTTATTGACGATCCCGAGAGTTGTCAGTGAGTAGCTGGCTGTCCCCTTCCTCCACTGTTTTCGTGTTTTATTAACTATGTGCGTCTCTGCATGATGAAATATAAATGCACGTCCTTTCTCTTCCGGTCCCATTCTTTTTTTTACCACTTACCGGTTGTTTTAGCCAAGTGTCTTTCTGATGAAATATGAATGCATGTCCCCTCTCTTTCTCCCCACCACTTACCGAGTGTCTCAGCTGTGCATCGCTGTTGGATGAAATATAGATGCCCGTCCCCTCTTGGAGCTGTGAATTCAAAATGTTATCTATCCATTACAGGGGGAATTATGTCTGTCCTCTCTAAGTACCGGGGATTATTTGTGGTGTTTTGACTCATGAAGTGTTTTAACTACAAGTATATCATCGGAACAGGTCAATTCGTGAATCCTTGGATTTTTACCAGTCACCCTGAAATAACTGTCACTGAAATCACTAAACTTAAAATATGCAATGTGAGTGACCCTTACCTTTGTTTTATCAGCAGAAAGAGAGAAACAAGAAAAACAGTAGTCAAAAATGCTGTTTCTTAATAGTTGTTTGTCTGTTTTTATGATGTCTTTGTTTTCTCTATTAATATTGAAACTGTACGTGAGAGAACCATATTACACTGTAGACTGAACAAATGCGAGAATTATCACTTATGAGACTGACTATATTGCTGAATTACAGGAAGTTGCTCAAGTCTGAAGACAAGTCCGCAAGTGTGTCAAAAGTGTATTCAGCCAAAAAATACATGAGTCATTTACGATGTATGCAAATACTGCATGTTTGCATGTGCAGACACCCAAGGTAGTGTAAATAGAGTGCATGTCGACAGTCTGCCCCAATTTTGATTTTGGAGTATATCAGGGCCTTTAGCCTTTTATAGAGTCCTAAACTTAAAACAAGCCAAAACAATAAGCTATTTGGTAGATGCCATTTTCAGACCGTCCTCACCCCCCAAAAAAACGTCCATATAGGTCGTCTGTGCAAGCAGCTTATTACGACCCATATTTACGTCCTCTAATGGCCATAGTGATTATGATGGGAGCAAAGTAGGAAGTGAGGTGACGTAGTATAAAGAGCGACAAAATCCGTTTTGGGAGGAGGTTGGGGTGGATGGATGGGTCACCCAGGAGACCGCTGTTTGAGTACCGTTTGAAACCAAAAGTCAATGTTAACTTATTTCAAGTTGATGTTATGTAACAAACATACTTCTTCTAACCTAAACCATGATCTTTTCCTAAACCTAACAAAGTAGTTGTGTTGCCTAAACCTAACCAAGTAGATCTGTTTCACAATACGGTCATATACGTACATCTTTTTGGAAATCATTGGCAAACAAGCTTTTCTGGCATTAAGGTATGAGGGCGTGTTGGTTATTTCACCTGTTTCCTAAACAAATCAAGTTGTTTCAAGACTTCTCATGATGCTGGTATCATTTTCTAGATTACACAGTTGTACTAATCTGCGTAGTTCTGTCTTGATTCAGAACATTGTTTGTGTTTTCTTTAAAAAAGAAAAAAAATCCCTATTGGCAGAATCTTTGCTTGTTTTAAGAAACATTGTAATCTGACCTTTAGACTTTGTGAACGGTTACAGCATATCTTTGTTTCAATTCAAATCACATACACATATTTGTTACTATACAGATTGTTGGTCTCATTCTGATGACTTGACAATCCTGCTGTCAACTTTGAGCCTAAAAGCACACTGAACCTAAACTCAAATTATATTTGTGTGGAAAAGAGATTTATCGGGTCAAATACCAGGGTCCTGAGTCCACTGTAACCCATTTTGGTTATGTATTTAAAGAAAATGGACTGATATGAACATGACGCAAAAAGAAACTTGCTTTTAGATCAGGCCACAAAGAGGATCATAAAAGGCCCCTCGGATGATCTGAAGTGTCAGCAGTTTTCTCTGAGTGGCACAGCAGCGTCTCTTCCCTCTCTGACCCTTTCATCCCTGTTTTGTCATTTGTCGCTTCTCTCTGTTTGAAAGAATGAGAAAGGTGGCAGTAACTGGTATGTATTATTAAACTGCTATGTGTGTTTCTGCCATAATGGAACAAAGTAGAAAAGTGTTGCCTCTTTCATGGTGCTATATCAAGAACTCTGTCACTTAGACACACAAATCCAGACGGCCTGTAAGAACAACGCTGAATCACAACACACACACACACACACACACACACACACACACACACACACACACACACACACACACACACACACACACACACATTCTAGATAAAAAGCCCAAGGCTCCAACAAGTTATGTACTCATGTAAGAAAGAAATTGTGGGGGATGTCTCTACACTTTCCACCACACACACCCAAAACACACACACACACACACACACACACACACACACACACACACACACACACACACAAACACACACACACACACACACACACACGTAGTTTCTGCAGAAATCAGCACATTGAACTAATCCATTAGCCCTTGCTGCTGGGGGAGAGAGACAGAGGTGAACTTTGCTACCAGACCCAAAAACCTTCCTCTTTTTTCTAATCATCTCTCCAAACATCCCTCTTTCTCTCTACAGCACAGCGATGAAAGAGAAGACGAGGTGAAAGTGGTGGGGGAGGAGAGATGGGGAAGAGAGGGAAAAGATTGGGTGCAGAAAGAGAGGAGGAGAGATGAGAGGGAAAAGTGCTACATTTTGCTACTTGTAATGGTCTTTCCATCCATCAGTTCCTCCACATACACAAAGAAAGAACAGCATGATGACGGGAATAAATGGAAAATCAAGGCAGAGGGAGATTGTAGGTGGTAGTGAGGACATGTATAGATGGAACAAGAACATTGAGAACTAATACCTTTTCAAGAGCCTTTTTTTAAGGCTCGGTGTTGCATAGTGTTGTTTTTTGCATGCATGTTGTATCAGACAAATGAGGGTTTGGAAAGCTCTAAATGAATTGCGTTATTTAAGGCTCTAATCAATGGTTCTTTCGTATTGACAATGAATCAAATGACTTTTTTTAATGCAAAAGGTGTCGCTTGTGTTGCAGCTTGCACAGAGCATTTTAGTCCCTTTCAGCTCATTACTTACAGAGGGGACTTACACCTGTCATGGACAGGATTACAGCTCCAAATGAATGCTACAATGTACATGTCTGCTCGCAATAACAACTTTTTGATTCAACAATGGTTGTGTCCAAAATGTTCACTTATTCACGACTCATGAATTCTACAGTATTTATAGCGTGTGAAATTGATCAGGTGGCAAAATCAAAGACTATTTAACAAGACCAAGCCATTGTACAGTATGAATGGTGTGAGGAATAGTTGGAGGATACAGGAAGGATACGTTGAGGGTCTGGGGTTGAGTGGTGGGGGACGAATGGGGTCAAACAGTGTCGTGGTGTGGCTGGAACGTCTGGAAACCCGGGTGGGAGAGGGTTAGACACACTTATTTAGGTCTGCACAGGTGATTGAATGAGTGGAAGAGAGTAGCATGGTCCTTGGAGCATTGAACCTTACTTATAACTTCATTTTTGGAGGCTACTTTCACCTGGAAGTTGTCTAAATGTACCTCTTTTGTTTTGGCTTTTGTGCCTGACTTTTCGATGGATGATTGTAATTACCTTGTTGTTAGTCAGCACTAGTCAAATTGTTCACAGTTTTTTTGTTGCATTCTTACTAGACAACACTTCTAAACTGCTAACACAATAGGTAAACAATTTTGTGACAGACCAATAGGTCAGATATATGTATTGTTGGGAAAGCTTTGGGCTGTGAAGTTCAACTCTTGCAGCTTTAACTATTTGCATTTGTTATGCATTTAGATGAGTTTGTATTGGTCTATATATGTATTTATGTTTTACAAACAAATGTAGATTAGTTTAACTGTATTGAGGGAATTTGAATATTTGGATTTCCACTCCAAGTGCTGCAAACCTGCCGGCGGAGAAGGATATTTAATGAGAGCAAATAACAGTGTCCGTCTGTAATGGATTGAACAATGCCCTTATTAACAACCTTTGATCACGGATGTGTACAAACAGGACACATTGATTACCGACACGGGGGGTGACAAAAAGTCAAAAACTGAATTTGCTGACTCAGCATTGATAAGGCACAGCCTGTGACCGTGAGTTTGCTCGTGCTCGATAACTCAATAGGTGAGCGTGTACTGTGTGTGCATGTGTGTGCACATTTCTGTATATAAATGCCTGTTCATCTCCTGTGACAGTACACCTGGTGTTGTACTGCTGACCTTTTTAAAAACACAAAATAAAAATAGATAAGATGAAAAATAAATGAAATGAAATGCTTCAGTGTGCAGGATTGCTATTTGAGTGTAGAGTCATCAGTAAATTAAACTGTGCGCTTGTGTTCCCACTTGGGGTTGATTAGACCTCTGCTCAGGTTGGAGGTGAAGAGCTATGCGGGCAATTATAGGTGAGATTACCATAGACTAATTAAAATGAACTGTGACCTAATGAAAAAAAAACGTTTTAAACTAGGGCTGGGCAATACATGGCTATTATATTGATATTGTGATATGAAAGTAGATATCCTAGATTTTGGATATCGTAATATGGTAATATGAAATAAGTGTTGTCTTTTCTTTGTTTTAAAGGCTGCATTACAGTAAAGTGATGTAATGTTGCAGTATTTGCCTTTTACCCGCTTAGTCATTGTATCTACATTACTGATGATTACATAATTAAATATTTTGTGAACACCTACCCCTACCCTACAATATCACCACAATATTAATTATGAGGTATTTGGTCAATATTGTGATATTTGATTTTCTCCATATCGCCCAACCCTATTTTAAACTGCTTTAATCTCACATGAGCCTACTTTATGCAATTATAAAGCAAATAATGTCACCGTCTGAAATTGGGCCGGTAAGGGACGGAGTTGCCAGGGCCGAATTTTTGTCCCAGTCCGCCCCTGCCTGGAGTGATGGTTTCTTTTGCATGAACTCACAATGTTTTGGTGAATTTGTCCCGAACATCAGCTGCAGCATCCATAAAGAATTCAGTTACTCAGATATTAAGATTATCTTTCTTTCTCTCTCTCTCTCTCTCTCCCTCTCTCTCTCTCCCTCTCTCTCTCTCTCTCTCTCTCTCTCTCTCTCTCTCTCTCTCTCTCTCTCTCTCTCTCTCCCAACAAGCATTACATTTTGATGACTTATGCAGCAAAACAATTTCCATGATTACCAAAAGTTTTATGGCAGCCATCCTAATTGCACAACAACTATTAATGAAGATGAGTTACGGATGAGAAGTCAGAGCGCATTTCTGGTGGCCGGGTGACATTTGTATAGCAGCCAGCCAAATGACAGCAAAGTACTTTATATGCTTTCCAAGTCTGTGCTCAAGTATTCCTATTTAATCAAAGTCTCTCGAACAGATCATTTCCACCACATTTTTCCACCCATTGTCTTTAATCAATGCCATTTCTCCCCGTCGACGTTCATTGAGGCTGTTTGGATGAACATGTCCCCAATCGCCCAAAACACCACAGTAAAATTAGACCAAATTCTAATTAGAATGATACCGCTTAATGGGAGCCTGTCAGTTCTGCCAGTGCAGCTAAATGAAGCCAAATGAAACGTTATCACTTAAATTAATTACAGGTGTATTACTTTAGGTGAATCAAGGGCTTGTTTTGTGTGAGAGGAAACAAAACTCGGGCTCTTCTCGCTCATCTCTTGTCTTTCAGAGATATTGATCAGGACAACATCAACGGGAGCGTTTGTTCCCCTCAGTCAATCAGTTTGATTCAGTCTCATTGATGCCTGCGACTCATTTGTTAGCGACTGAAAGCTGTTTATTACCACTTCACTTTTCTCATCATCCTCATGTTGATCATTTCATTCCCCTTGGTTCTTTCTCTTTTTCTTCTTCTTCTTCCTCCTCCTCCTCCTTTCTCATTTTCTTATTGCTGTGTTTCTCCCTGTAGCCATTTTTATCGTTGTTCTCTCATCCCTCTCTCGTCCTCCCGCAGGTGTGTGATTAGAGAAGGTGGATTTGTCAAAGCGCCAACACTGACTTCCAATTATCGCCTTGTTCCTCCTTCTCTTCACCTTCCCTCCTTCCATTCTCTCTCTTGTTCCTCTTCCTCACTCTCTCTTTTTTTTCTCTTCCCTAGTGGAGTCAGACTTATATGTCTATTAGTCAGGGAATTAGGCAGGAAGATTGATTGCAAGAAAAATCTGCTTTTTCGTAGACAGAGTTAATTCCCTCCTTCTATCACACCATCGCCATCTTCTCTCGCACATCTCCCCCTTCCGCGTTTTCTTCCTTCCCTCCAACTTTTCCCATCTACCTTCATTTTATTGCACCATTATTATTCCACACCTCTCTCCTTCTGTATCACTCCATCACGATTTGCTCCGCTTTCTTTCTGCCCCTGTGACAGACTAATTTCATAGTTGTTTTAGCATAGTTAATGAACGCCCACAGCTCCTGACTCTTATTTTCCAATTGACAGAGGGCTAGAGGGGGAAGCACTTAAAGGAGCTCAGCTCTCAAGACTCAACATGTGTGTGCTGTGTTTGACAACGTCTGTGTGCGTATAATGTTCACTGCAAATGTCATAAGCACATGCAAATCGGGGGGGCGTCTTTCAGCTTCTTCAAGCCACATTGTTTTCTCTCTTTCTTTTACAGGTTTTCTATTTTGTGATTTCAAACACTGATGAAACAAGAATAACTCTCCACATAATTAATATTTGTCCACTGGGCGTGTCTGTGCTGCGTTCCAGTTTTGTTCCGTCCTCCGTCCTACAGAACAATCACGTGTTTATTAAGATAATATCTTTCTTTCACTCCAAGCACTCCTGCAATTAAACTCCATGCCTTCTCTTTTCTGGCATTGACCTGATAAAAAGGATTTGTGGTGTGGTAGAGGAGACATATACGATATTGGGGGAGTGTTTTGGTAAATTGACTGGATACTCTCGCTGTTTCACTTGCCCGGCTGTGCGTAGGCCTTGCATCTTGCCTGAAAATAGACCTGGCGCATATCTTTGGCGGAGCGGAGAGCCGCTTCACGCACGCGTCTGGGACGCCCTGCGGCGTGACTGGTGGATTATCAAACATTGACTTGATTGGCCGCGATTGCTCGCGGGGGTCGCGACGTGCCCGGAACACAGCGCAGACACACTGGTGGAAAATCGGAGTAAAACTGTACAGCTATGCTGTGGCAGCAAGGTTGCACTTAGGCATAGCTGTGTTTTGAGCTAAATGCTCAAAATGAATGAAAATGCTAATATTAAGCGGGTATGTTAACCATTAGCATGGCTGAACATAGTTGCCTCTCTGCACTCTCTAGAAAATACTCTTAAACTTGTAATGCTTAATGAAGGAGGAGAAACAAGCTAAGGCCTTACTTGAATGCTTTCCTTCCTATACAAAACTTGTATTGATTTACATAATAACAGAGCATCATCTATTTTTGCCTGATTAGATCCTAAAAAATGAGTAAATAAATGAATTACTTAACGATTCAACGGAAGAATACAAATAGGAAATGGACTCTTGTGTAACTTGTGTTTCTTTGTTCTTATAGTAAGGCCAACCTGATTGGAAAGTGGTTCAGAATATCAACATCTCATTATTTGTGGGTAAAACATACTGTAATTTGTCTCCATATAACATCTCATCATGTAATGTGTCTGTGTCACTGATACAAGTTGTCAAAGATCAGAAGCTTTAGGTAGGAACATTTAAAAGAGATGTCATGACTGACTCTCACATTTAATGCAGAGCTACCTGCAATGATATTGTCTTACTGAATATTAGAAATGGCTGTCCTGTAGAGTACACGCAAAATCATAAAGACTATGCAATATAGTTCTCCAGATCCATCCAAGTATAAATTCACCAAAACACATTGTGTGTATTCTGAAGGCCTAACTAATTTATTTAATCCAAATAATCATAAAACATTTGAAAAGCCATTTCTAAATATTGTTTTTAAATAAAAAAAAGAATTCCACTTAGGCCTTCTACAGTCAGCTGCTGCCAACAGTAGTTGTTGCCCTCTGCATTCACCAGACATTACATCACCTTATTCAGTGCTGTGCATGTGGAACATGTGATTCAAACAATACAGGGACCCACTCATCAATCAACAGCTCCACTGGTGGGCAAAAACTCCATATGGTATTTTTAAAAGAGTCTCCT